>CM066033.1:361493150-362023131 GCA_033557465.1 Ichthyophis bannanicus
TCATCTGCAGTGAAGACCAAAGTAAGGAGTTCTAGTTTTTCTGCTATAGCTCTTAACATATTACACTCTGGCCATCTAGCTCCCCTGCAGCCGCCTTGTGTTAGATGAACTTAAAGTTTAAATATTAGTTATTGTCTTTTGGCAAATTTCACAGTCTGAGATTTTCTCTTGCCTGCCTTAATCAATGTTTTTATATCTAATTTGCTGGTGCTTAATTTCTATTTGTCTCATTAGGATCTGTTGTTCATTTTTAAAGGATATTAATATTCTGCTGATAACTAGTACTCTATGAAAACATGTGCCATAATAAAGATGCATTCTTTGAGTTAGGTATCCTCTTCACAGCATCATTTAGCCATGATATTCTTTTGACCTCTCTTACTTGTAGGATATATTCATAACTAAATCTTTTGGAGGTTATTTTTAGAAGCTCCTGCATGTATAAATTGCAGTATTTACATGTATAGATCACCATTTGTATGTGTCCCCAATTTCAGGAAACCATTATTTGTATAGATCCCTGCAAGGGGGTATGTTTTGGGCCTTGCTAGGAGTAGCCTAGTGATTAGAGCAGTTGCCTAGTACTCAATAAAAAGAGTTCGGAGTTGCAGGAAAAAAATGTTCCCCAGGTCCAATGGCCCCAGCCTCCCTGATGCTGAGCTCCAAGCCCAGCACTTCTCATGAGACCCTAGCATCCTCAGAGTCCCACGGTGGAAGCTCCTCCAAGAAGATCCCGGACCCTGAGAAAAAGAAGAAAAAGTCCTCGACATCCACTAAGGTTGAACCTGAGAAACCCGGTAAAACTGCCCGGAGGGACTCGGGTGACTCCAAGAAGTGCCCTACCAAGGTCCTCAAGAAGGATTCCTCAGCCAGCAGAGACCATGCAAGGTTCCTCGAGACCATAGTTCTCACCGAGGATGCATTCGCAAGAGTGCCGGCACCGGGCCTGAGATCCTCAGCACCCGTACCAAAAGCTGCAGAACCTTGTGGCCTGGAAACCAAAATGGCAGCCCTGGAGCAGAATATCACTGTTATCCTGGCCCTGCAGCAGGCAGTGATGGCTGGCTTGTCTGCATAATCTGCCCCGATAACAGGGATTCAGACTGCAGGGGAAGTCCCTGGTCGTCGAGCTGAGCTCCGAGCACCATTGGCCTCTGGTAAGCCCTTGATGCCAGTCGAGGTCCCGTTCCCGTTTCTCAGGCATCCAATCCTCCCCAGCTAGTTTCTGTGACTCAGACCCCAGGTCTTCCGGAGGCTGCCGACCCCCCCCCCCCTTGGCACCAGCCTCGAGGTAATGAGTCGCAGGGCCTCTGACTTATCGTCACCACTTGACTCATAATGGGAGACTGATGAGGCACTCCTGGAAACCAATTGGCACTGAGATTTCCTCGGACCCGTCTCACCCGGCGCCATTCTCCTCTGGAGGACGAGGCCTTCCACCACTTTGTCAAGGATATGGCCAGTCCTTGAGCAGCTACTGCTCAGAATGTGAGAGACTCCGGTGTCGGTGCCAGTGGTGAAGCCAGCACCTTGACGCCATGTACCACATTTTATTTATTTATTTATGTTCTCTTATATACCGCGCTATTTTGCATCAGTGCGGTTTACATTGAACAAACTGAAATTACATTGAACAGGGCATTATAACTTGGAGATAACTATTTTACAGGGAACATGGGCTATGGAGGGTTAAGTGGCTTGCCCAAGACCACAAGGAGCACCTGTGGGACTAGAAACCCCAGTCCTTCCGGCCCAAGGTTGCTGTCCTCTAGTGGGATTTGAACCCCCGACCTTCCAGCCTGAAGTACCTTGCCCCAACCACTAGGCCTCCTCCCACATCTGGAAAGGCTCGGGGTTCCATAAACCTCAGCCCACACATAACTCCATTGTCATTGAGTCAACTATGCAGAAACTTAAGAGCCAAAAGACCCACTCCTCTGTTCCCTCCCGGAAGGTAGGCCAGAGCCCTTGACGCCCTCAGGTGCAAGTATTACCAGGGCTCGATGCTGGTTTGCTGAATCCAAGCATATGAATCATACATAGGCATGTACCTGAAGGCCCTAACCCAGGGGTGGTTTGGGTTTTCGGCAGGCCTTCTCAGGGAACCCCTCCAACAGTTCCAATCTCTGACCTCCAGGATCAAGGACTGCTCCATGTTCCTCTCCCAAGTGACCTACGACAGCTTCGAGCCAGCAGCTCAAGTCGCAGCAGCTGGGCATCTGTGCCGGACGCCAAGTCTAGCTACAGTCTTCTGTCCTCGAGCAATGGGTCTGAGACAACCACCTCGATGTCCCCTGCACCGGGGAGAACCTGTTCAGCAAACCTATGGCTGACAAGGCAGCCGAGATCGAGGCTCTCTAAAAAGACTTCATCCTTTCCCCTTAAGAAACCATTGGGGAAAAGACCCCTGTTTCTGAGGGAAAAGGGTCTCTTGCAACAGTCACCACTACTAGCCCTTCTCAGGCCAGCAAAAGGTTCTCACCCTAAAAGGCAAGGCCATGGTGCTCAGAAGCCAAAGACACTGAAGCTCCCGCCCAGCCCAGGGAGGAACCTTTGACTCCCAGGGCAGGGCCCCCTCCCTCAGGAGACCTTTATCAGCCCACACAGGGGCACCTGGTGTTCTTTGCCCACAGATGGGCCAATATCACCTCGGACCAGTGGGTATTCGAAGTGGTAAGGGTGGGATACCTCCTCCACCTACAGCAGATACCACTCGGGTTCTTCCCAGGAGAGCTGGTGCAATCCCTCCTCCACCATACTCTTCTGCTCTCAGAGCTCGCAGGTCTGATCGGGGACAACACAGTAAAGCCTGTACCCAAGCACCTATGTGGAAAAGGCTTCTACTCCAGATACTACTTTGTCCCAAAGAGAACTGGGGGCCTGAAGCCCATACTAGACCTGCAAAACTTAAACAAGTTTCTGATGAGGGAGAAGTTCAAGACGCTCTCCCTTGGAACACTGCTGCCTTACCTCCACCAGGGAGATTAGCTGTGCTCCTTAGATCTTAAGGTTGTGTAAACACACATCCTAATCCACCGCTCCCACAGGCAGTACCTAAGGTTCATGATAGGAGGAGGAGGGTGCTACCCTTCAGCCTGGCCTCCTCCCCAATGGTCTTTACCAAATGCCTGGTGGTGGTGACCGCCCTCCTTTCCTAACTAGACAACTGGCTAATCAGGGGCAGCACGGAGGCCAGTCAATCCACAGAGCGTGCGACCCTCCTTCTGCAACACCTGGTCTAAACGCCAGGGTGGCAAAATGGTTTTTCCACCTCTGGGACAGGTCCTTGATGGACCTATTTGCCTCTCTGGACAACACGCAGCTGCCTTGCTTCTGCTCGTGTCAGCCACACCAGGAGAGAATGGTGGCAGAGCTCTTCCCGACGACATGGTCCAAGGGCCCACTCTGTGTTCCCACTGACCCCTCTCCCCCCCCCCCCCATTTTCCTCCTGGTCGCCAGGATCCTCTTCAAGGTCCTGAGCGACAGGGCATTGGTTATACTGATTGCCCCCAGGTGGCCCAGACAGCCTTGGTTTCCACTGTTGCTCTTGCTGTCAGTGGCACTCCGTCCTGCTAGGCTGAGCCCCAGATCTCCTGTCCCAGGAGGAGAGCTCCCTCCTGCACCCCAATCTGGGGTCACTAACACTAACAGCATGGCTGCTGAAAGGGTAGCACTGGTCCCTTTCAATCTTCTGAGAGAAGTCAAGGAAATCCTACTGGCCTCCCGAAAGCCCTCCACCAGACGGTCTTATGCCTTTAAGTGGAGGAGGTTCTCCTAGTGTGCGGAAAGGAGGGAGAACCCCCCCCCCCTTCTTCTGCCATGTTCAATTAGTACTCAAATATTTACTGCACCTGTCACACACTGAGCTAAAATCGAATTCCGTGAGGGTGCATCTGAGTGCCATAGCTGCTCACCACCACCCTATCGAGGGGAAAACCCCTCTCTTGTCAGCCCCTGGTCTCCATGTTCCTCCGGGGCCTTCTGTTATCCAAGCCCCCTCTCTGACTTCTGGCGGCGGAGTGGGACCTCAAGCCACTTGCGGTATCCTTCTTGGAAGGTGGCTTTCCTGGTGGCCCTCACGTCCCGCTCGAGAGTGAGCGAACACCAGGCCCTGGTGGTGAATCCACTATATACAAGGTTCTACAAGAACATGGTAGTACTCTGCATGCATCCCTAGTTCCTCCCGAAGGTGGTGTCTCCTTTCCACCTCAAACAAGGTGGTCCTCCCCACCTTTTTACCATGGCTTCATGCCAGCCAGGAGGAACTAGTACTTTATACACTACACTAGATTGCAAACCGGCCGTCCTTCTACTTACAGCAGACTCTGGCCCATTGCAAACCTCCTCAGATTTTTGTGTCTTATGACCCCAGCAGACTGGGGTTGCTTTGTGGCTTCCTTTCTGACCTGAGTCTTCTGCATGGGCTATCGACCCATGTAGCCTGGTGATCCTAGAGGCCCTGGATTGAGTTTGCACACCATGTTACATGGACTCTTGGACAAATGGTGTGGTGTTTCTCTTTCTTGTGTAGTTATGGGCCTAGAGCAGAAACGTGACAGGGGGTAAAGCACCTTCTCGCTTAGGGCCTGACTCTGGCAGGTGCATACTGGGCAGTTTAAGCTAGTTGGTACCTCCCTGCTAGGGACCCAGTGAATCTCTGTGCCCTTAGACGATATTAGAGCCTTTTATCAGTTCAATCTGGACTGCAGCTTGGTCTTGTACCCTTGGGATTCAAGTGGCAGCCCTGTTCTGCTACAGGATTTGCCTCGGATGACTCCTTGGGGGGGTATTTCAGCAAGACTTCCTTTAGCAATTTCTGCCTACCTGAATGTCCTGTTGAAGCTTAGTGGGCTTCAGTGATAGAGGGTCCTGGAAAGACCCTTCTTGGGTCAACGTGTAAGGGGTCTCTGATGGGTTGGTCCTTCATTATCCATTCTGGGAATCTCCTGGCATCTATCAAAGAGTTGCCACGCTGCAGTCCTTGGCTTCAAGTACATCTTTCTGGTTCTTTGGACAGCACTTCTGCTGTGCATTCTTCAAGGAGTCTGCCCTTCTTTTTTTTCTCCTCATGATGGGATTGTGGTCCTACCTTTCCTTCGTAGAGAAGGTCTTCAGATGGAAATCTTACTGCACTGTGGAAGGGCAGAAGGTGTGCGAATTCATGGCAGTTTCTCATGGCTCCAGTTGGTCAGACCTTCTCTCAAACTGCAGAGGATGAAGAAGTTCTGGCAAAGATCAAGTCCTCTGTTGCCTGTTCACCCCTATAGATTGTTGGGGGCAGGATGCATCTTGCATAATAGGTGCATTTGGAGGTGAGTCGCAGTTCACGCCAAGGAGTTCAACCCTCTTGAGTGTCTGTTTGGGTGTCCCACAGACTTCCTGATCCTTGTTGATCGCCTTTGTAAGGTCCCCCAGGACGCTTGCGGAGGTTATTCAGATAACTCCTCTGACAAGGTAGTCTGTTTTTGTTTGTTGCACTCCTCCCACCCTGGGTCTTGACTGCTTGGGTACATCCCACTCATCTAGACTGATCTAGCAGAATGATAAGGAAGGAGAAATTTAATTCCTGATAATCTGCTTTCCTTGGACCCGTCCTGGAAGACGCCCTTTTTATAGGTTGGTCGCATTAGCAGTGTTACTGCCTAGGAGATTATTTCTGCAGGCCTGGGGGAAGGGGGGAGGGAGATTCTGGCTGCCATGGACAGTCTGTTCAGCCTTGTGGTCTGGCTTCGATTTTGTTTTTGTGGTGAGAGAGCCTAGTACCTGCACATGCTTTTTGTGAAAAAATGTTTGTGCTTATTAACATCTGAGGAACTTTTTTTTTCTGAGTATTGCTTGGGAAGTGTCATACTGACTTCTCTCAGTACTGTACCAGAGGATATACCGGGTAATGACATGCACTAAGAGTTGCTCAAATCTGTCTCCACCTGCTGGCAGGGGGACATAACTCGTTTGGACTGGTCAAAGCAGGATTCAAGGAAAGGAGATCTTATCCTTGTTTTCCTGGGCATACGCCCCTTGACGCATTTTCTGGGCAAGAGTATAAGGCGGCATCTGAAAGGCCAGTTCCAATTTCAGGATCACGATGAAGCACGTATTATTGAAACTATTGTAGCTTTGTGGGAAGTTAGATAGTTATAGGAAGAAACTGTAAAATTAAAAATTGACAGTATTGATTAGTGATGAAATGGTCAATTCATTTTTTGTTCTATTTTCAGTTTTTATTTTTTGCCATCCACAGTTTAATGGAGAATGTCTTTCTCAAAATTAGTTAATTTTATAGAAAAAACAAACAGTTCCTTAGTAGTATTCGCGTATGAAATCCTAAAATGTAGCATAGTTCAGATAAAGGACTTTATATTTCTCTTAAGGATGTGCGGTGAGAAGGAATATTGTTTGTCAAAGTGTACAAAAAGGGTATAGTTTAGTATCTGGAACCAGATTCAAATTTGTAGCATAAAGATAGTCAAATCAAATTGGATTAGGCTACGATTAGTCTATAAGGCTTTGAATGCATATCTTTTATATTTATAGTTTTCTCCGGGAACGAGCAGGAAGTCGGCCCTCGCATATGGGTGACGTTGGCACTGACAGAGCCTGCGTGGAAGCATCTCTCCAGCTTTCCAAGAAAGCCCTTGGGAAATGCACCACACATGCGTGGTCCACTTCCCACCTAAGAGTGCCATCTTGCCTCAGTCTCCTTTTTCCGCAGAGCCCTTCATATGCTGTCCAATTTTCCCAGGAAAAAGTCTGATTTTAGTCTCAAGTTTTGTCCAGTTTGCATACCGGTTCCTTCCCACCTCTGAGCTAGCTTGTCTCAGCATCGCTCCTCATGTCTGTCTGTCTGTGTTTTCCTGGTTTTTCATTGGTCTCCCTCAACTGGCGTTCGTGCCCTTTTTCAGCTGAAGATCTCAGACCCTCGCCAGGAGGGGAGGGCCCCCTTTTTCCAGTGGCATCAAAAAGTGTGACTGACGTGTGGCAAAATGTCACTCACCGACCCACACGACTGCTGTCTTGGTCCGGAGCACAGCAACTCCAGCTGCAAGCTCTACAGAACCATGACCCCAAAGGCTTTAAAGAGCCACCATCAGCAGCAGGAAAAGTTATTTCAGAAGTCTGACTCTGCCCTGGAGGCTCCAGGTGCCCTGCTAAGTCAGAGCCTCTTCGGAGTCCCACGGCCGCAGTTCCTCTGAGCGAGAGTTCCCAGAGGTGGAGCATAAGAAGAAAAAATCCTCGAAGACCACCTCGGAGGACAGATCCGGGAAGAAGGTGAAATCCTACCCCAGGTCCCGCTGTCCCAGATGTGAGTCCGGGAAGTCAGGAGCAGCCCAACAAGATGCCCCACAAGGAGTTGTCGGCTCCCACCGACCGGCTTCTGATCTCCGAGGCCATCCTCGTCAAGGACTCACCTCAACAGTATCGATGCTGGGCCTGAAGTCCTCATTGCCCACGTCGAAGACTGCAGAGCCAACTGTCATGGAGACCAGAATGGCAGCCCTAGAAAGCAGTATATCTGTCCCAGTGGCCATTCAGTGGGTGTGTTATGTCCAGCTCATCCAGTTCATCTGTCCAGACGATGGGACCCTCAACACACTGTCCACACTTCAGGTATTCTTCTCAGCTGATACTTTTTCCTTCCAACTTTGCCTCCCTTCCACTAGATTGGCAGACTCAGACCTGGAATACCTCATTATCTGCTGCACTAGAAAGTTGGCAGCACGAGTCTCTGTCCTGCTTTCTCGCCCTCCCTCTCATCACCCTTGGTATCATCCTGGTCTTTATCGTCAACAAACTTATCTCAGTCGTGCAGAGCATCACTGGCGTAGGCACTCCTTGCCAGAATCTCTTGCCACTTTTCATCTCAGTTACCACCTTTATTGAGATGATTGATTCTGCCAAATTATCTTACTACTCTAACTTTATCACTTCCTCTTCACTCTTCTCGTCAGTTCTACTAGACTCTCTGCTCCCTTTCTGCAGCTCATTCCTCCTCTGCCTCTGCATCTTCCTCTGTTACCATGGACCCTGCCGTTCTTGCCACCACCTTCTCAGAGAAAGTTTGTGCTTTATGCCTCACCTTTCCCTCCTGCCCCCCCCCCTTCCTCAATCCCTCTCTTCCTCCCCATTTCCCAACCTGCTTGCAATCTCCTTCAGGCTCCTCTCTGATGCACGCTTGGAGCTCCTTCCATTACCACCACTGAACTCTCAAAGGCCCTCAGCTCATCCCACAAGATTACCTGTCCTTCGGACTCCATCCCTCCTACTGGTTGCCAGAATCTCTATCTGCTCCACATGGTCAATTCAAGCCTCTCCTCTGGTTCTTTCCTAGCTCTCTGGAAACATGCGATCGTTCGTCCCATCTTGAAGAAACCCTCCCTGGACATCTTTGTCCCTGCACATTGGCGTCCTGTTTCTAACCTCCCCCTTCCTGTCAAAGATACTGGAGAAAGTAGTCTTTTTCACAATTCTCTACTCACCTCGTCTCCACCTCTGCACTACATCCCTGCCAATCTGGATTCAAAACTGTCAAAAGTACGGAGACCATTCTCTCCCTTCTCAATGAACTTCATCTGGCACATGAGCAAGGTGACATCTCTCTTGCAGTATCTCTAGATCTCTCATCAACCTTGTTGATCATACCACACTCCTTTCTCATCTGCATGGGGTACACAGGACTGTGCACCAGTGGTTTAAGTCATTACTCCCCTCCCATGTGGGGTCTTCCAGGATTCTGTACTGGCACCCCCTTATCTTTAATCTTATTTTTTTTTCTCGCCCCTTTCACCTTAGTCATCCAACAGTCTGTGCTATCTACTATTACGCTGATGACATTATTTTGCTGTTCCGTACCAGTCCTCTCCACCCTGATCTTACCCTCTGCCTTGCCCGCATCTCCTCGTGGCTGTCCTCTAATTACTTGTACATCAACCCTTCCAAATCGTGGTGGCCCTTCCCCCTTTTTGTCAGACACTTGCATACCCCTCACTTCATCCCTTTGGTACTTTGGCGACACTCTTGACTCTTCCCTTTCCTTCCATCAGCACATCATCTTACTTGTGCGCCGTTCATTTGCCAAACTCTGCCAATTACGAGCAGTTTGTTCGTTTCTTCCCGTGTCCTCCCTGTCCACACTCGTACTGTCATGTCTCCTGTCCTGCCTCGACTATTGTAATGTCATCCTAGCAGGTTTACCCCAATATCAGCTTCATCATTTACAGTTAATCCAAAATACGGCCGCTCGACTCCTCACCCACTCCTCGTCCACAGATCACATATCTCCCCTTCTTATCGGTTTACATTAGCTCCCTCTCAGATTCCGGTTTCCGTACAAGATACTCATTACCCTACACAGAGTAATCCACACTGGCATGCCACAGTACCTTGCAGACCTCATTCACATGCATATTCCTCCCTGTGCCCTCCGCTCAATTCACAATGATCTCCTAGCTCTCCTTTCTCCTTCTCATGCACACCTTGAGCTAATCTTTCACTCTGCATTCTTTTTCCTTGGACCAGCGCTCTGAAACTCTGTTCCAGCTACATTCTTTTCTGACCGCCTGGCCAGAACGAACAAATGGATGATGAAATGCTCAAAGAAATCAAGGAAGCTAACAAAAGTTACAGCGCAGTAATAATAATGGGTGATTTCAATTACCCCAGTATCGACTGGGTCAGTGTCACAGCAGGACATGCTAAGGAGATAAAGTTCCTAGATGAAATAAATGACTGCTTCTTGGAGCAGCTGGTTCATGAACCAACCAGAGGGGAAGCCATATTAGACCTAGTCCTTAGTGGAACACCAGATCTAATGCAAGAGATAAGAGTGTTGCATGATCGCATTTGATTTAATTAGTGGAGGGATAGTAAGGAAATCCACAGTACTACCTTTTAACTTTCGAAAGGGAGATTATGATGAGGAAAATAGTTCAGAAAAACTAAAAGGAGCAGTTGCAAAGGTTAAAGACTTACATCAAGCTTTGGGTGATGTTGAAAAATCTTGGAAACCCAGACCAGCTGTATTCCATGTTTTAAAAAAAAGTGGAAGGAAGTCCAAAAAACTGCCAGCATGGTTTAAAGGTGAGGTCAGAGAGGCGGCTGTTGCCAAAAAAGCATCTTTCAGGAAATTGAAAATAAAGAGCCAAACAACAAAACCTGGAAATTGCACAAGCACTGGCAAGTCAAATGCAAGGCATTGATAAGGCAGGCAAAGGGAGAATTTGAGAAGAAGCTTGCTGAGGAAGCAAAAATGCGAAATAAAGACTTTTTCAAATACATTCGTAGCAGATATCCTGTGAGAGAGTCAGTTGGTCCATTAGATGATAAGAGGGGTTAAAGGGGCACTAAGAGGCGACAAGGCGATAGCGGAGAGACTGAATGAATTCTTTGCTTACGTCTTTACTGAGGAAGATGTATGGATGTTACCCATGACTGAAGTGGTATTTAAAGGTGCGGAGGAATTGAAGGAAATATCGATATATCGGGAAGATGTATTACAACTATTAGATAAACTGAAGAGTAGCAAATCACCTGGGCCGATGGCATACATCCAAGGGTGTTGAAAGAACTGAAATATGAGATTGCAGACCTGCTATTAGCAATCTGTGAACTTTCATTAAAATCATCTGTAATACCTAAAGATTGGAGGATCGCCAATGTAACAGCAATTTTTAAAAAGGGTTCCAGGGGTGATCCGGAAAAATACAGACCGGTGAGCCTGATGTCAGTACCGGGAAAAATGGTAGAAACCATCATAAAGAATAAAATTACTCAGCATGTAGATAGTCATGGCCTAATGGGAGACAGTCAACATGGCTTTAGACAAGGAAGATCTTGTCTTAATTATCTGTTATGTTTTTTTGAAGGTGTAAATAAACAGGTGGACAAAGGTGAGTTGGTTGATATAGTGTATTTGGACTTTCAGAAAGCCTTTGACAAGGTCCCTCATCAGAGACTTTTGGCAAAACTAAAGAGTCATGGGATAGGAGGCAGTGGAGTCAGGAACTGGTTAAAAGATAGAAAGCAGAGGGTAGGGCTAAATGGACAATTTCCCCAAAGGAGAAAGATGAATAGTGGTTTACCCCAGGGATCTGTGCTGGGTCCGCTGCTTTCTGACATATTCATAAATGACCTGGAAAAGAGAATAACGAGTGAGGTTATCAAATTTGCAGATGACACAAAACTATTTAAAGTTGTTAAAACTCAAGAGGATTGTGGAAAATTGCAAGAGGATCTTGATAAATTGGAAGACTGGGCATCAAAATGGCAGATGAAATTTAATGTGGACAAGTGCAAAGTTATGCACCTAGGGAAGAACAACCCAAACTATGGTTACACAATGCAAGGTTCCACATTAGGTACCACCACCCAGGAAAAAGATTTAGGCGTCATTGTGGATAACATGTTAAAACACTTGGCCCAGTGCGCGGCGGCGGCCAAGAGAGCAAATAGAATGCTAGGTATGATAAGGAAAGGAATGGAAAATAAAACAAAAGATATTATAATGCCTCTATATCGTTCCATGGTGAGACCGCACCTTGAATATTGTGTGCAATTCTGGTCGCCGTATCTTAAAAAGGATATAGCGTTATTAGAAAAGGTTCAGAGAAGAGCCACCAAAATGGTAAAGGGGATGGAAGGATACTCCTATGAAGAAAGGCTAAAAGGTTAGGGCTCTTTAACCTGGAAAAGAGATGGCTGAGGGGAGATATGAGAGAAGTCTATAAATTATTGAACGGAGTGGAAAGGTTAAACGTAGATCGATTGTTTACGTTATCAGAATATAGAAAGACTAGGGGACATGCAATGAAGCTACAGGGTAAACTATTTAAGACTAATAAAAGAAAATATTTTTTCACTCAAAGTGTAATCAAACTCTGGAATTTATTACCTGAGGATGTAGTAAAGGCTGTTAAAGTAGCTGGGTTTAAAAAAGGTTTGGACAAGTTCCTGGAAGAAAGGTCCATAAACCATTATTAAGAAGGGACCCAGGATATCAATGCTTGACCCAGTACAAGCATTGTGGAACCTGTGTCTTTTGGGGAAACTGCTAGGTACGTATGACCTAGATTGGCCACTGCTGGAAACAGGATACTGGCTTGATGGACCTTGGTCGGACCCAATATGGCATATCTTATGTCCTTATATAACATTCTTTCCTAAAATTCAAGACAATGCTAAAGACTTCTCTTTTTCATCCTTGCCTTTGACCCTCTCCCCAACCCCAGACCTGGTTACATGCCCCTTTTAACTGCTAAGTTTATTTTCCTCTGCATGTCTCTTTATTCTTTCTGTGTATGCCCTGTCTTCTCCGCTTTCCTATCTGGTAATTTTGGCATTCCTTTCGAATACAACTGCAGCCCATTTATTGTAAACTGATCTGATGCCTTCGCTTGGGCGATCAATCAAGTGTTATAATAAAAACATCAAGGGTTTCCCCAGATGTCAGACTGGTCCTCGAGTGCCATCTGCCTCAAGAGGACCCCAGTCTAGGTCCCGGTCCTCGGGACATCAGTCCTCCCTGGCGAGCACCCACAGCTCAGACCGACAATCCTCCGGAGATCATGCAGTGCAAAGAGTGGTCCTCGACCGAGGTGATTGTGCGATGTCAGACTTCGAGTCTGAATAGGATACCGAGGATGAAGAGTCCCTGGACACAAAGTGCCACCGTGATGTGCCCTCCGATCCATCTCCCCCGGCGACCCGACACTGTTCCCCTCCCGAGGACGTGGCTTTCCTCAATTTCGTAAGGGATATGGCCAAGGTTCTCTTTATCAAGACAGGGCCGAGGAGGACCTGCGAACCAAGAAATTGGAGATCCTCTAATCCAAGGCACACCCGAAGGAAATCCTTATGTTCCCAATGCCCCCGATCCTTGACGCATGTGGGAAGCACCGGTGTCAGTACCAATCATTAGCAGGTGCCTCGACGCCATGTACTGGGTATGCCAAAGACCTGGGTTCCAAAAGACCCAGCTTTCCCAAAACTTCATGGTCATGGAGTCAGCCATGCGCAAGCTAAAGAGCCAAAAAAACATTTGTCAGTGCCACCTGGCAGGGAGTCCCAAACCCTCAATGCCCTCAGCCTGAAAGCCTTTCAGGGCTCGATGCTAACATGCCGAATCCAGTCCTACCAGCATGTATCTGAAGGAACTGTCGAAGGATCTCTGGGTATTCTCTACAGGCCTCAATGGCAAACCCCTGCAGAGGTTCAAGATCTTAACCACAGCAGTAAAGAAATGCTTGAAGTTTCTATCCCAAGCAGCCTATCATAGCTTTGAGTCATCGGCCAGGGTGGTCACCGCTGGTATTGGGGCACGATGCCAAGCATGGCTGCAGTCATCCGACCTGGAGCAATGAGTACAGGACAAACTAATCGATGTCCCCAGCATAGGTGAAAACCTATTTGGGAAGCCCATGGCAGATAAAGCAGCGGAGATACAGAGTATGTCACAAGAACCAGACTCTCAAAGACCTTGGTGAAGAAAAGCCCCGGGAAAAAGTCTGAGGAAAAAAGGGGGCTTTGATAGTACTCCACACTTTTACAGGCCTTCTCAGTCCCTCAGCAGGGCCTACAGAAGAACATAAGAACATAAGATATGCCATACTGGGTCAGACCAAGGTCCATCAAGCCAGTATCCTGTTTCCAACAGTGGCCAATCTAGGTCATACGTACCTAGCAGTTTCCCCAAAAGACACAGGTTCCGCAATGCTTGTACTGGGTCAAGCATTGATATCCTGGGTCCCTTCTTAATAATGGTTTATGGACCTTTCTTCCAGGAACTTGTCCAAACCTTTTTTTAAACCCAGCTACACTAACAGCTTTTACTGCATACTCCGGTAACAAATTCCAGCGTTGGATTACACGTTAAGTGAAGAAATATTTTCTTTTATTAGTTTTAAATAGTTTACCCTGTAGCTTCATTGCATGTCCCCTAGTCTTTCTATATTCTGATAATGTAAACAATCGATCTACGTTTACCCGTTCCACTCCGTTCGTTAACTTATAGACTTCTATCATATCTCCCCTCATCCGTCTCTTTTCCAGGTTAAAGAGCCCTAACCTTTTTAGCCTTTCTTCATAGGAGTATCCTTCCATCCCCTTTACCATTTTGGTGGCTCTTCTCTGAACCTTTTCTAATAACGCTATATCCTTTTTAAGATACGGCGACCAGAATTGCACACAATATTCAAGGTGCGGTCTCACCATGGAACGATATAGAGGCATTATAATATCTTTTGTTTTATTTTCCATTCCTTTCCTTATGATACCTAGCATTCTATTTGCTCTCTTGGCTGCCGCTGCACACTGGGACGAGGGTTTTAACATGCTATCCACAATGACGCCTAAATCTTTTTCCTGGGTGGTGGTTCCTAATGTGGAACCTTGCATCGTGTAACCATAGTTTGGGTTGTTCTTCCCTAGGTGCATAACTTTGCACTTGTCCACATTAAATTTCATTTGCCATTTTGATGCCCAGTCTTCCAATTTATCAAGATCCTCTTGCAATTTTCCACAATCTTCTTGGGTTTTAACAACTTTAAATAGTTTTGTGTCATCTGCAAATTTGATAACCTCACTCGTTATTCCACTTTACAGGTCATTTATGAATATGTCAAAAAGCAGCGGACCCAGCGCAGATCCCTGGGTTACACCACTATTCACTTTTCTCCATTGGGAAAATTGGCCATTTAGCCCAACCCTCTGCTTTCTATCTTTTAACCAGTTCTTGATCCACAGTAGTACACTGCCTCCTGTCCCATGACTCTTTAGTTTTGCCAAAAGTCTCTGATGAGGGACCTTGTCAAAGGCTTTCTGAAAGTCCAGATAAACTACATCAACCGACTCACCTTTGTCCACCTGTTTATTCACACTTTCAAAAAAACATAATAGATTAGTAAGACAAGATCTTCCTTGTCTAAAGCCTTGTTGGCTGTCTCCCATTAGGCCATGACTATCTACATGCTGAGTAATTTTATTCTTTATGATGGTTTCTACCATTTTTCCTGGTACTGACGTGAGGCTCACCGGTCTGTAGTTTCCCGGATCACCCCTGGAACACTTTTTAAAAATTGGCGTTACATTGGCGATCCTCCAATCTTCAGGTATTACAGATGATTTTAATGAAAATTCACAGATTACTAATAGCAGGTCTGCAATCTCATATTTCAGTTCTTTCAACACCCTTGGATGTATACCATCCGGCCCAGGTGATTTGCTACTCTTCAGTTTATCTAATAGTTGTAATACATCTTCCCGATGAATCGATATTTCCTTCAGTTCTTCCGCACCTTTAAATACCACTTCAGTCATGGGTAACATCGCTACATCTTCCTCAGTAAAGACCGAAGCAAAGAATTCATTCAGTCTGTCCGCTATCGCCTTGTCACCTCTTAGTGCCCCTTTAACTCCTCTATCATCTAATGGACCAACTGACTCTCTCACAGGTTTTTTGCTACGAATGTACTTGAAAAAAGTCTTTATTTCGCGTTTTTGCTTCCTCAGCAAGCTTCTTCTCAAATTCTCCCTTTGCCTGCTTTATCAATGCCTTGCATTTGACTTGCCAGTGCTTGTGTTGTTTCCAGGTTTTGTCGTTTGGCTCTTTTTTCCATTTCCTGAAAGATGCTTTTTTGGCAACAGCCTCTCTGACCTCCCCTTTAAATCATGCTGGCAGTTTTTTGGACTTCCTTCCACTTTTTCTTAAAGCGTGGAATACAGCTGGTCTGGGCTTCCAAGATAGTATTTTTCAACAACACCCAAGCTTGATGTACGTCTTTAACCTTCGCAACTACTCCTTTTAGTTTTTTCTTAACTGTTTTCCTCATTTTATCATAGTCTCCCTTTCGAAAGTTAAAAGGTAGTACTGTGGATTTCCTTACTATCCCTCCTCCACTAATTAAATCAAAGGCGATCATGCTATGATCACTATTGCCAAGTGGCCCCAACACCCTTATCTCTTGCACTAGATCTGGTGTTCCACTAAGGACTAGGTCTAATATGGCTTCCCCTCTGGTCGGTTCATGAACCAGCTGCTCCAAGAAGCAGTCATTTATGTCATCTAGGAACTCTATCTCCCTAGCATGTCCTGCCGTGACACTGACCCAGTCGATACCGGGGTAATTGAAATCACCCATTATTATTACTGTGCTATAACTTTTATTAGCTTCCTTGATTTCTTTGAGCATTTCATCATCCGTTTGTTCATTCTGGCCACCCCCACTGCCATCGCCTTCCCCTTTTTACATGGAATTTCAATCCATAGAGTGCAGAAGGGCCAGGGACATGGTCCCAGAAAAACAAAGACATGAAGCCCCAGGCATTGGCTTAAGTCCAGCCTGAGGGAGGCTTTTGACTTCCTGGGCATAACCTCCACTCCCCCAGGAGGTCCTCTGCTTCCCACAGGTGGATAGCCATCACCACTGATACCTAAGTGCTTCAAGTGGTTAAGGAGGGCTACCTCCTCCACCTGTATTGGCCACCGCTCTCATACTTCCTGGAAGAACCCACCAGGCCTCTCCTCTACCAAAACCCTGCTCCTTGCCGAGCTAGCAGGACTACTCCGGGACAAAGGCAGTGGAGCCAGTGCCACAACTTCTCTGGGGCTCTGACTTCTACTCCAGGTATTTCCTCGTCCCCAAGAGGACTGGGGGCCGCAGGTCCATCCTGGACCTGCAAGAGTTCTACAAGTTTCTGGTCAGAGAGAAGTTCAAGATGCTCTCCCTTGGAACACTGCTGCCATTCCTCCAGCAGGGAGATTGGCATTGCTCCTTAGATTAAAAGATGCCTACACTCACATCTTCATTTACCCCAGCCACAGAAAATACCTTCGTTTCGTGGTAGAGAGACAGCACTACCAATAGAGGGTACTTCCCTTTGGCCTGGCCTTGTCTCCAAGGGTCTTCACAAAGTGCCTCGCAATGGTTGCAGCCCACCCCAGGCTTCAAAGGGCCTTCATCTTCCCTTATTTGGACAACTAGCTCATAAAGGGGGACACAGTTACAGAGAAACAATGTGCCACAGGAGGCACCATAGCCCTGCAGCACCTGGAGTTTGTCATAAACTAATCTAAATCCCACCTCACTCTGGCTTAGCATCTAGAGTTCACAGGGACACAGCTGGACACCCTTCAGGCAAAAGCCTTCCTCCCTCAGGATAGGTCAGAATGCCTCATGGAATTAGCCGCAGAGGTGCAATAGCACAGGACACTACCCGCCCAGCTCTCCGCCTGCTGGAACACATGGCCTCCACGATCTACGTGACACCAAATGCCCACCTGCCCATGAGAGCAGCTCAGTAGTGCCTCTGCTGTCAGTGGGCCCAAGCCACAGGCAGGCTCAAGGACAGAGTGCAGGTGACCTGTCAGTTAGCAGACTCCCTCGGATGGTGGCATAACCCATGTCACTTTCAGGCTGTGAAGCCCTTCCAGGCACCCACCCCAGAAGGTCCTCACCACAGATGCTTCTCTGATGGGCTGGGGAGCGTTTTGCGCGAGCCTCCAGACACAAATCTGCTGGTCCCAGAGGTAATCTGAAATGCAGATTCACCTGCTGGAAGTCAAGGTGATATTCCTGACCCTCAAAGCCTTCCGCCACCAACTACAGCACCACGCAGTGCTGATCCTGACCGATAATCAGGTCGCAATGTTCTAAGTGAACAAACAAGGGGGGGACAGGGTTGTACCCCCTCTGCCAGGAGGCGGTAGCCCTCTGTTCCTATGCTAAGTACAGAAGGATGCTCCTGAAATGGTCTACTTCCTGGGCCAGGAGAATGTCTTAGCGGACAAACAGAGCAGAATATTCCAGCCGCATGGGTGGTGCCTGGACCCGGTGGTAACCTCGCAGCTGTTCTGGCTTTGGGGCGCCCCAGTGATGGACCTGTTTGCCAGCCCAGACAACGCACAGTTGCCCTGTTTCTGCTCCTGCCGACTGCACCCGTCTTGGGTAGTGGCAGATGTGGACAGAAGGCTCCTGTATGCCTTCCCTCCAATGCCGCTGATAGCCAAGACCCTGTTCAAGGCTCAACATGACAGAGCATCGCTAGTGCTGATAACCCATCTGTGGCCCAGACAGTCCTGGTTCTCGCTGCTCCTCTTCCTATAGACAGTACTCCTGATTCCCTGGATCGAGCCCCAGGACTACTCTCACAGGAGCAGGGCTCTCTCTCCTACACCCCAACCTGGGGTCCCTCTCGCTCAAGGCTTGGCTGCTGAAAGGGTAGCGTTAGCCCCTTTCCATCTCCCATGAGACATGGAAGATAGTCTCTGGCCTCTCGTAAAGCCTCCATGAGAAGGGCGTGCACCTTCAAGTGGCACCATTTTTTCATTGTGGTGCACAGAGAAGCAGACAAACCCATTTTTCCTGCTCTGTGCATGGGACTATTGCAGATGGGACTGAAGTCCAGCTCAGAGTACACCTAAGCGCCATCGCAGCACATCACGACTCAGTCGAGGGCAATGTTCCCTCTAATTTTCTGTAGGCTGTGTGCGCATAAAATATCAGCTGTGCAGCTTTTGAAGGAAGGTTAAATTTTTGTGCGCCACATAACGACACTCAGAGTTAAATACTTTAAAATTTGACTACACATCAGAATACAGTATGTACACCACATTGATTGCACTAGAAAATATTGTAGAACTTGTGAAAACCGTAAATACACAACAACTTTTAAATTTTAAGACATCTGTGTTTTCTATCAGAATCAGAACCGTAATTTTTGTGCGCTCTGTTGTAAAGTATGTGCGCTCACTCGGCGAGATGTGTGCGCGCGCCCACGCGCACAGCTTAGAGGGAACAGTGGTCGAGGGGAAATCTCTCTTGGCTCATCCCCTTGTGTCTTGGTTCCTACGGGGCCTCATGTTGTCCAAACCCCTCGTTTGCCCTCCAGCAGTGGAGTGGGACCTTATGTGGTGCTCTTGCAGCTAACCAAGCCTCTGTTTTGAGCCTCTGGCCACCTGCAGTACCTCTACTGGAAGGTCGCCTTCCTGGCAGCGCTCACATCAGCACGCAGTCAACGACCTCCAGGCTCTGATGGCAGAGCCTCCTTACACAAGATTCTGCAAGAACAGGGTGGTGCTCTGCACACATCCCAAGTTTCTGCCGAAGGTGCTGTCCTCATTAACATAAGAACATAAGATATGCCATACTGGGTCAGACCAAGGTCCATCAAGCCCAGTATTCTGTTTCCAACAGTGGCCAATCTAGGTCATATGTACCTAGCAGTTTCCCCAAGGGACACAGGTTCCACAATGCTTGTATTGGTTCAAGCATTGATATCCTGGGTCCCTTCTTAATAATGGTTTATGGACCTTTCCTCCAGGAACTTGTCCAAACCTTTTTTAAACCCAGCTACATTAACAGCCTTTACTACATCCTCTGGTAACAAATTCCAGAGTTTGATTACACGTTGAGTGAAAAAATATTTTCTTTTATTAGTCTTAAATAGTTTACCCTGTAGCTTCATTGCATGTCCCCTAGTCTTTCTATATTCTGATAAGGTAAACAGTCGATCTACGTTTACCCGTTCCACTCCGTTCATTAATTTATAGACTTCTATCATATCTCCCCTCAGCCGTCTCTTTTCCAGGTTAAAGAGCCCTAACCTTTTTAGCCTTTCTTCATAGGAGTATCCTTCCATCCCCTTTACCATTTTGGTGGCTCTTCTCTGAACCTTTTCTAAAATCGCTATATCCTTTTTAAGATACGGCGACCAGAATTACACACAATATTCAAGGTGCGGTCTCACCATGGAACGATATAGAGGCATTATAATATCTTTTGTTTTATTTTCCATTCCTTTTCTTATCATACCTAGCATTCTATTTGCTCTCTTGGCCGCCGCTGCACACTGGGCCGAGGGTTTTAACATGGTATCCACAATGACGCCTAAATCTTTTTCCTGGGTGGTGGTTCCTAATGTGGAACCTTGCATCGTGTAACCATAGTTTGGTTGTTCTTCCCTAGGTGCATAACCTTGCACTTGTGCACATTAAAAATTTCATCTGCCATTTTGATGCCCAGTCTTCCAATTTATCAAGATCCTCTTGCAAATTTTCCACAATCCTCTTGGGTTTTAACAACTTTAAATAGTTTTGTGTCATCTGCAAATTTGATCACCTCACTCGTTATTCCACTTTCCAGGTCATTTATGAGTATGTCAAAAAGCAGCGGACCCAGCACAGATCCCTGGGGTACACCACTATTCACCTTTCTCCATTGGGAAAATTGGCCATTTAGCCCTACCCTCTGCTTTCTATCTTTTAACCAGTTCCTGATCCACATTAGTACACTGCCTCCAATCCCATGACTCTTTAGTTTTGCCAAAAGTCTCTGATGAGGGACCTTGTCAAAGGCTTTCTGAAAGTCCAGATACACAATATCAACCGACTCACCTTTGTCCACTTGATTATTCACTCCTTCAAAAAAACATAACAGATTAGTAAGACAAGATCTTCCTTGTCTAAAGCCATGTTGGCTGTCTCCCATTAGGTCATGACTAGCTACATGCTGAGTAATTTTATTCTTTATGATGGTTTCTACCATTTTTCCCGGTACTGATGTCAGGCTCACCGGTCTGTAGTTTCCCGGATCACCCCTGGAACCTTTTTTAAAAATTGGTGTTACATTGGCGATCCTCCAATCTTCAGGTATTAGAGATGATTTTAATGATAGTTCACAGATTACTAATAGCAGGTATGCAATCTCGTATTTCAGTTCTTTCAACACCTTTGGATGTATACCATCCGGCCCAGGTGATTTGCTACTCTTCAGTTTATCTAATAGTTGTAATACATCTTCCCGATGTATCGATATTTTCTTCAATTCTTCCGCACCTTTAAATACCACGTCATTCATGTGTAACATCCCTACATCTTCCTCAGTAAAGACTGAAGCAAAGAATTCATTCAGTCTCTCCGCTATCGCCTTGTTGCCTCTTAGTGCTCCTTTAACCCCTTTATCATCTAATGGACCAACTGACTCTCTCACAGGTTTTTTGCTACGAATGTACTTGAAAAGGTCTTTACTTTGCGTTTTTGCTTCCGCAGCAAGCTTCTTCTCAAATTCTCCCTTTGCCTGCCTTATGAATGCCTTGCATTTGACTTGCCAGTGCTTGTGCTGTTTCCAGGTTTCGTCGTTTGGCTCTTTTTTCCATTTTCTGAAAGATGCTTTTTTGGCAACAACAGCCTCTCTGACCTCACCTTTAAACCATGCTGGTAGTTTTTGGACTTCCTTCCACTTTTCTTAAAGCGTGGAATACAGCTGGTCTGGGCTTCCAAGATAGTATTTTTCAACAACAGCCAAGCCTGATGTACGTCTTTAATCTTTGCAACTGCTCCTTTTAGTTTTTTCTTAACTGTTTTCCTCATTTTATCATAGTCTCCCTTTCGAAAGTTAAAAGGTAGTACTGTGGATTTCCTTACTATCCCTGCTCCACTAATTAAATCAAAGGCGATCATGCTATGATCACTATTGCCAAGTGGCCCCAACAACCTTATCTCTTGCACTAGATCTGGTGTTCCAGTAAGGATTAGGTCTAATATGGCTTCCCCTCTGGTCGGTTCATGAACCAGCTGCTCAAAGAAGCAGTCATTTATTTCATCTAGGAACTTTATCTCCCTAGCATGTACTGCCGTGACACTGACCCAGTTGATACCGGGGTAGTTGAAATCACTCATTATTATTACTGTGCTGTAACTTTTGTTAGCTTCCTTGATTTCTTTGAGCATTTCATCATCCATTTGGTCATTCTGGCCAGGTGCTCGATAGTACACCCCCACTGCCATTGCCTTCCCCCTTTTACATGGAATTTCAATCCATATAGATTCTACAGCAGATTTTGTTTCCTGCAAAACTTTAATCCTTTCTGACTCAATTCCCTCTCTAACATAGAGAGCAACCCCCTCCACCAATTTTATCAGCTCTATCATTACGATATAGTTTGTACCTGGTATCACAGTGTCCCACTGGTTGTCCTCCTTCCACCATGTCTCTGATATTCCAATCATATCTAACCTTTCATTTAGTGCTATATATTCTAACTCTCCCATCTTATTTTTTAGACTTCTAGCATTTGCATACAAGCATTTTAGAGAATGTATTTTATTCATATTAATTTGGCTATTGTTAGACATGGATAATTTAGGATCTTTAAGCTCTGCTCCATACTTGAGGGCATTTGGGCTACTTTACTCTTTTGTGGAACCTCTCTGCTTTTGGTAATATCCTTCAAAGATACATTCTTCCGAACCATTCCACTTCAGTCAGGTGGTGCTTCCCACCTTTTTTTTCCCAGGCCTCACACTGTAGGGCAAACACCGTTCTTCATACTCTCGATTGCAAGAGAGCTCTGTCCTACCTGCAACGGACTCGGGTGTACTGCAGAGCTGAACAGCTTTTCGTATTCTATGACCCCAGCAATCTGGGGCTCTGTGACTAAGCGAACTCAGTCCACTTGAGTGGCAGACTGCATTCCCTTGCCTAGGAGCAAGTGGGGATCGCACTGGACTAGAGAGTCACGGCGCACTGCATCAGGGCCATGGCTACTTCGTAGCCAATCTACGTTCTGTCCCCATGATGGAAATTTGCCGGGCCACCATCTGGTCTTTGGTCCATACTTTCACAGCTCACTGCTGCCTGGAGAGAGAATCCCAACAGGACAATGCCTTTGGTCAGGCCCTACTCCATTATCTTCTGGGGTGTAGGTAACTCCTGCCCTCTGACCCTTCTGTGTTCAGGCTACCGGAGTGCTATTTTTCATTGGACACTTGGGTCTCACAAGAGTCTCTCTTGGAATTCAACTGCTGCTGATCACGGTTCACCTTTTGCAGATCGCTTGACATTTTATACAGGTTTCGGTAGCCTGTAGCTGGGGAGTCCCATATGTGAGGACTAACTTCCTGCTTGTTCCCAGAGAAAGCATAGTTACTCACCTGTAACAAATGTTCTCCAGGGACAGCAGGAGTCAGTCCTCACAACCCTCCCTCCTCCCCTTGGAGTTGCTTCTTTACCATCTTTTAAAAAGACATTAGACTCGTCACTTTATGGACCATTTTTCTAATTAAATTATTTTACCCCTTATATAGTATTATACTTTTTTCTTTTTGTTCTTTGTAAAGCCTACTAGGCATGTTTGTAAACCACCTAGACTCTTAGATAGGCGGTTTATAAGGCTGACTAAATAAATTAGCTACGAAGACACAAACAAAAGATTTGATTATGTCATTTGGCTGAGGCAAGATGGCACCCTTGGGCAGGAAGTCTTTGGAAGCTTGGGGAGATGCTTCTGCACGAGCTCTGTCATCGCTGATGTCACCCATATGTGAGGACTAATTCCTGCTGTCCCTTAAGAGCACCTGTTACAGGTGAGTAACTACGCTATATGTGTTTATATATTGGTGTGTGTGTACCTATCTATATAGATATAGTGGTATATAAGCATAGCCAAATAATGTGTGGTGGATATGTATATATGCATGAAAGGTCGAAATTAGATTGTTCTTTTTTTATATTATTGCTGTAGTTAATTGTTTTAATAATGTAATTCCTTATCGTACCTCCAGTCCAGTCCTGCCCTGATTTGTGGGTTGTCGCCCTCAACTGATCATGAATAATTTAGTGGCATAACCTCATATAAGCAGCTGACACCACCTACTAGCCTCAGAATTCAGTCTCCAAGGGTGACTCCCACCAGTTGGACTCATTGAAGGAACAAATAAGTGGCATTGGAAAGGAATCAGGGGGGGGGGGAGAAAAAAGACCCGGAAGTATACTTTTTTTTTTGTTTCTTTGTTCGAGCTCAGAGTCTTGAATTTTGGACATTACTTGCAATAAAGGGTATTGGGGGTGGGGAGTGGGATATTGGCAAGAAGCAGGCTAATCTGGAGGCTAAGGAGTTCATGGGGCCAGTAAGAAATGGAGCTCTATTTGGCAGTAGACTGGGTAGAGAGAAGTGGCTTCTGATCCCTTTAGTGGGCGTGGAGCTGCTGTTGGATGCAATGCCAGAGGCCTGCTAAGAACCCCTGCCGCCAAGTGCAGGGCCGAGCTTGTGGGCAAGATTGGAGCTGCCTGTGGGTTAATTGGGGGGTAGTTTCCTCCTTCAGCGCATCGGGGCAGCTGCTTTCTGCTGCTTTTCTGTGGCGGTCCACCTGTGTGAGGCGGGGAGAGGTGCCGGGGACTGCATGCGCCGCCTCCGGATCGTCCTGCAGTGCACAGGAAATGCTACCATTTTAATAGAGAGGGAATTTTCGCAGGGGGCCACTCAGAGAGGCTGAGTGAGTGGTTTCAGAGCTCAGACATTGGGGGGTCTTTACCACATGTATGTTTTGTTTTGGTCACCTCTCAGGGCCCGTTAAAGAATCAAAGGCATAGAAGAACAGAAGAGAGCAGGAAGGAGGCAAGGGAGTAGGGCAGATCCTAGGCACTTAGGGTCTCCTGCAGACCAGCAGATTTTGAAGGGGGGTTGAAGGGATGGGAGATATGCCGCCTTAAGGCCCCTTGCTTAGCCTGTAGGCAGCGCAAAAGCTCCATCTTGGAAGCGGGGTTTTGCAGAAGTTGTGAGACGGAGTCTCAATTGGCAGAGGAGTTGTTGGAAGAGAAGTCACAGCAGGGTGATGACATCAGAGGGGTCTGAACTCTCTTTGATGGCAAGGGGATGGTATTCCCCTGGAACAGTGGCAGGAACCTTAAAGGAGAGTTCATCCGTTCCGCTGTTCCTGGAACCGCAGTTTGGGAGAAGTAGGTCTCCTCAGTCATCGTCTTCCAGGGAGGTTACGCAAATAGGTATGCCGGGACTTTCTTCCAAGGACGAGAGTGCGCAGGTGACACAAAGGGTCATTGCCTGGCTACAAAGGCTAGGATAGGTCGTAAATTTCTCAGAGTCAACTGCAGCCGTCACAGGACATGGTGTACCTAGGGGCATGGTTCAGGATGAACAGAGGCCTGGTGATGTTGCCAGAAGACCGGATGTGGACGCTACAGGGACAGGTGCGTGTGTTTCTCTGGATGCAAGTTACTACAATGTGGCACTATCTGCAAGTGCTTGGGTCGATGACAGCAGCGATCAATCTCATGTCCTAGGCGCAGGCACACTTGAGACCATTCTACAGGCATTATTGCACAGGTCGGTTCAACATCACATGCTGACGCATCGCCTTCCCTGCCCAGGAGAATCCGGGGGACCCTTTGCTTGTGGTTCCAAAGGGACAAGCCTGTTGGTAGGGGTGCCTCTGTGCCTCTGCAGCTGCCAAAGTGGGTTACACTGACAACTGGTGCCAGCCTGACCAGGTGTAGGGAGCTCAGTGCAAGGCCTAGATAGCATAAGGGTGCTGGTCGGTGGTAGAGGGTGCTTGGCCCATCAAATCCCCAGAGATGAGCTGTATTCTTAGCTCTGCAGAAGGTTTAGACATTCCTGCAAGGTCAGGCGGTGTGCATGTTTTTGGAAAACACCACCACGGTAGCATATATCAGTTGCCAAGGGGGCACACGCAGTGCTCAGTTGGAAAGCGAGATCACGTCACTGTTGGGAGTGGGCAGAGAACAATCTTCTGGCCCTCTCCACGACGCACATGGCTGGCAAAGACAATGTGGTGCCCAGCAGATTTTCTTAGTCTGCGTCACCTCGAGCCCAGCAAGTGGGAGCTCCATGCGGAGGTGTTAGCTCTGCTAGTGCAACATTGAGGAATGTCCATCATTTGACCCGATGGCGACCTTCGAGTCAGTGACGACGACTCTTCTGCTGTAGAAAAAAAAAAAATGCATGTCACATGGTTGGGATGCGTTAGTATAGTATTGGCCCATGGAAGGTCTGGGCCCTCATTGGTCAGGTGATGCAAAGGATCAGGACACACCAAGGATCGGTCATCTTATTTGCATCTGATTGCCAGAGATGTCTGTGGTATGCAGACCTGGTTTGTCTGGCGGTAGATCAACCATGGTGCCTTCCAGCCCAGGCCAACTTACTCATGCAAGGTCTGGTGGTAATGCCACAAGTGGATAGATTCTCTTGAGAGGACTAGGTTGAGAAAATGCAGTTACTCGGCATCTGTCATTTCTACTCTGTTGAAGGCCAGGAAGCACTCCACCTCCTTGTCCAACATGAGGGTGTGGAGAGTTTTCGAGGATTGATGCATGGACTATGCCTGTCGTCCGTTAACAGCTTCGGTCCTGGAAGTTTTGGCATTTCTGCAAGCGGGACTGGAAAAGGGGCTAGCTTGCAGCTCATTCTGGGTACAGGTGGCGGCATTGGCCTACTTTTGGGGCAGAGTCCACAGGGTATCCTTGGTGACTCATCCAGACATAGCTTGATTTTTGCGTGTGGTGAAGCAGTCCACTCACTGGCGAGGTTGTGATTTGAATATCGTCCTGTCTGCGCTGACAGAAGAGCCTTTTGAACCACTTTGGATGTGCATGTTGAAGGATTTGACACTGAAGGCCATCTTTTTGGTGGCCATTTGTTTGGCTAGATGGATTTCCGAGTCATAAGTGTTATCGTGCCGGGAGCCTTTCCTCACTTTCTCCAGGGAGAAAGGTGGTGCTGCGGCCAATGCCTTCTTTTCTGCCTAAGGTTGTTATGGCATTTCATTTAAATCAGCCGGTCACTCTGCCTGTGTCTTCCGGAGAAGCCGCGGCAGGGCAGGACCTACAGTTGCAACTTTTGAATGTACATTGGATGCTGAGGAGGTATTTGAGGTGGACGGAGTCCTTTCAGGAGTCTGACAGGTTGTTTGTCCTTTTTTGGCAGTCAGCGTAAGGGTAAGGCAGTGTCCAAGGCCTCCATTTCCAAGTGGATCAAGGAAGCAATTTCCTCAGCGCATTTGCTGAAGCGGAGGAGAATGTTGCCGGCAGGGCTATGGGCTCATTCCACCCAGGCGCAGTCGTCATGGGTAGAGGCCAGTCCTAGTTCCCCCAGGGAACATCTGCAGGGCAGCCACGTGGTCATCATTGCATACTTTTTGTACACCATTATTGTCTCGATGTGCAGGCAACAGAGGATGCGAGATTTGGAGCGTTGGTGCTGCAGGCTAAGCTTGCAGGTCCCTCCTGAGTTTAGTACATCCCACAAGTCGGGACTGAGCTGGAGGTACGATGAAGAGTTAATTAGGACTTACTCAAGGAAAACCAATTAGCAAGCATCTCCAGTCCAATCCTGGACTCTCTAAGGTGAACCAAACGTGGGTTGTTAGCAATCCTGAGCCTGCGGAGTTGCTTTCATTGGAAATGGTGTGGGGTTAAAGTATTTCTCGCGGGGCTGCAGCTGGATGGGACTCCTGTGAGGGATCTCTGGCATTACTTTAATTAGTTCTCATAGGAGAGATACTGTTTATAAAGGTGAAGACTTTTCAATACATAAATGATAGTAGAGTTTGAGAGCATGGTTTGTTTAATGGGCAGGGTGCGGCCCCTTAGTTTAGGCAAGATTATCCTGTCTGTTTTGGTTGTGGGAGATGTTACTAGGATACGGAATAGTCCTTAATTGTTGCCACTATGAGTCTGCTTTGGTAGGTGGTACTAGCTGGTTCTCCAGGAACAAGCAGGAAGTCGGTCCTCACTTATGGGTGACGTCACCAACGGAGCCCGCACGGAGCAATTCCCCAGCTTTCAAAGAGAGCCTTTGGGATTGCTGCCACACATGCGTGGTCCTCTTCCCACCCAAAGGTACCATCTTGCTCAGTCTCCCTTTTTCTGTGGAGCCCTTCGGACGCACATCCTCGTCCCTCGGAAAAAGTATTTCATTTTCAGCCCCTGGGCCATGTTTTTTTCCGGTTGCACCAGTTCACTTCCGTCCCCCCTTTTCTCCGAGCAAAGGGATATCCTCCTTTAAAAGGTTTTTTTTGTTTTGTTGTTTTTTGGGGGGGGGGTTCCCTGTTGCGGGCTTTGCGCCCTTTTTTCTTGACCTAGTGGAGGTCCTTTTTGCCCCTATGGCTACTGGTTAAAAAATAAAAAAAAGTGACAGATGCTCCAAGAACATGTCACTCACAGACACCCATGACTGTTGTCTTCGGTGTCTTGGGGCCGACCATGACCCGGAGCTCTGCTCTCTTTGCAAGGAAATGTCCTCCAAGGCCCTGCTCAGCCGTAAGCAGAAGTCTGATGACATTTTCCGGAATGTGGCCCTGGAATCCACGATGGCACCCTCAGTCGCCGCTCCGCTGATGGGATCCCCCACTTTGGTTCCACGTTCTCAGCGGCACTCCGACCAGGGGTCCCCTGAAGTGGAACGGCATAAGAAGAAGGCCTCTAAGTCGCTGTCAGGGGTTCTGGATAAGTGTCGACGCTCCTGTACTCAGTCGCTTAGCCCCCTGTGGCGTTCTCGAGAGTCTGACAAGGAGCGGCCTCAAAAGGTACCTCGTACAGATACAGAGGCCTCCAGCGATGGTGCCCAGGCTCCTGAGGGTCGTCTCGGTGAGGACCCCTCTCCTCCTTCACGCTAGACCCGGTAACCCCTGTGTTGGCGTCGCAAGGTCCCATGCCTGCGTGGGAGTCCTGAATGCTGGCACTAGAGCACAGCGTTTCTGCCTTTTTAGCTGCCCAGCAGGTGCTCATGCCCAGCACAGCTGGCCTGTGCCTCAAGACCGAGGTTCCCTCAAGAGGGACACCGAAATCTGCCCTGGAAACCCCCAAGAGCCACGGGCCTCATGAGGGTCCTCGGCATTGGTCTTGTTTGCCTTCCCAGTCCTTGGGAGCGTGATCCCCCAAGGCCTCTGGTTCTAAGTAGACCTCGGCCTCTGGACAGGGTGACCTGCCCGAGTTGGACTCCTCCTCATACCTCTCGGGCTGGGAGTCGGATGGGGATACTTCCCCGGAAACCCGTGCCCACAGGGTCCTCCCTTCAGACCCGTCCCCGCCCACCTATTAGAGGCGGTCACCGCCCAAGGACACATCATTCCTGGTGTTCGTGTTGGACATGGCACGGGCCCTCAGCCTGGCTACGCAGACTGAAGAGGAACCGTGAGCTGAGGAGCTCAATATTTTACAGTACGAGTCCCCACCTCGAATCTCTCGCTGTCCCGGTTCCATGAATATTGTCAAGGCTGCTCCTCCACATGTGGGAGATAACTGCTTCGGTCCCCATTGTGATCAAGTGCCTAGATGCCATGTATAGAGTTCAGCGTGGCCCAAGATTCCGGAAGACCCAGCTCCCGCACACCTTCATGGTTGTGGAATCGGCGATGCAGAAGCAAAAGAGCCTTAAGACTCACTCTTCGGTCCCCCCAGGTAGGGAGTCGAGAGCCCTCGACACCCTAGGGCGTAAGGCCTATCAGTGTTCCATGCTCGCTTGCTGTATCCAGGCATACCAACTCTATATGGGCATGTTCCTGCAGGACCTTGCCAAGGGGCTCAACGGTTTCGCCGCAGGCCTCGGGGGTGAACCTCTCCTAAGGTTCCAAACCCTCCTCAAAGCCATCACAGTGTGTTCGAAGTACCTCACCCATGCCGCATATGACTGGTTTGAGTCCTCTGCCTGGGTGGCGGCAGCCGGCATCTGGGGCCAGCGCCAGACATGGCTGCAGTCTTCGGACCTGGAGCAGTGGGTCCAAGAGAAGCTCCTGGTCGTCCCTTGCCTTAGCACACAATTGTTCAGCAATCCTATGGAGGATAAGGCTGCTGAGATAGAAACGGAGTTTGTGACTCAAACTCGTCTCTCGTGCAAAACCTTCTCCCTCCCCAGGAAGAAGCAACAGCTTAAAAAGCCATTCTACCAAAGGAAAGGGCTCCCTTACCGGGGTTTACCCCCCTTTCCCACCCACCTCTGCACTGGCTCCCAGCACGCAGGGCAAGGGAGGTGCACATGGCTACCGTAAGCCTAAAGGGTCCAAGGCCCAACCACTGGTGCCGCCCCAGTCTGCGCAGGGGTTTTGACGCCATCTACATAGCTTCTTGCCCCCCCTTTCCGCCGGAGGGGGGTGCGTCTGTCCCTGTTTGCCCCGGAGTGGGTGTCAATCACGTTGGACACCTGAGTCCTCCGGATAATCCGGGACAGATACTGTCTCTGCCTGGGCAGGCGCCCTCCTTCCTTCTCCCCAGCAGAGCTTGCTCGGCTCCTCATGCACCAGACCTTCTTGCAGCAAGAACTGTCCAACCTCCTCGCCCAACGAGCGGTCGAGAAGGTACCGCTGCACCTTCGAGTCAGGGGTTCTACTCCTGCTACTTTCTCGTCCCGAAAAAGACGGGGGGGGGGCCTACACCCCATCCTCGACCTCAGACACCTCAACAAGTTCCTGGTGCAGGAGAAGTTCAAAATGTTATCGCTTGGCGTCCTGTTGCCCTTCCTTCAGTTGGGCAATTGGCTATGCTCCTTGGACCTCAAGGATGTTTATGCCCACATCCTAGTTCATCCCCAGCACAGGCAATATCTGTGCTTCAGGGTGCAGGGGGAACACTACCAGTACAGTGCTCCCCTTCGGGCTTGCGTCCGCACTGCAGGTTTTCACAAAGTGCCTCTCCGTGGCCACTGCCGCTCTCAGGCGGCAGGGCATACCTGTCTTCCCCTACCTAGACGAGTGGCTTGTCACTGGGTCCTTGATCAGCGAAGTCACGCACGATCCTTCTCCTCGAGCACCTTGGCTTCCTGGTCAACTACCCTAAGTCCCACCTTGAGCTGGTGCAGACGCTGGAGTTCATCGGCGCATGCCTCATTACGGTCTGGGTGACCGCCTTCCTTCCCATGGACCGAGCAGACCGCCTTCGGGCCGTGGCATCCCAGTCCAAAGTAGGACTTGCGTTATGGCACGGGCGATGCTGCGCCGCCTCCGGCACATGGCTTCCATCATCCATGTAGTCCCCCATGCCCGCATGCATATGCATACAGCCCAATGGTGCCTCGGCACAATGGAGCCAGGCCTTTAGCCACCTCAGAGGCCTATCCAAGTCTCCCGCAGCCTCCTCGAGTCACTGAGTTGGTGGCGGGATCCCTGAAGCCACCGTCGGGGAATGCCCTTCCAGACCCCGCAGCATGAGCTCACCCTAACGACAGATGCTTCCCTGCTGGGGTGGGGAGCCCACTGCAGTGCATTGTGCACCCAGGGGCAGTGGTCGCCCAAGGAGTGTCTGCATCAGATCAACCTGCTTGAGTTTCGGGCAGTCCGATGGGCCCTGAGAGCCTTTGAGAACTACCCGAGGGGAAAGTCAGTACTTGTGCAGACCGACAACAGGGTAGCCATGTTTTATATCAAAAAGGAGGGGGGGACAGTATCATGCCTCCTCTGCCGAGAGGTGATCCTCTTTTGCTCCTTTGCATCTTGCTGAGAGATGACCCTGCGAGCGGTCTACCTCCTGGGCCAGGAGAATGTCCTCGCGGACAAACTCAGCAGGATTCTCCACCCGCACGATGGTGCTTGGATCCGGAGCTCATTGTAGCCCTGTAATGTTAGTGGGGGACCCCATCCATGGACCTGTTTGCCAGTCCAGCGAACACACAGCTTTCCTGCTTCTGCGGCCCGGTTCCGCACCTGAGCAGGGTGGCCCCAGATGCATTCCTCTTGATTTGGATCTCCAGCCTTCTTTACGCGTTCCCTCCCACTCCTTTCATTGTGAGGACCCTCCACAAGGTTCAGGGACCGAGCTTCGGTGATACTTGTGGCCTCAACAGCTTGGCTCCCACTTCTCTGGCTTGCATCTGAGCCCCCAGTCCTCCTGGGCTGCGCCCCGGGCCTGTTGATGCAGGAGGAGGGTTGGGGTTTACACCCGAACCTGGCTTCGCTTTCCCTTGCAGTTTGGTGGCTGAACGGGTCGCCTTAGTTCCGCTGCATTTCCTGGAGGAAGTTGAGGAGATCCTCCTCACATTGAGGAAGGACTCAACAAGGTGGGCGTACACTTTTAAGTGGCAGCGCTGCTCGCTCTGGTGCTCCAAGCTTCAGATCAACCCATTCTGATCTACCCGGTGGATCCTCCAGTACCTCCTCCATCTCTTGCAGGGTTGAAATCCAATTCGGTCAGGGTACACCTGAGCACCATTTCAGCGAACCACCTCCCCGTCGAGGGAAAACCCCTCTCAGGGCAGCCCTTAGTCTCTTGCTTCATGCTTTCCAAGCCTCCCATCCGGCTTCCCTCGGCGGAGTGGGACCTCAACGTGGTGCTGATGCAGCTCATGTGAGCACCTTTCGAGCCGATGGCGACGTGCTCGCTTTGGCATCTCTCCTGGAAAGTGGTCTTCTGGTGGCTTTGACTTCGGCTTGCCGTGTCAGCGAACTTCAGGCCCTCATGGCTGAGGCTCCATACACCAGCTTCTACAGGAACAGGTTGGTCCTCCGCAACCTTTCCAATCTCCTACTGAAGGTAGTCTCGAACTTTCATCTCAAGGAAATAGTCCTACCAACCTTCTTCCCGAGACCACATGCCAACCAGGCATCGGCGGTGCTGCATGCACTCGACTGCAAGAGGGCTCTTGCCTTCTACTTGCAGCGTACCCAGGTTCATTGCAAGTCCGATCGGCTTTTTGTCACCTACGACCCCAATCGCCTGGGGCAGGCAGTCGCCAAGCACACCATCTCAGTCTGGGTGGCGGACTGCATTACCTTCACCCAAGCAAAGGTGGCCGCTCCACTGGATTGGCAGGTCACCGCGCAGGCATCCGAGCCAAGGCAGCGTCGGTGGCTTCGCTGCGATCAGTGCCTCAAACGAACATCTGCCGGGCTGCGACCTGGTCTTCAGCGAATACTTTTGCTGTCCACATCTGCCTGGAGAGGGAGTCCCGCCAGGACAGCTCCTTCAGTCGGGCTGTACTCCATAATCTTAGGGGTATAAGCAACTCCTGTCCTCCGACCCTTTTTCAACGGCTACTGAGAGCTTCGCCCTGGGGACCCGAAGACTCTGGCTCCTCTGGGCATCGACTTCTGCTCACGGCCTCGTGGAGATGTTTTGGGGTTACAAGCTCGGTAGCCTCTTCCAAGGGTTGCAGAGCAGAGATGGTATCCATCTGTCCAAGAAAGGTCAACGCATCTTCGGTAGTAGACTGGCTAATCTACTGAAGAGGGCTTTAAACTAGATTCTTTGGGGATGGGTGAAGAAAGCCCCCAGGTAAGTGAAAGCCCCCAGGTAGGTGATACCCATTTCCATAAAGGTATTTAATGTAACAGGGGTAACATATGGAAAGCAGTGTGTATAAATGCCCGTAGCATGGGAAATAAGATGCCTGATGTTGAAGCTTTGGTGGGAGTGGCTGACTTGCATTTAGTGGCAGTTACAGAAACATGGTTCACAGAAAATCATGATTGGGATGTAACTATACCTGGCTATACTTTATTCAGAAAGGACAGGGTAGGAAGAAGGGGAGGAGGAGTGGCACTATATGTAAAAACTACTATTAAAGCTTTGGAATTACAGAGCTTAAAAGGGAGAGAGGAGGCATTGTGGGTTAAACTAGAAAGAGGGAAAGAGAAATCTATTTGCATTGGTGTGATATACAGACCTCCCTCACAAGAGGAAGAGGTAGACAGAGAGTTAATTGAAGACATACGCAGCATTGCTAGGAAAGGGGAAGTGCTACTGATAGGAGATTTCAATATGCCAGATGTTGATTGGCACATTCCTGCTGCAGTATCATCTAGAAGTAAGGAGATCCTGGATTCTCTACAGGGAGAACTATTCAGGCAATTGGTAACAGACCCCACACGTGAAGGGGCCATACTGGACTTGGTGCTTACCAATGGTGAAAGTGTTTCTGATGTTGTAGTGGGAGATCATTTTGCATCCAGTGATCACCAGATGGTGTGGTTCAGTATTAGGACTAGGGCTGTTAGAATCCATTCCAAGGTGAGGATCTTAGACTTTAGGAAGACTAACTTTGCGAAGATGGGCCAATACCTCAGGGAGTCGTTAGTGGGATGGGAACAGCTGTGGGATGTAGAAAAACAGTGGGCAAAACGGAAAGGGGGTATTTTAAGGGCAACCAACCTTTTTGTTAAAATGGCAAATAAAGGCAAAAGGAAAAGGAGACTGCTATGGTTTTCGAAGGAAGTAGCTGAAAAAGTGAAGAAAAAGAGGGAGGCCTTCATGAAATACAAGAGATCACAGAGAGAGGAAGACAGGCATCTGTACTTGGAAAAACTTAGAGAAGCTAGCAAAGTAGTCAAGAAGACAAAGATTCAAAAGGAGGAGGAAATAGCCAATGCAATAAAATGGGGGGATAAGACATTTTTCAGATATATTAGTGAGAAGAGGAAGGGCAAAAGTGGTATTGTCAGACTCAAGGGTGCAGGGGGGGACTATGTAGAAGCTGATAAGGATAAAGCGGAATTGCTTAACAAATATTTTTGTTCTGTGTTCACAGATGAAGAACCAGGAGCAGGACCTCAGAAAACACCCACAAATAGGAACAGAAGCGAGGGACATCTTGAACAATTTTCAGAAGACTGTGTTCGTGAGAAACTAGCTCAACTTAAAGTAGACAAAGCGATGGGACCGGATGGGGGATACACCCTAGTATACTAAGGGAACTTGGGGACGTTCTAGCAACTCCACTTACTGACCTTTTCAATGCCTCGTTGGAGTCGGGAGTGGTGCCAAAGGACTGGAGAGAGGCTCATGTGGTGCCTTTACACAAAAGCGGAAGTAAGGATGTGGTTGAACTACAGGTCAGTTAGTTTAACTTCGGTGGTGAGTAAATTATTGGAAACGCTGCTGAAAGAGAAAATAGTGAGGTTTCTGGAGTCCAGCGGATTACAGGATCCGAGGCAGCATGGATTCACCAGAGGCAGGTCTTGTCAGACAAATCTGATTGATTTCTTTGACTGGGTGACCAGGGAGTTGGACCGAGGGAGAGCTCTAGATGTGGTGTATTTAGATTTCAGTAAAGCCTTTGACACTGTTCCTCACAGGCGACTTATAAACAAACTGAGCACCCTAGGGATGGACCCTAAAGTTACTGCTTGGGTTAGAAATTGGTTGGGTGGGAGGCGACAGAGTACAAGTAAATGGAGCTCACTCTGAGGAGAAGGATGTTACCAGTGGTGTGCCCCAGGGATCTATCCTTGGTCCGATTCTTTTTAATATCTTTGTTAGTGATATAGTGGAAGGGCTGTCGGGTAAGGTTTGCCTCTTTGCACATGATACCAAAATCTGCAATAGAGTAGACACCCAGGAAGGGGTAGATAACATGATGAGGGATCTAGCTAAGCTTGAAGAATGGTCTAGAATTTGGCAGCTGGGATTTAATGTTAAAAAATGTAAGGTCATGCATTTGGGCTGCAGCAATCCAAGGGGGCAATACAGTATAGGAGGTGAAGTACTTTTGTCCACTAAAGAAGAGCGGGACCTAGGCTTGGTTGTGTCTGATGATCTTAAAGTAGCTAAACAGGTAGAAAAGGCGACGGCAAAAGCTAGAAGGATGCTTGGGTGCATCCGGAGAGGAATGGCTAGCAGAAAAAAGGAGGTGATGATGCCTCTGTATAAGTCTTTGGTGCGACCTCATTTGGAGTATAGTGTGCAATTCTGGAGACCGCACCTTCAAAAGGATGTGAACAGGATGAAGTCGGTGCAGAGGGTGGCTACTAAAATGATTAGTGGTCTTCATTATAAAGCATATGAGGACAGACTTAAGGATCTTAATATGTACACCATAGAGGAAAGGCGGGATAGAGGTGATATGATTGAGATGTTTAAATACCTCTGTGGCATAAATGTTCAGGGAGAGAGCCTCTTCTATTTGAAAGCAAGTTCTGCTACGAGGGGACATGGGATGAGGGTGAAGGGAGATAGATTCAGGAGTGATATGCGGAAATATTTCTTTACGGAAAGAGTAGTGGATCCATGGAATAGTCTCCCAGTGGAGGTGGTAGAGATGAGGACAGTAACTGAATTCAAAAAAGCATGGGACCAACACAGAGGATCTCTAAATGTAAAAAGTGGACTGTTGTAGTTGTTGATATGGAAGGACAGACTAGATAGGCCATGTGGTCTTTTTCTGTCATCGTGTTTCTATGTTTCTAGCCTGTAGCTGGGGAGTCCCATAAGTGAGGACTGACTTCCTGCTTGTTCCTGGAGAAAGTGTAGTTACTCACCTGTATCAGGTGTTCTCTAGGGACAGCAGGAATCGGTCCTCACTACCCTCCCACTTCCCCTGAAGAGTTGCTAATTATTTGTCCTTCCCTTGCTATCTGCTGCTTAGGGCTCTAGCTAGGGGACCTGACTGAGCAAGATGGCACCTTTGTTTGGGAAGATGACCACGCATGCGTGGCAGCAATCCCAAAGGCTTTCTTTGAAAGCTGGGGAATTGCTCCGCGCGGGCTCCGTTGGTGCAGACATCACCCATAAGTGAGGACCGATTCCTGCTGTCCCTGGAGAACACCTGTTACAGGTGAGTAACTACGCTTTATGTGAGGTGATGCTACTAAATTTATTCATGATCAGTCTCCAAGCTGCTGGTTGAGAGTGACAACCCACAAGTTGGGACGGGACTGGAAGTACTCAAGGAAAACCAATTTGCAGATAAGCCCTAATTAACTTATCCCCAACCCATGAAAATCAAAAACATGTTTTTCAATAAGAAGATTGATATCTTAACTAAAATTTATATTTTCCATTTTTAATTTAGATACCTAATCAATGGAGCAAGTTGGAAAAATGTGGAATAATTTCAAATATAGATGCCAGAACCTCTTCAACCATGAAGGTGGAAATCCAAATGAATCTGTAGATCTTGGTTCCAACAGGTTTTCATCTGTGAAGGATAGAAGTATCAGTGCAGCCAGTCTGATTCAGCAGCAGCCTAGCAGTCCTTTAAGAGATAGCAACAACATTTCATTACAACTTGGCTTGAGTCCAGCAAAGAATTCAGCAAGAAGAAATCAAAATTGTGCCACTGACATCCCTCAAATTGTTGAAATTAGCATTGAAAAAGAAAATGATGAAAGTATTGGTGCCAGCTCTCAACTTGCACGAAGAGATTCATATACTCGTCATGCTCCGTGGGGTAGCAAGATGAAACACTCTTGCTCTATTAAGACACAGAGCTCACTAGATGCAGATAAAAAGTTTGGTAGAACAAGGGGTGGACTGCAAAGAAGAGAGAGAAAATATGGCATAAGTTCTGCTTATAATATGGACAGTGTTTCCAGAACTGTAGTAGGCCGTACTTTGCAGCAGCGGTTACATGATACTGTTGGGTTATGCTTTCCCAGGAGAACTTACAGCAAACAATCTAAGCCTCTTTTTTCTAACAGAAGAAAAATCCATCTTTCTGAACTGATGCTTGAAAAATGTCCTTTTCCAGCTGGATCAGATCTAGCCCAAAAGTGGCATCTCATTAAACAGCATACAGCTCCTGTGAGTCCACATTCAACTTTTTTTGATGCATTTGACCCTTCTTTGATATCCATGGAAGATGAAGAGGATCGGCTTCGAGAGAGGCGAAGGCTTAGCATTGAAGAAGGGGTTGATCCTCCTCCAAATGCTCAAATACATACATTTGAAGCTACAGCACAGGTTAACCCAATATGTAAGCTAGGACCAAAATTAGCTGCTGGTATGACTGATGTATTGGGTGATAACCTTCCAATATCACAGGGTGGTTGTGAGTCTGAAGAAGACACGACTACGCTCTGTTTGCAGTCACGTAAGCAGAAGCAGCGTCAGGCATCTGGAGATAGCCATGCCCATGTCAGTAGACAAGGGGCTTGGAAGGTACATACTCAGATTGATTATATACACTGCCTAGTGCCAGATTTGTTTAATATTACAAGTAATCCTTGTTATTGGGGTGTAATGGACCGTTATGAGGCAGAAGCTCTTCTTGAAGGCAGACCTGAAGGCACTTTTTTACTTAGGGATTCAGCACAAGAGGATTATCTCTTCTCTGTGAGCTTCCGTCGGTACAACCGATCACTACATGCTCGTATTGAGCAGTGGAATCACAACTTCAGTTTTGATGCTCATGATCCTTGTGTGTTTCATTCGTCAACCGTGACAGGGCTTCTTGAACATTATAAAGATCCCAGCTCATGCATGTTCTTTGAACCTTTGCTTACTGTACCTTTAAACAGGACATTTCCTTTTAGTCTCCAGTATATCTGCCGCGCTGTAATCTGTAGATCTACTACATATGATGGGATAGATATACTTCCTTTGCCATCGATGCTGCAAGATTTTCTAAAGGAATATCATTACAAACAAAAAGTCAGAGTGCGATGGTTGGAACGGGAACCAGTTAAGACAAAATAAATAGGAACTGCATTCAAAGCCACTGTGCGTTGCTGTTCTAGAAATTGCTTATTTGAATTTTGGACAATATATGCCTTTTTTCAAGCACATTTTAACATTCTTTAGGTTTATTGCTATATATATATATATATATATATATATATATATATATATATATAATGTGTTCTGATATGTCAAATCCTGCCCGTTGTCAGTAGTTGAAGCAACTTGTGATGCCTTTGGAAATCGCAAGCAAGAGACAGTTGCATGTTTTCATAAAGGCCTATACTAAATATATTGATATTGGTATAAGGCTGTGTTTTTTCTTTACTTTGTAACTGTAGTAGTAGATGAAGTGACTATGGGGCTTTCATATATGATGCACTTCTCAAATATGAGAGAGAGAAATGTTTAATGTTTTTACCATAGTAATACCTTTTTGGTAAAGGGTTGTAATTTTCCTCCAACTAGGTTGAAAGCATTTGAATAATTGACCTGTTTTCAGAATTTAAAACTGCTGGCAGTATTGACATTCCCTGCATTTCTATTGCATCTTCCCAGTGAGATGGTTGACTGAGAGGTTTATTTGTAATATTTATGAGGATTTTATATGCCCTATATGATGAAATAACTGGGTTAGTATTTAATCTTTTATAGGGAGTTCAGCAGCCATAAGTTATTTATTATTAAAATGTGTTTTAGAGGATTAAAAACATCCTAACACTATTTTCAATTGGATTATTGTCAGCGGTTAACTGGTTTGAACAATAGTAAAGTAAAATTTCAAGCACTTAGGAGCATGTTTAGTAAGATTCGCACCAGTACTGCGCGTTCAGCCCTGAAAATGAGTGTGGTGTGCTGCTTGACCCATGCTACAAAATGGAGGCATGCTCGTTTGCCCCCATGTAGCATGCATGGGTTTTGTGCCACCCCTGTGCTCATGTTTGGCATGATCTATGCAGGTGCACTTAATGTCACCCACATGAAGTGCAATATTGCCAGGGAGTGTGTGCCAAAGATGTCCATGCTACTCATGATGTGCACACTCTGCCTCCTAAACCGCCCAGTCTCTGCCCCAACCTGCACTATTTGGGTAACATGGGATTTTTAGTGCAACTGTATTTTTAGCGCGTGCTAAATTTTACCATGATGCACTTAGCATGCCCTAATCCTGTGCTACCTGATGGCACACTTTGGTGAACATACCCCTTAATGTCCTAATAACCTATAAATAACCTTGTCAGTAATGGGAAAGAATTTACTAAAAGCTGTAGCAGATAAGTGCTTCTGAAGTATGGGTGTGCACCACAAATTCTGGCAGAATTATAATTTCCTGTACTTGAGCAAGTCACTGGATAAGTGTAAGGGGAAAATCTGAAATATTAATCTCTTCAAATTTAAGGCATACTGTACAATAATTTCAATGGTAAATATTTATGAAGATTTGCTTTGGCATTTTGCTACAGTTGTGGTCAACATTATTGGCACCCTTGCAGTTCAGTTTCTTAATGTCCATTATTTCCTAAAAAGGTGGCTAGTGAAATGGCTTTGGACTAAATATGCACACATTTGACATGCAAAAGAATCAAATAAAACAAGACCAATTAAAAAAGGAAATAGCAGGGGATAGTATAAAAACTGGGACATTGCCAGGACATGATTATTCACCTATCACTTGATTTCTAATGGCTATTATTCCTACAGGAACCAGTTAAGCACTAGCACATACTAAATGTGTGAATGTGACATGATTATTGGCACCCTTATAAACAATTCAAATCAATTTGAACAGAAGAATCGCATTCCCATTGCAATAAAATTAGACGCACCTGTGGTCAATTAGTGCTCACATGACTTGAATCAACCAATGAATGATGGCTGTGTTTTAAAATGGCCACATTCACACCCTGGTCCATTTTCACAGTAGTGAAGAAGAGATCAGCCTAAGACATCAGAAAAGCCATTATCACCAAATATCAAACTTCAAAGGGGTTCAAGGCCATCTCCAAAGATCTTAGGATTCCTGGGTCTACAGTTCGCAATATTATTAAGAAGTTTTCTTCTCATAGAACTGTCAAGAACCTCCCAGGACGTGGTAGGAAGATGAAAATTTAGTCCACGAGGTCTTTGAAGGTTAGTACAAATTGTTGGAATAGCACCACATAGAACATCCAAAGAGCTTAAGGCTGATCTGGAGTGGTGGTTTCAATCAGCATCATACACTGTGCACTAAACAAAGACTGACTTCATGGGTGAAGGCCAAGGAGGATCCCACTGCTCAAAGACACACACTTGATCTTTGCCCAAACCCACCTTGTGAAACCACAATCCTTCTGGGAAAATATTCTGTGGACAGATGAAACCAAATTTGAGCTCCTTGGCAATGCAGACTAGCGATACATTTACAGGCAAAGAAATGAAGCTTATAAAGGAAAGCACACCCTTCCTACAGTTAAATATATTGGAGGTTCCATAATGTTGTGGGTCTGTTTTGCTGCCTCAGGAACTGGAGGCCTGGAACCTCATGAAGTCTGAACACTACAAAGGTATTTTGAAGCAAACTGTGCTACCTAGTGTCAGCTAGGTCTGGGTCGAAGGTCATGGGTCCTCCAGCAGGACAAATGACCCAAAACATACATACAAAAGTGCCAAAGAATGCTTAAAGAACAAATACAGTTTTAAACTGGCCAGTAATGAATTCTGAACACATTCCAGTCGAGGACCTTTAGAAAGAGCTGAAATCTACCTTTTGGTAAAAGGAATCCTGGAAACATTCAAGAGCTGGAACAAATCACAATTGAAGAGTGGGAGAAACTACCAGCAGACAGATGTACGAAATGTATAGATGGCTACAAGAAACATTTGGAGGCTGTCATCACTGCCCAGGGTTGTGCCTTAATCCTGACCAGGTCATATTTTGTGGGGGGGTTTCCTCAGAAATTATTGCATCTAAATTGCACAGACATCTTTTTGTTTTAGTATACCTTTGAAAATACTATTAAAAATATTATGATGACATACATAGAAACATGGTGGCAGGAAAAAAAACACATGGCCTATCTAGTCTGCCCTTCCATATCAACTACTACTACAACTGTCCCCTTTTTTCCTTTAGAGATCCTCTGTGTTCCATGCTTTTTTGAATTCTGATACTGTCCTCATCTCTACCATTTCCACTGGGACACTATTCCATGCATCTACCACTCTTTCTGTAAAGAAATATTTCTGCATATTACTCCTGAGTCTATCCACTTTCGCCCTCATTCTATGTCCCCTCGTAGCAGCACTTGCTTTCAGTCGAAAGAGGCTCTCCTCCTGAGCATTTATGCCACAGAAGTATTTAAACTTCTCTGTCATATCACCTCTGTCCCAACTTTCCTCTAAAGTACAGTGGAATCTTGGTTTTCGTGATTAATCTGTTCAAAAAAGTCTGACTAAAACCGAATGTATGAAAACTGAAGCAATATTTCCCATAAGAAATAATGTAAATCCAATTAATATGTTCCAGACACCCAAAAGTATTAATAAAAAATACATTTTATAGATAACTATATTTTTACATACAGAAAACAATGAGAAATAAATATAAATGACTAATGAAATGGATAAATGAACATTTAACATCACTTTTACCTTTATTGAAGACTCTTGTTGGCATATAGAAGGCAGTCAATCAGCAAGAGAATCAAGATAAAGAAAATCCCACTTCTGGCCACAAGATGGTGCTCCATTTTCAACTCTACGAAAACCAAGAGAATGTACAAAAACTGGGACAAAATCTCAACGAAAACCGAATCGTACGAAAACTAGGGCATACGAAAACAGATTTGACTGTATACATATTAAGATCCTTAAGTCTGTCCTCGTATACTTTATAATGAAGACCCCTAACCATTTTAGTAGCCATCCTCTGTACGGACTCCAACCTGTTTATCCTTTTGAAGGTGCGGACTCCAGAATTGCACACAATACGCCAAATGAGGTCACACCAAGACTTATACAGAAGCACTATTGCTTCCTTTCTTCTGCTGGCCATTCCTCTCCCTATGCATCCATGCATCCTTCTAGCTTTTGCCATTGCCTTTTCTACTTGTTTAGCTACTTTAAGATCATCAGACACAATCATGCCTAGATTTCCACTCTCTTGTGGACAGAAGTAGTTCATCCCTATACTATATCGCTCTCTTGGATTGCTGCAGCCCAAATGCATGACCTTGCATTTTTTAACATTAAATCTCAGCTGCCAAATTCTAGACCATTCTTCAAGCTTAGCTAGATCCCTCCTCATGTTATCTACACCTTCCTGGGTGTCTACTCTATTGCAGATTTGGTATCATCCACATAGAGGCAAACCTTACCCGACAGTCCTTCCACAATATCACTAACAAAGATGTTAAAAAGAATCGGACCAAGGAGAGATCCCTGGGGCACACCACTGTTAACCACCTTCACCTCAGAATGAGCTCCATTTACCTGTACCCTTGGTCACCTTCCACTCAACCAATTTCTAACCCAAGCAGTAACTTTAGGATCCATTCCTAGGGTGCTTGGTTTGTTTATAAGTCACCTGTGCGGAATGGTGTCAAAGGCTTTACTGAAATCTAAATACACCACATTCCTCGGTCCAACTCCCTGGTCACCCAGTCAAAGAAATCAATCAGATTTGTCTGACAAGACCTGCCTCTGGTTAATCCATGCTGCCTCTGATCCGGTAATCCGTTGGACTCCAGAAGCCTCACTATTTTCTCTTTCAGCAGTGCTTCCAATTTACTCGCCACAGAGGTTAAACTAACTGTCCTGTAGTTCTCAGCCACATCCTTACTTCTGCTTTTGTGTAAAGGGGACCACATGTGCCTCTCTCCAATCCTCTAAAACCACTCCTGACTCTGCGGCATTGAAAAGGTCAGTCAGTCGAGCTGCTTGAACGTCTCCATGTTCCCTCGGTATTTTCAGGTGTATACCATCTGGTCCCATTGTTTTGTCTACTTTAAGTTTAGCTAGTTCCTCACAAACGCAGTCTTCTGAAAATTGTTCAAGAAGATCGTGTTTGACTATATCAAATTATTTCTCAAGATATTGTACGCAGTGGGTCAGATATTGATCTGGGACAACTATGTGCTGCTACAGCATATAGCTGTTGCTGCCGACCTTTAACCCTGGATAGTCAATGCTGGGATCACATGCAGCTCCAGCATTGAATATCCAGGGTTGCCGCACAGCCTCCGCAGCCACAAAAGCTATCCAGGTTACGGTGATATTGAGTCGCTGCCCGTTTAGCTCCTATGGTTAAAGCTAGGCCAGCTTTTGCTGCGCCTTGTTTTACCCATGTGTTGCTAACCGGGTAGCAACGACATTGCAATTGCAACACAGATTACAACCACCAATCCAAAAAACGACCAGCTATCAGCCTGCTTCAACGACGTAGCCAACTGGCTACAAGAGAACAACTTATCCATCAACATGAAGAAAACCGAAGCCCTTATAGTAACAAAAGAACAGGACTTCAAACCACCTACCCACCTCAACGTGGGAACCACACAAATCCAAATACAGCCACAAATAAGGTATCTAGGCGTGATCATAGACCAGGCCCTCACCTTTAAACAACAAATCAACAAAACCGCTGGGACAATATTCTACAAAGCTAAAACTGTGCAACGTCTCCGACCCCTTCTGGAACCCCATGACTTCAGGACAGTAATGCAAGCGGTAACTCTACCTCATCTGGATTTCTGCAACATAATCTACCATGGACTACCCGCCTCACACACCAACCCCCTCCGAACTGCCTTAAATACCACAGCAAGGATTATTCAGAATGCGAAAAAACGGGATCACATCACCCCAATCCTAAGAGACCTCCACTTCCTACCAATTCCAGCAAGAGTAAAGTACAAAGCAATCCTACTCATCCACAAGACTATCCACCAAACACGGAACACCTCACTCCACCACCTTCTGCCTCGCCCATCTCACAACAGATCAACCAGACAATCCTCCAATAACTCCATTGTCGTCCCCCACAAAAGAACCAAGTCCACACAACGGACCTGCAACAGAGCCTTCGAACTCTATGCCCCATCCCTCTGGAACTCTCTACCAAACCACATCAGAAACAACGATGACATCACATCATTCAAGAAACAGCTGAAAACAATCCTATTCCGTGAACACCTTTGATCAGAACTTCCACCCTATCCACACGATCTAATACCTAGACTCAGCAGAAGTGTACATGTCTATGTCCACCCAAATCATTAATTGTTGTCCCTGGTGATGGCCCCACCCTGTAATTTACTACCCCCCCCCCCTCATGTTATATGTTACCCCGCTTTGACCTGGTGAAAAGCGGTATATAAATGCAGTTAAATAAATAAAATAAATAAATAAATTGCACTGCTACTTGGTTAGCAACTGTTGCTGCCCATGACATGCCTCTGTGCTAAGCATCTGGGCATGTAGTGGCATTAGTAGAAGATATTTAGCAGCACTAGTCATGTTAGCGCCATTGATTCTCCAGGACCAAGCAGGAAGTCAGTCCTCACTTATGGGTGACGTCGGCGCCGACGGAGCCCTCGCGGAGCAATTTTCCCCCAGCTTTCAAAGAAAGCCTTTGGGAATTGCAGCGCGCATGCGCGGTCGTCTTCCCGCCCGAGGGTGCCATCTTAGCCAGTCTTCTTTTTTCCGCGGAGCCCTACAGACGTCCCCGTCTTGTCCCCGCGAAAAAGTCGATTTTTTCTTCATTATTTTATTCTTTTTCCTTCGGTTCGACGCCGATCCTTTTCCCGCCCGGACTCGCGACGCCGGTCACGAGTCCTCTTACTTTTTTCGGTTTTTCTGACTTTGTCAGCTTTCGTTTTCGATTTTTCCCTGGCAGCCCGGTCCTTTGACCTCGCAGGGGCCCTTTTTCCCCCGATGGCTGCCAGTGGGTTTAAGCGGTGTGGTCAGTGTGACCGAAATATGTCACTAACTGACACACACGACTTTTGCCTCCGCTGCCTGGGCCCAGATCATGAGGAACTGATCTGTGGGCCCTGCGGCAAAATGTCCTCAAAAGCGTTGAGGAGTCGGCGGCATCAGCGTGATCGAATCTTCGCTGACCCCAGCCGTACCCGGACCTCGTCGGAGGCCTCCGCGTCAAAAGGCTCCAGCTCGGACCGTCGCCGGAGTTCCTCCGACCGGGGTTCTCCCTCCGGGGACCATCGTCGGAAGGTGAAACCCGCGAGGGCGGCGTCGGTGGACGCTCCTGGTTCCGCGAGGGCCAGGTCGCATAGCCCCGACAGCCGCCCCGGGTCCTTGGAGAAGGAACACCTCACGAAGCGACCTCGCCTGGAGTCGGAGACGCCTGCTCGGGTAAGTCCTGTGGTCCTTCTGGACTCGCCTCCGCGACAGCCGACGTCGGGCCCGACGCCGTCGGGGCCCGAGTCGGGGACTGCTGGGTCGCCTGAGCTCGGACTCAGGTTGACGGCCTTGGAGAGCAGACTGTCTGCCTTCATGGACCAGCAGAGGGCACTGCTCGCTGGCCTCGCTGGCGCCGCTGCCCCGACCGCCGGGACGTCGACGTCCAAGTCGACCCCGGAGACCGAGCCGATCCTCGAGTCGATCCTCGGTCGAGGTCACCCTCGGCCTCCCGTTCGGGACCGAGGTCGCCGACGCCGGCTCCCTCGGCGTCGGGGCGGCAGACGCCGCGCCCTGCCCGGGCCGACCCCACCGAGTCCTCGTCGGAGTCGGTCTGGGAGTCTGAGGACGAAGAGTCGCCTGATTCTTTCCGGACTCGGTGTGTCCCCTCGGACTCACCGGAGTCCGAGCCTCGGAAGCAGTCCCCCCCGGAGGATGCCTGGTTCTCGGACTTCGTTAGGGATATGGCCAAGGCTTTGGCCTTCCCTGCGGATCCCGAGGAGGAGCCTCGAGCCGAAGAGCTCGACGCCCTCCAGTATGACTCTCCCGCCAGGGAACACTTTACTGTACCGGTTCCTCCTATGCTGGAACGACTACTCTTCCGCATGTGGGAGAGTCCGGCCTCCTCGCCGGTCCTGAGCAAGCGGGTCGATTCTATCTATCGAGTCCGCAAGAGCCCTGGCTTTCAAAAGGCACAGCTACCACACCATTCCATGGTAGTGGAATCGGCCATGCATCGTCTTAAGAGCCAGAAGATGCACTCCTCGGTACCTCCTGGCAGGGAGGCCCGTAACCTGGATGGCCTTGGTAAGAAGTGTTTCCAGGGCTCTATGCTCGCATGTCGTGTCCAGACTTACCAGCTATACATGGGCATGTATCTCCGGGATCTGGCTAAAGAACTAGCCGGATTCTCCGCTGGTTTGTCCGAGGAACCCTTGCGGAGGTTCCTGGCCTTGTCCACTGGCATTCGGGAATGCTCAAAGTTCATGTCCCGGGCAGCCTATGATGGCTTTGAAGCATCGGCTCGAGTGGCCGCAGCCGGCATCGGTGCCCGCCGACAGGCTTGGCTTCAGTCGTCAGACCTTGAGCCCTGGGTGCAGGACAAGTTGGTCGATGTCCCCTGCCGAGGCGAAAACCTCTTTGGCAAGCCCATGGCGGAAAAGGCTGCGCAAATTGAGACTGAGACTCTCACCAGGACCAGGCTTTCTAGGAAGACCTCCGCCCCTTCCCAGAAAAAGAAGGGCTCGGGGAAAAAGTCCTTTTACCCGAGGAAGGCGGCTGCCTACAAACAATACCCCCATTATCAGGCCCCTGCAGCTCCCCAACAGGGCCAGCAGGCCAAGGGACGGGGTAACGGGTCCCGTAGGCAGCAAGCCCCCAAGCCTGCACCACCAGCCCCTGCTCAGCAGGGTGGGGGTTTTTGACTCACAATGCATAGCCTCTCCCCCCCCCGCTGGTTCCTCCCAGCACCGGAGGCCGGCTGGTTCACTTCGCCCACAGGTGGTCCAACATCACCACAGATGCCTGGGTGCTTCAAGTCGTGCGGGAAGGCTATCTTCTCCACTTCCACCAGGTCCCTCCCTCCTATTTTCCGGGAGAACCTCCACGACCCCCTCTGCACAGGGAATTACTCCTTCAGGAGTTAGCAGGTCTTCTACAGGAACAGGCGGTGGAACCGGTGCCTCACCACCTGAGAGGTCAAGGCTTTTATTCAAGGTATTTTCTAATACCAAAGAGAACAGGGGGCCTCAGACCCATCCTGGACTTGCGCAACCTCAACAAGTTCCTTGTGCGGGAGAAGTTCAAAATGCTTACCCTTGGAATCCTTCTGCCCTACCTCCAGCAGGGAGATTGGCTATGCTCCTTGGATCTAAAGGATGCCTACACGCACATCCTCATCCACCCAAGCCACCGCCAATACCTAAGGTTTGTGGTGGCAGGAAATCATTACCAGTACAGAGTACTGCCCTTTGGCCTGTCCTCCGCGCCGCGAGTCTTCACAAAATGTCTCGCAGTGGTGGCAGCCCATCTCCGGCTTCACGGCCTATATGTCTTTCCGTACCTCGACGACTGGCTCATCAGAGCGGCGTCCGCTCCGGAGGTCACCAGCGCCACACGCCGCACGGTGACTCTTCTGCAGTACTTGGGCTTTGTTATAAATTTCGCAAAGTCCACTTTGCTCCCCTCACAGGATCTCGAGTTCATCGGCGCAAGGCTCCACACTCCTCAGGCACGAGCGTACCTGCCGCTCGACAGGGCTCAACGACTCATGGACCTAGCCGACCGTTTTCGCAGCCAGCCCCTGGTCTCCGCCAGGCGCTTCCTGAGACTACTCGGCCATATGGCTTCCACCGTCCATGTGACCCCCAATGCCCGCCTGAATATGCGGCCTGCTCAATGGTGTCTCCGCCAGCAGTGGCGACAAGCCGCAGGCGGCCTAGCAGACCTAGTGCGCGTCTCCGAGCCGCTGATCTCGTCTCTCCGCTGGTGGCTTCGGCGGCCGAACCTGATATTCGGAATGCCTTTCCAGTCGCCTCAGCCGACCCGGGTGCTGACCACGGATGCATCCCTCCTGGTCTGGGGAGCACATTGCCAAGAGGCACGTACTCAGGGCCTCTGGAACACGTGGGAGTCTGCTCAGCAGATCAACTTCCTGGAGCTCAGGGCGATCCGCCTGGCTCTCATGGCTTTCTCCCACCTGACTTCCCACCAGTCCGTCCTTGTCCAGACGGACAATCAAGTTGCCATGTTCTACGTGAACAAGCAGGGGGGCACGGGCTCCTTCCTTCTCTGCCGGGAGGCACAGAAGCTCTGCTCTTGGGCCGTCAGTCACGGCATTCTCCTCAAGGCAGTTTATCTCCCGGGCCAAGAGAATTGCCTGGCGGACAAACTCAGCAGGATCCTCCAGCCGCACGAGTGGCGTCTGGATCCCTTGGTAGTTCAGAAGCTCTTCCTAAAGTGGGGTCTCCCCACGGTGGATCTCTTTGCCAGTCCTCACAACCGGCAGCTTCCTCGCTTCTGCTCTCGTCAGCCACCCCCTTCGGGTTGCGGCGGACGCTTTTCTGATTTCATGGTCGGGGAACCTTCTGTACGCTTTCCCTCCCATCCCGCTAGTCTCTCTGACTCTTTTCAAGGTTCTCCGAGACAAAGCCTTCATGATCCTGGTGGCCCCTCGCTGGCCCAGACAGCCGTGGTTTCCGCTCCTACTGCAATTAGCGGTGGAGGATCCATTCCCTCTGGGGGTACAACCGGATCTCCTCACTCAGGATCAGGGGTCTCTGCTACACCCCAACCTCAGGTCTCTCAACCTCATGGCCTGGCTGCTGAGAGGGTAGTCCTTGCTCCCCTTCTCCTGCCGGCAGAGGTGGAGGAGGTCGTCTTGGCTTCGCGACGGCCTTCTACCCGCAAATGCTACGCCCTTAAATGGCGTCGCTTTGCCGGCTGGTGTACCCAACAGTCTCAGGATCCCTTCTCCTGCCCGGTGTCGGTGATCTTGCAGTACTTGCTACACCTCTCTAATCTGGGACTTAAGTCCAACTCCGTTAAAGTTCACCTCAGTGCTCTTTCGGCACATCATGTGCCGGTGGATGGTAGACCTCTCTCCAGCGACCCTCTCGTGGCGAGGTTTCTCCGAGGTCTCCTTCTACTTAAACCACCTCTGCGCCCTCCAGCGCCTGACTGGGACCTGAATGTGGTTTTGCAGCAGATCACCTGTCCGCCTTTTGAACCTATGGCTACCTGTTCTCTTCATTTTCTGTCTTGGAAAACACTGTTCTTGATAGCCCTCACTTCCGCTAGACGCGTAAGTGAATTGCAGGCCCTCGTGTCTGATCCCCCTTACACTCGGTTCTACAAAAATAGGGTAGTCCTACGGACTCACCCAAAATTTCTTCCAAAAGTGGTCTCCCCTTTTCATATCAATCAGGAGGTGGTACTTCCAACCTTCTTTCCCAGACCACACTCCAGCCGAGCTGAAACGGTCCTCCATACCCTGGACTGTAGAAGGGCTTTGAACTTCTACCTTGACCGTACGCGGGAGCACCGTAAAGCTGCTCAGCTTTTTGTGTCTTTTGACCCCAATAAATTGGGGCTCCCGGTCTCCAAGCGTACTCTGTCCATCTGGGTTGCGGACTGTATCTCTTGGGCTTATGGGGCAGCCGGACTCTCCTTAGAAAGTCGAGTCACGGCTCATTGCGTTCGGGCAAAGGCTACGTCAGTGGCTTACCTCCGCTCTGTTCCGCTGGCAGACATCTGCCGGGCCGCTACTTGGTCTTCGAGCCAGACTTTTGCGGTCCATTACTGTCTCGAGAGGGAGTCCCGCAGGGACAGTGCTTTCGGACAGGCAGTCCTCCGTAATCTCTTTGAGGTCTGAGCAACTCCTACCCTCCATCCCGGTTGTGGGCTACCGGTGGGTGATAATTCAGCGAAGATTCTTTCCTTCTGTGCTGCTGAGCTAGAGGGAGCTCATTTCTGTGCTTAGGGTCTCCGGTAGCCTTGAGCTTGGGAGTCCCATAAGTGAGGACTGACTTCCTGCTTGGTCCTGGAGAAAGCGTAGTTACTCACCTGTAACAGGTGTTCTCCAGGAGCAGCAGGAATCAGTCCTCACTACCCTCCCTCCTCCCCTTGGAGTTGCAATCGTCTGCTTATGTTTTGCAAATATTTTTATGCTGTCTTTTTTAGCTATGTCATCTGACTGGCTAAGATGGCACCCTCGGGCGGGAAGACGACCGCGCATGCGCGCTGCAATTCCCAAAGGCTTTCTTTGAAAGCTGGGGGAAAATTGCTCCGCGAGGGCTCCGTCGGCGCCGACGTCACCCATAAGTGAGGACTGATTCCTGCTGCTCCTCGAGAACACCTGTTACAGGTGAGTAACTACGCTATATCCTGTTCAATGGCATTTACACGGTTTACAGGTCTGTAAACGTTGTAAATGCCTTTGAATATCTGGTCCAACATACCTGAAATACAAGGGTGCCAATAATGCCACAACTGTATATCTGATTATTGCACTTGGCCATAATCAGCATAAAATGACTTTAAGAAGGTTTGAAGTTGTGCCATCAGGAACTGGTACTGGATAGCATTAGAAATGTTTTTTTATACTAGAACATTTCTTCCTGAAATGTCAAGATTAGCAGGAACATCAGACTTTTATCAGTAAAGTGTCACGTGCTCCCTTGTTTCTTTTTCAGCTGCTACAGTGCATCTGTATCTCTATGGTTGTAACCAGGAGAGAGACAAAACTATTTTGGAGACATTTTTGTATCTAGACTAACCACTTTGGTATGACAGTGGTTCTGCTTGCTCTGCCTTTATGGCTTTTCTTTAGTACTAATAAAGAACATGTAGTATTCTACTTGTAAACTTGCTTTGTTTTCTAAATCTGAAGACAGTCTCTTGTAGATGCTTAACTTGTTTCTTAACCTATGTATGTTTTGCTTAGTAGGTTAGTATAGTTTATGCCGAAATAACAAGCAAATCAGATGTATCCATTCATAATAACTTATCGCAAGTTTAAATGTTGCTCAGAATTTCAGCAGTAAGTGTCCCCTGGTATTTTCACTTTTACGTTGTGGATTACTTACAGATAAAGAGCAGTTCTCAGCATTTACAAGGGAAAGGCTAAATTTAGAAATGAAGGCACTGTATATCATATATGCATATCTGCTAGATTTAAAGTTGATCTCAGTAATTCAGAGTCTACGTTTTGGTTATATTCTCTTCTGCTATATCTCAGAATTGAACCATTAGGAGTACATAAACAACCTATTCTTTTACAGAAAAAAAAGATTATTTTTTTTGTTGGACTCAATTGTGCCAAATGGAGTATACACAATTCAGCTGGTCTTATGAACCTTTTATTCTTATAAAAGAAAACCTTTTTTTTTTTACCATAAAGATAGGATAGTTGGGGGGGGGTTAAGTTAATCAAATTTTCTCCAATCTTTCCTACTAAATACAGATCACTTTAATTGGTATATTCTTTTCTGCAGCAGCAACGGCTATCATTAGGTCTTGTTGAAACCTGCTCGGTATAACTGCATTGTTTTGTTTCTACTTTTGAAGACATAAATAGTTTTTAAAAAATTCCCCACGCTCCTTTATTTTAATCAAAGATAGTATCAATTAATTCTTCCTCTTGGATGATAAAACCATTACATCCCTTTTTATCTTTATCAAACTATATTAAAGTTTTCGTGAACAACCTTTTTCTTCAGATTATGCAGTATTAGGTATGCAGTTGTTACACTGAAATGATAAATTCACATCCTGTGCACCAAAACCTTTGCGTCATGTATTCTAACAGTGGGGGGAGGGGGGTGGTTGCAATAATCAAAGGAATTTATGCAGAATAAGCTGAAATTGGATATTTTAGAAATAGATGGTAATTATGTTATACTAACATTTTGTGGTACAGTTTCACTTAAAACCATATCAGTTGTTTGGAACACCAGTGTCCTGTGTGTAAGTACTTCTCATTTACCACACATAGCAATAAAAATCATAATACTATGTATGAATAAGTAAAAATAGACAGCTAATCTTAGAGGAGTAGTTTAAAAACAATAGCAGCAGCAGCAGCATGAAATTGCACCGTTTAATTGGTTTTCTCTGTATTTCTGAAGTTGAATTTACTGTTTCAGTGCATTTACTGCAGTCTTTCTGGAATACATGAGTGTGCTAGTGCTAGATTATTCCAAAATGGGAAGCTGTCTTGTCTTCACATCTGCTGCAGACACTTGGTACATGACCTCTCAAACTCAGTTGATTTCTTACTTTTTTGGAATGGTAAATAACATGTTAAACTTAATACTAAAGCTACCCATCTCTCTGCTTCAGTTTAGCACTGTGTATAAAATACAAACGACAGCTGTGGAAAACAAATTCAGAACAAGAGGAAAAAGCTCAGTTCTTTTAAAGACATAAAATCTAAAATTTTCAATTTTTAACAAACTTCAGTATTTAGTGGTATTTAGGTTTTTTCCCCCCAGTACTGTCCTAAGATAGAAACTAGTTTTTGATGTTCTCAGCAGAGATTAAATTTTGGTTATGTCTCAAAAAAGAATTCTTGTTTGAGATGTAAAATATGAAGGCTCCTATTTACTAAATTGTATTAAGAGTTTGCAGTTGACTTGGGGTGGTTGCTAATATGCCATGGTGATTGCTGGGGGATATTCTGGCCTCGTGTAATAAAACTGCATTAAAACTCATTGTGTAACAGTTTGTTTTTTGTTGTTTTACTTCCAATGTCATAAGATAATTATATGCTGAAGCAACAAAGTCAAACTTAGCACTAAGATAGAAGTTAAGTTTAAAAGAAAAGTGCTAAATCAAAAATAAACTTTCATTTTAATTTCAGCATTTTAAAATGGAGGTAAAGCTAGTGTCCTAACTTGACCTGTGTGTGTGTGTGTGTGTGTGTGTGTTCTTTTAGTTTAAAAAAAAAAAAGCTCTCTGGTCCAGAGTCCCTTGAAGATAGAGAACCCCTGCCTTGGCCCATCTCCCTACAGACAAGGGACTCTCTTCCCTGAGTACCGCCTCACAGACAAGATAACCAGACAACCCGATTTTCGGGGATTTTCCCAGATTTCAGAGCTGGCTCCTGCCTATTTGACAGTCTGTCCCTGATTCTAGCAATTGGGACAGAGGTACCATGTTGGGGAGGCAATGATGTGGGGGTGGGGGGGACACAGTGCTACTGTGGCAGAACAGCGTTTGAAAGCCCTTCATGCGGCAGATAGTTCTGGCATTTTGAACACACAGGCCTACTCAAGGTCTGTCATATCCCCCTCTCCTCCAATAGGAAGTTTGCATCAAATGAGAGGCAGGATGCAGCAGCCCTAGAGTTCCATTGACTTGTTCCTTGCTAAATGTTTACTTGAGCTTTCTACTGCTTTTGACACTGTTGACCACCTTCTTGATACTCTGTTCCATATCATCCTGCTAGACCAGTCCAGACAAGTGGTTGTGTTCCCCTACCAGCAGATTGGTGGAGATAAAGAACAAATGAAAAGCCCAGGTTTCAGAGACTCACTCCTATGCCTCTATTCGCCTCAGCTACCAGAGATCCCTTCAGTATTTCTTTGTCTCCATCAGATGGTGGATGGATTTTCTCCTCCCTGTAGAAAATCTGAAGATTGAGAGGAAAAGAGATTGATTGAACAAACACCTTGATTACAGAAAGGGGACTCAGTTGAACGTGACATGGGAGGTTTCACTTGACTGTGGTCTTTTCGGTAGCTATTGAAGGAAGGAAAATTGGTTCAGTTCCGTGCCTTTATGATGAGCAGTCACAAATTGGAAGGATTTGGAAGCATCTCAGAGTGCAGCAGCCTCTCACAACCTCAGTGCCCCCTCCCTCCTCTGGGCCCCGTGCATTCTCCCGAAGATTACAGAAGCCTCTCTGAGATCTGCCTGCCAGCCACCTCTCACACAGTGCTGCACAGCCAGCCGGTGAAACAACTTTCAAAAGAGTAGAGCTGAACCTGGCATGGATCCTCCACCTGGGGTTCTCAGGGAGTGAGTACCAAGGCTCGACATAGTCATTGTTCTTGTTGAGGAATCCTGGTTCCATTTCTGAGGGATGCATTTTGGGGTGAACTGCTAGCAACCATTGGCATTGTGTGAAGGTTTTCTGCTGTTTTCTGCATGTGTTTTTTGCCTATTGTGCATCTGGTGATCACACATTCCTAATGCAAGATCCACCCCAGTGGCTGTGATGCACGCTGCTTCTCTAGCACGTTGCATGTAATGTAAAAGCACAGTTAACGCATGCATGCATGCTGATGCAGCCTTGGGGTGCATTCTTGTGATGCTTATGCTAACTCTGTCTTCTTTCAGGAAACATTGTTTGACTTGTGGCAAATGAGGAGCCTCATCCTTGGATTCTGGACTCTGTCCTTCCTGCATGATAGCTTCTGGTTCCCCCTCTCAGCCAGGGAATATGGTTAGTCTGCCCTTATCCACCTAAGAGCAGGAGGTATCTGATGGTGCTATGGGTAAGGATATCCAGCCAGCCGGTGGCTCTGGCGACTATGCTCTGAGCCGCTCTTCATCCTCTGGGGGGGGGGGGGGCTGTGGCAGTTGTGCCTCCTGCTGTTGGGGGAGCTTTAGCCAAGTGGAGAGCTTCCGGAATTCCTTTCCTTTTTGCAATAGGCCTGGTCCTTCTGGCATGGTAATTCAGACCTTGTGGTCTCTGGGTGTCCCCCCTCCCCCGTGGATGTAGTCTCATGCCAGGTAAGCTGAATGTCAGCCCTATTTGATTACCTCTGGCTAAGCATCACCGGCAAGAAACATTCCCTGTAGATGGGGAACATAAGATATGCCATACTGGGTCAGACCAAGGTCCATCAAGCCCAGTATCCTGTTTCCAACAGTGGCCAATCTAGGTCATAAGTACCTAGCAGTTTCCCCAAAAGACACAGGTTCCAAAATGCTTATATTGGGTCAAGCAGTGATATCCTGGGTCCCTTTTTTAATAATGGTTTATGGACCTTTCCTCCAGGAACTTGTCCAAACCTTTTTTTTTAAACCCAGCTACGCTAACAGCTTTTACTACATCCTCTGGTTTTGATTACACGTTGAGTGAAAAAATATTTTCTCTTATTAATCTTAAATAGTTTACCCTGAAGCTTCATTGCATGTCCCCTAGCCTTTCTATATTCTGATGACGTAAACAATCGATCTACATTTACCCGTTCCACTCTGTTCATTAATTTATAGACCTCTATCATATCTCCCCTCGGCCATCTCTCTTTCAGGTTGAAGAGCCCTAATATTTTTAGCCTCTCTTTATAGGGGTATCCTTCCATCCCCTTTACCATTTTGGTGGCTCTTCTCTGAACCTTTTCTAATAACACTATATCCTTTTTAAGATACTGCGACCAGAATTGCACACAATGTTCAAGGTGCGGTCGCACCATGGAACCAATACAGAGGCATTATAATATCCTTTGTTTTATTTTCCATTCCTTTCCTTATGATACCTAGCATTCTATTTGCTTTCTTGGCCACCGCTACACACTGGGCCGAGGGTTTTAACATGTTATCCACGATGATGCCTAAATCTTTTACCTGGGTGGTGGTTTCTAATGTGGAACCTTCCATCGTGTAATCATAGTTTGGGTTGTTCTTTCCTAGGTGCTTAACTTTGCACTTGTCCACATTAAATTTCATCTGCCATTTAGATGCCCAGTCTTCCAATTTATCAAGATCCTCTTGCAATTTTCCACAATCGTCATGGGTTTTAACAACTTTAAATAGTTTTGTGTCATCTGCAAATTTGATAACCTTGCTTGTTGTTCCCTTTTCCAGGTCATTTATGAATGTCAAAAAGCAGCGGACCCAGCACAGATCCCTGGGGTACACCACTATTCAATTTTCTCCATTGGGAAAATTGGACATTTAGCCCTACCCTTTGCTTTCTATCTTTTAACCAGTTCCTGATCCACAATAGTACACTGCCTCCTATCCCGTGACTCTTTAGTTTTGCCAAAAGTCTCTGAGGGACCTTGTCAAAGGCTTTCTGAAAATCCATATACACTATATCAACCGACTCACCTTTGTCTACCTGTTTATTCACACCTTCAAAAAAACATAACAGGTGGTCTACCTAAGATGACTGCCACGGTCTGAAGAGCTGCAATGCCTAAGCGTAAGGGCAAACTTAGAGCTTTCCCTGTTGAGCCCTTACCTTCTCCGATGGGCCCTATGGATCGCTTTGTGCAGCTGTCCGAGACTATGAGAAGGGAGATAAGAGCAAGCATTGTGGCGCCGGTGGAGGAAAACTCGGCGACCTCTGGCCTTGATGTGACTCTCCCCGGATTTGCGGTCCCTGCCAACTCTTCTGGGTTTTCCTGAGCTTTCCCTGGTGTTTCAAACCGCTGACTTGCTTGGATGTGATGAGCTTGTGGTTATTGGATGGGGTGCATCGGCTGAGGGTTTTGGAGAACGATCCCCAGGAAATCGGGACGGTTTGCCGGCAGAGAAGGTTTTGTCTGGAGCGGGTGCTTCCTTTCAGGGGCAAACTGAGGTTGGTGCAGTAAGGGATTTAGTGCTTGATTCTGCTCTGGGTGTGACTCCCTTTTCCTTCAATTTACTTTGCCTGATGTAGTCACCCTTGATAGCATTTGGCAAGCTATTACTGGATTATCTCAGGTTGTCGTCAGCAGCTATCACTGTCTTCTACAAAACTCTCATGCTTGGAAGAATTGGTCACTAAATTAAATGATGATATGGTGGAAACATGGTAAAGGGTTGTGTAGTCTGGCTCTCGTTCAGCACACGGCCTTCCTCTAGTCTCCCGAGCTCTCTCTGCAGAAGGCCTTCAAGGCTCTGTCTTTCTCCCCTTGTACATGGACCGTTTTTGTAGTCTCGCTCTCACTTTCATCACAAGACTTTGTGAGGCTCTCTGGCTCGCTCTCACAGGATAATGCGATGGAACGTTAACCCGGGCTATTGCGACGGAACGTTATCCCGGGTTAACATTCCGTCGAGTTAACCCGGGTTATCTTTACGTCTCGTTAACCAGGGTTAGCCTTCAGTTGCATTAACCCGGGTTAACGCAACAAGATTACCCTTCCGTCGCATTAACCCGGGTTATCCCGGGCTAACGTTTCGTCACGTTGGCCCGGGTTAACCTTCCGTCGCGAGAGCCAGGGTTAATGTTCTGTCGCGTTAACCCGGGTTAAACTTCCATCACGTTTAACCCAGGTTGATGCGACTGAAGGTTATCCCGAGCTAAAGTTTCGTCACGTTAGCCAGGGTTAGCGTTCCGTTGCGTTCTGTCACATCAACCAGGGTTAACGTCCCATCGCGTCAACCCCGGTTAACTTTCTGTTAACCCGAGTTAACGTTCCATCGCTTTATGCCGGATTAATGTTCCCTCACATTAACCCTGGTTAACGTTCCGTCGAGTTAGACTGGGTTAACGCGATGGAACGTTAACCTGGGTTAATGTGACGGAATGTTAAGACAGGCTAACGTTCTGTTGCAATAGCCCGGGTTAATGTTCTATCGCAATAGCCCGGGTTAATGTTCTATCGCAATAGCCCGGGTTAACCTTCCGTCGCGTTAACCCGGGTTAACCTTCCGTCGCGTTAACCCGGGTTAACCTTCCGTCGCAATAGCCCGGGTTAACCTTCCGTCGCGTTAACCCGGGTTAACCTTCCGTCGCGTTAACCCGGGTTAACCTTCCGTCGCGTTAACCCGGGTTAACCTTCCGTCGCGTTAACCCGGGTTAACCTTCCGTCGCGTTAACCCGGGTTAACCTTCCGTCGCGTTAACCCGGGTTAACCTTCCGTCGCGTTAACCCGGGTTAACCTTCCGTCGCGTTAACCCGGGTTAACCTTCCGTCGCGTTAACCCGGGTTAACCTTCCGTCGCGTTAACCCGGGTTAACCTTCCGTCGCGTTAACCCGGGTTAACCTTCCGTCGCGTTAACCCGGGTTAACCTTCCGTCGCGTTAACCCGGGTTAACCTTCCGTCGCGTTAACCCGGGTTAACCTTCCGTCGCGTTAACCCGGGTTAACCTTCCGTCGCGTTAACCCGGGCTTTTGTGGGTTATCTTTACGTCGCCTTAACCCGGGTTAACGTGACGAAACGTTAACCTGGGTTAACCTTCCGTCGCATTAACCCGGGCTGGCGCCACGAAACGTTAACCTGGGTTAACCTTCCGTCGCATTAACCCGGGCTGGCGCCACGGAACGTTAGCCCGGTTAAACGTTCCGTCACGTTTGCCCGGGTTGATGCGGCGGAATGTTAACCCGGGCTAACATTCCGTCACATCGCGTTAGCCGGGGCTAACATTCCGTCACATCGCGTTAGCCGGGGTTAACATTCTGTCTTTCTAAACCGGGTTAATGTGACGGAACGTCAACCCGGGCTAATGTTCCGTTGCATTAACCCGGGCTAATGCGATGAAATGTTAGCCCGGGTTGGCCCGACGGAAGGTTAGCCCGGGTTAACGTGAAGGAACGTTAACCCGGGCTAACGCGACAGAACGTCTATGATTCTATGTTTCTATGAAGGGAGATAGATTCAGGAGTGATATGCGGAAATATTTCTTTACGGAAAGAGTAGTGGATCCGTGGAATAGTCTCCCAGTGGAGGTGGTAGAGATGAGGACAGTAACTGAATTCAAAAAAGCATGGGACCAACACAGAGGATCTCTAAAGGTAAAAAGTGGACTGTTGTAGTTGTTGATATGGAAGGACAGACTAGATAGGCCATGTGGTCTTTTTTTCTGTCATCATGATTCTGTTTCTATGTAGCCCAAGCAGTAACTTTAGGGTCCTTCCCTAGGGTGCTCAGTTCGTTTATAAGTTGCCTGTGAGGAACAGTGTTAAAGGCTTTACTGAAATCTAAAAACACCACATCTAGGGCTCTCCCTCGGTCCAACTCCCTGGTCACCCAGTCAAAGAAATCAATCATATTTATCTGACAAGACCTGCCTCTGGTGAATCCATGTAATCCGCTCGACTACAGAAACCTCACTATTTTCTCTTTCAGCAGCGTGTCCAATAATTTACTCACCACCAAAGTTAAACTAACCGGCCTGTAGTTTTCAACCACATCCTTTCTTCCGCTTTTGTGTAAAGGGACCACATGAGGCTCTCTCCAGTCCTTTGGCACCACTCCCGACTCCAACAAGGTATTGAAAAGGTCAGTCAGTAGAGCTGCTGGAACGTCCCCAAGTTCCCTCAGTATTCTAGGTTGTATCCCATCTGGTCCCATCATTTTGTTTACTTTAAGTTTAGCTAGTTTCTCATGAACACAGTCTTCTGATGCCCCTTGCTTGTGTTCCTGTTTGTGGGTGTTTTCTGAGGTCCTGCTCCTGGTGTTTCATCTGTGAATACAGAACAGAAATATTTGTTAAGCAATTCCGTTTTATCCTCATCAGCTTCTACATAGTTTTCAACCACATCCATACTTCTGCTTTTATGTAAAGGCACCACATGAGCCTCTCTCCAATCCTTTGGCACCACTCCTGACTCCATCAAGACACTGAAAAGGTCAGTCAGTGGAGCTGCTAGAAAGTCACCAAGTTCCCTCAGTATTCTAGGGTGTATCCCATCCAATCCCATCGCTTTGTCTACTTTAAGTTTAGCTAGTTTCTCACGAACACAGTCTTCTGAAAATTGTTCAAGATGCCCCTCGCTTCTGTTTCTGTTTGTGGGTGTTTTTTGAGGTCCTGTTCCTGGTTCTTCATCTGTGAACACAGAACAGAAATATTTGTTAAGCAATTCTGCTTTATCCTCATAAGCTTCTACATATTCCTCCCCTTCACCCTTGAGTCTGACAATACCACGTTTGCCCTTCCTCTTCACACTAACATATCTGAAAAATGTTTTGTTCTCAGAAATGCTTCCCATTCTACGCGCAGGACCCAAAAGACAGGCAGCACTTTTAGAGTCTAAATGCATGGATGTGATGATGATGTGAGGAAGAGAGTTTTGGATTTGTTAGGAACTAAGCAACATTCTGGGAAAGGGAGGGAGAGGCTTTTCCAAAACAGTGGGCTCCACCTTAACCGGGGTGGAACCAGGCTGTTGGCATTATTCCTTAAAAAGAAGATAATAGAGAAAAGCCGACAATCACCAAAGAGCACATAAAAACATAAATATAGAAACATGACAACAGAAAAAGACCACATGGCCTATCTAGTCTGTCCTTCCATATCAACCACTACAACACTCCCCTTTTTTCCTTTAGAGATCCTCTGTGTTTGTCACATGCTTCTTTGAATTCAGATACTGTCCTCATCTCTACCACCTCCACTGCGAGACTATTCTACGGATCCACCACTCTTTCCATAAAGAAATATTACCGCATATCACTCCTGAATCTATCCCCTTTCACCCTCATCCCATGTCCCCTCATAGAGCTTGCTTTCAATTGAAAAAGGCTCTCTTCCTGTGCGCATTTACGAGGGGGTACCCAAAAAAAACCAGGAATAACATTGCCGTGGGCGGAGCTTGTATGGTACGCACTTCTGCCGCTAGGCGTGTATAGTGCAACTCATTGTCAGTTCAGTGCCGCCTCTGTTGTCGACCTGTCTTGTTCTGTTCATCTGCAGTGATTGTTTTTGCTAGCGCTGTTTTGTACTTGTTTCTTTTTTTATGATGACAAGTTTAAGTGAACAACGTGCAGCTGTGAAGTTTTGTTTTCTACTCGGTAAAAATGCTGCTGAAACTGTTTTAATGTTGAAAACAGCTTACCAAGATGACGCTATGGGAAAAGGTCAAGTGTACCAGTGGTTTGCTCGGTTTAAAAATGGCGACATGTCGATTGATGACAAACCTCGTTCTGGGCGTCCATCAACTGCCCGAATCGATGAAAATATTGAAAAAATTAGAGAGCTTGTGCTCACAGACCGTCGACAGACAATTGATCAACTGTCAGAGATTAGTGGGTTATCTTGGAGCTCGGTTCAGCAAATTTTAACGGAAGATTTGGGAATGAAAAGGGTTGCTGCCAAGTTTGTTCCTCGGGTTCTGACTGACAATCAAAAGGAACATCGAGTTGAAACATGTCGTGTTTTGAAACAACAGCTTGAAACTGATCCAGATTTTCTGTCAAAGGTCATTACAGGTGATGAGTCATGGTGCTATGGTTACGACCCAGAAACAAAGCAACAGTCAAGCCAATGGAAGACGTCATCGTCACCCCGTCCAAAAAAATGTCGTCAAATCAAACATCAAAACAATGCTGATTTGCTTTTTTGATGCCAAGGGGGTAGTTCATTCAGAGTTTGTTCCCCCAGGTCAGACCGTCAATCAAACCTTTTATTTGGAAGTTTTAAGAAGAATGCGCAACAGTGTTCGTCAAAAAAGACCCGATTTGTGGCAGACAGGAGACTGGTTCTTCCACCACGACAACGCACCTGCACACACAGCCATCTCTGTTAGACAGTTTTTGGCTAAAAATGGCATGGTTCCGCTGCCCCACGCACCTTACTCGCCTGACCTGGCTCCGTGCGACTTTTTCTTATTTCCACGCATGAAAAGGGGCATGAAAGGACACCGATTTGACAACATTGAAGAAGTCAAGAAAAAAAAGAGGGAGGAGCTGTCAGCCGTTTCTAAAGATGACTACAAAAAATGTTTCGAACAGTGGAAGCACCGGTGGGACAAATGTATCAGTTGTAATGGAGAGTATTTTGAAGGGGATAAGGTTGTTTTGTAAAGAATTTAAAATAAATAAATAGCTTTTAAAAAATAATTCCTGGGTTTTTTTGGGTACCCCCTCGTATGCCATGGGGGTATTTAAACGTCTCAATCATATCACTTCTATCCCGCCTTTCCTCTAAGGTGTACATATTAATATCCTTAAGTCTGTCATATGCTTTATAATAAGACCATTAACCATTTTAGTAGCCACCCTCTGTACTGACTCCAGCCTGTTAATATCCTTTTGAAGGTGCAGTCTTCAGAATTGCACACAATACTCCAAATGAGGTTGTACCAAAGACTTATAGAGAGGCACTGTCACCTCCTTTCTTCTGCTGGCCATTCCTCTCCCTTGCACCCAGGCATCCTTCTAGCTTTTGCTGTCAACCTTTCTACCTGTTTAGCTACTTTAAGATCATCCAAGACAATCACACCTAGGTCCTGCTCTTCTTTAGTGGACTGAAGCACTTCACACCCTATACTATGTCACTCCCTTAGATTGCTGCTGCCCAAATGCATGACCTTGCATTTTATAATATTAAATCTCAGCTGCCAAATTCTAGACAATTCTTCAAGCTTAGCTAGATCCCTCCTAATGCTATTTACACTTTCCTGGGTGTCTACTGTATTGCAGATTTTGGTATCATCCGCAAAAAGGCAAACCTTACCAGATAGCCCTTCAGCTATATCACTAACAAAGATGTTAAAAAGAATCAGACCAAGGACAGATCCCTGGGGCACACCACTGGTAACCTCCTCCTCCTCAGAGTGAGCTTCATTTACATGTATCCTTTGTCGCCTCCCACTCAATCAATTTCCAACCCAAGCAGTAACTTTAGGGTCCATCCCTAAGGTGCTCAGTTTGTTTATAAGTCACCTGTGAGGAACAGTGTCAAAGACTTTTACTGAAATATAAATACACTACATCTAGGGCTCTCCCTCGGTCCAACTCCCTGGTAACCCAGTCAAAGAAATCAATCAGATTTGTCTGACAAGACCTGCCTCTTGAATCCATGCTGCCTCTGATCCTGAAATCTGCTGGACTCCAGAAACCTCACTATTTTCTCTTTCAGCAGCATTTCCAATAATTTACTCACCACCAAAGTTAAACTAACCGGCCTGTAGTTTTCAACCACATCCTTTCTTCCGCTTTTGTGTAAAGGGACCACATGAGGCTCTCTCCAGTCCTTTGGCACCACTCCCGACTCCAACAAGGTATTAAAAAGGTCAGTCAGTAGAGCTGCTGGAACGTCCCCATGTTCCCTCAGTATTCTAGGGTGTATCCCATCTGGTCCCATCATTTTGTTTACTTTAAGTTTAGCTAGTTTCTCATGAACATAGTCTTCTGATGCCCCTTGCTTGTGTTCCTGTTTGTGGGTGTTTTCTGAGGTCCTGCTCCTGGTTTTTCATCTGTGAATACAGAACAGAAATATTTGTTACGCAATTCCGCTTTATCCTCATCAGCTTCTACATATTCCTCCCCTTCACCTTTGAGTCTGACAATACCGCTTTTGCCCTTCCTCTTCTCACTAAAAATGTCTTATCCCTCCATTTTATTGCATTGGCTATTTCCTCCTCTTTTTGAATCTTTGCTTTCCTGACTACTTTGGTAGCTTCTCTGTTTTTCCAAATATAGATGCCTGTCTTCCTCTCTTTGTGATCTCTTGTATTTCATGAACACCTCCCTCTTTTTCTTCACCTTTTCAGCTACTTCTTTCGAAAACCATAGCGGTCTCCTTTTCCTTTTACCTTCATTTACCATTTTAACAAAAAGGTTGGTTGCCCTTAAAATATCCCCTTTCAGTTTTGCCCACTGTTTTTCTACTTCCCCCAGCTGTTCCCATCCCGCTAATGATTCCCTGAGGTATTGGCCCTTCACGATTCATAAAGATGCATCCTTGAAGGATACTAGCAAAAGAGGAAAGTTAGGGCATCCTAAATGAGGTGGCGGAGTAGCCTAATGGTTAGAGCACTGGCTTGGGAACCAAGCGACCAGGGTTTGATTTCCCAGTAGCACTCCTTGTGGCCATGGGCAAGTTACTTAACCCTCCATTGCCTCAGAAAAATCCAAGTTATTAATGTCCTTGTTTAATATACATTACCAAGTTTAAAGTTACAATATAAACTGCTTTGACTGAATAATAATGCAGTATAAACCTGTTAAATAAATTATCTCCTGATAGGTAGGTTCCAATATAGATAAAAGTAACACAGCTGTCTTTAAGTACAGAGCTGAAAGAGTCCAAATCACTTTTTTTTTAAATTATTTATTTATGGATAATTTTACAATATGATACAGTAAAATTAATAACAAAGGAAAATGAAATATATCAAAAGAAATAAATAAAGAAGAATTCTTAATACAAAGTTACCACCCACATCATTGGGGAGACATGTCTAAAAATTCAATAAGAAAATATAATACTGAAGATAAACAAGGCTAAACAGAACCCCAAAAGAATCTGTAGCTAACATATACAGCCAGGTGAAAACCCTCCCCCACCGAGCTCACATGCTGCCCTTGAGTTTCTCCTGTTCCAAAATCCACTTTTCCAATTCGGAAGGTGACGAGAAAATAAATTTATCATAGCTAGAAGCAACACAACATTTACAGGGGTATTTTAAAAAGAAAGTAGCCACTTAAAGCAAGAACTCTAGGCTTTAATGCAAGAAACAGTTTCCTACGTGACTGCGTGGAATAAGAAACATCAGGAAATATCTGTATCCGTTCACCACAAAACTTCACCTCTTTTCTCCTAAAATATGCCTTTAGAATATTGACCTTTTCCTCCTCAGAGGAAAAGGTCACCAATAAAGTAGCCCGAGAGGTGATAGTGTCATGGGACTCTTCTAGAAAAGCCGTCAAATTGTAATTCTCGGGAGTAGGAGGATCCTCTTCCTGATCTGCAGAGCTGCATGGTAAATTCTTAACAGATAAATAATAACACTTAACAATTAAACAAGTATCAGCCTGCGGAAGAAGAGGGGCTTCTTTCAAGTACTTCCGAAGTAAAATTAGAGGGGATAACAATGAACAAATTGGAAAATTTAATAACCTCAAATTTTTGGCATGAGAAACATTTTCCAGATGCTCAAGTTTTTGGTGTAAAATTAGACTGTCCTTAGCGTGTGCTGCTGAAAAATCGGAAACAGACACCACTTGGGACTCCAATTTCGCCACCGCGGAGCTCAAGGCTCCAACTTGAGAATCCAAAGATTGAAATTGTTCAACAGCGTCCCTTGTAAATTGACACAACATAGAAACAGTTCCAGCAAGAATTTTTTCTGTTCGAGTAACCACTTGCCAAACGTCTGAAAGGATAATTCCGGATGATGGAGATTCAGTGGGGGGGACAGAAGGAGGGGCTCCAAGAGACCGCCTTCGGAACAACACCACATCGAGATGATACCACACTAGGGGAAAGTTCACCGGATAACTCCAGGAAGCCCGGCACGAGTGGAGGGGTACGCTCCATGGAGCTTAAGCTCACTCCCTCACTAGAGGGGTCGAGAGACGCAGTACCTGAGATGACAGCACGAGGTGTAGAAACCAAATGTTTCTCGTTGGCACCAACTTTGGGAAGCCTCAGCCAAAGGCTTCTTCATCCGCTTTCCACCTGGCATTTTTCGGCACTCCAAAACCAGTAGAGCTCCTACTGTGCTCCTAAGGGGCGTGGCAATACCCCTTTGGAGACGCCCCTTAGGAGACGCACCGACGGCTAACGCCGTAGCGAAGAACTTATATTAGGGCCCAAGGAGATGATGTCAGCTGGGCTGCCCGCTCCAATCGCCAGCCTCCAAACCGGCACCTCTCAGCCCCGAAGGGAAACCAGACTGCAGGATAGATGCTCCCCCTTCTTTCGAAAACCATAACGGTCTCCTTTTCCTTTTACCTTCATTTGCCATTTTAACAAAAAGGTTGGTTGCCCTTAAAATATCCCCTTTCAGTTTTGTCCACTGTTTTTTACTTACCCCAGCTCTTCCCATCCTGCTGATGACTCCCTGAGGTATTGGCCCATCACGATTCATAAAGATGTATCCTCGAAGGATACTAGCAAAAGAGGAAAGTTAGGGCATCCTAAATGAGGTGGAGGAGTAGCCTAATGGTTAGAGCACTGGCTTGGGAACTAAGAGACCAGGGTTTGATTTCCCACTAGCACTCCTTGTGGTCATGGGCATGTCACTTAACCCTCCATTGCCTCAGAAAAATCCAAGTTATTAATGTCCTTGTTTAATATACATTACCAAGTTTAAAGTTACAATATAAACTGTTTTGACTGAATAATAATGCAGTATAAACCTGTTAAATAAATTATCTCCTGATAGGTAGGTTCCAATATAGATAAAAGTAACAGCTGTCTTTAAGTACAGAGCTGAAAGAGTCCAAATTACTTTTTTTTTAACTGATAACCAGATTGTTAATATGAATAAAAGACAACCTCTAAAATGTCTGTATGCAAATGCTATAATTACAAAAAATAAGATGAGAGAGCTAGAATATATAGCACTAAATGAAAGGTTAGATATAATTGGCATCTCAGGAAGGAGGACAACCAATGGGCTACCTGGATACAAATTATATCGAAATGATAGGGTAGATCAAATTGGTGATGTTGCTCCTGCTATCTTTGTTAGAGAGGGCATTAAATCATACAGAAAGGTTTTGCAGGAAACAAAACACTGTAGAATCTCTATGGATACAAATTCTATGTAAAAAGGGGAAGGCAATGGCAGTGGGGGTGTACTACCATATGCCTGTTGAGAATGAACAGATGGATGATGAAATGCTAAAAGAAATCAGGGAAGCTAACAAAAGTTACAACACAGTAATAATGGGTGATTTCAGTTACCCCAGTATCGATTAGGTCAATGTCATAGTAGGACATGCTAGGGAGATGAAATTTCAAGATGAAATAAATGGCTGCTTCTTGGAGCAGCTGGTTCATGAACCGACAAGAGGAGAAGTTATTTTGGACCTAATCCATAGTGGAACAGTGTAAGGGCCAGTTGGCAATAGTGATCATAGCATGACCACATTTGATTTAGTTCAAAACTGTTTTATTGAAGAAGTATCAACATATAGGGAAAGATTCAAATCAGATTTCCATAAATTGTACATAATGCAATATAATTCATACAACAATTTTATGGGTTTTCCCCCCTTCCCTCTCCAGTCACCCTTCCCCACCCCCCCCCCCCCTCCTAAGTTCACCTTGATCTCCCCCCCCCCCCCCCCCCCCCCGGGTAGTAAAGTATCCTAAGTCTGTTCCTTAGACAGAGAGTGGTGCTCCTTACACACTCTGTCACTTACTCCTACCCCCTCCCTACCATCCCCTATTCCCCACAGGTATCCCAGTCTGTTCTAGAGATCATTTCAGACATAACTACAGCAGCACAGGGGCAACAACTGCACATAGTCATCCCACACTTCGTGGAATCGGAGTACCTGCCGGTGCTCAGCCTTGGCCCACAATTTCAGTTTGCATGTGCCAGTGCAGAGCGTTTCGCCATTGCCAGTAGCTCAGAAGATCGTTATTCCTCCAGCTCATAAGAATAACCCGCGAGTCCAGGGCCCACATCAGTTTCAGCCAGCATTGTCGACCGTGGCCCACAACCTCCATCCCCTCCATTACATTGAGAAGGGCGGACTGTGGTGTCAGTCTCCATCTCTGGTTGAGGACTGATTCAACAAAAGAGTGAATCTGATGCCAATATTCTTGTATGTGGATGCAGGACCACAACAAATGCTCTAAGGGAGCTCCCTTCTCATTGCACTTAGGGCAGTGGGTCCACCCACCATATCTTATCACACACAGCTGGTCCGGAGAAAGATATGCCCTCCTAATTACATGATATTTCATATTGCATAGAGAAACCATAGCCATAAATCTCGGAATCGCCCCAATAAGTTTTCTTATAGCCTTACCTGTGAAAGTCGTGTCAAGGTCGGCATTCCACATTTCAGTTAGGTGGTAACAAGAAGTTTGAGAAGTGTGAGTCGCAAAGGAAGATTGCACCCTAGCTACTTGCATCCGGCCGGATTCTTCACACAAGAAGAAGTCTTCGAGTTCTCTGCAGAACTCGCTCAATAGATTATCTTTGTCTAAGCCCTGAATGTAGCTTCTCAGTTGGATAAGAAAAAAGGTCTCCCCTGCTCAGATCAAATTGTGTTCGGAGTTCTTCAAATGTAGGATTGCCCCATCAGCAGTTAGAGCTTGATCCAGACAGAATTCCTTTGTCGCCACTGTCAAAGATGTGTGGAGGGCATCTCTGGAGGGGACGTCGAGATTCCCATATGGGGCAGATAGACCGAATGTGGATAAAAATGGCCCAAATGATGACAAATCCAGTGCCACACTTGCTGAATCAAACAGACTGTTGGAGAGCTCCTCACCTGGGGGTCAGCCTCCTCGGAGATGCGTGTAGTCATAGTGTAGCGCAGCCGGTGCAACCAGGGCTTGGTCACAGCCCAAATGTATATATTCCTCTGTATCAAAAATTCAGTCTTTCAAGTAGTGCAACAGACATGCTAGATTATAGGCCCGAAGATCCGGTACCCCCAGTCTGCCCCGATACCATGATCCCTTTAGGACTTGCAATGTTATTCGTGCATATTTCCCTTGTCACAAAAACTTAAGATATCAGACATTCTAACTTAACAAGATCTTTGCAAAGGAGCTAGATCGGCAGCATCTGGAACATATAAAACCACTTTGGAAAAAGTAACATTTTAAAGAAGGCTATCCTGCCACCTACCCAAGAGCTGCGCAGTCTGTGCCATTAGGGGTCCCACATTAGAACTATATAGATCTCCCAAGGCCACTGGGATAGTAACCCCTAAATACCAAAATGAAGTTTGTGCCCATTTAAGCAGGAATGTTCCCTTCCATGTCCTATGTGTAGTTTCCCCGATTGCCATTGCTTCCGACTTATCTAAATTCAGTTTGTAACCTGAGAAAAATCCAAATTTATTGATTTCAGCGAAGAGAGCTCATAGGGAACCAGCTGGCTCAGTAAGATGGACCAACAAATCATCTGTAAAGGCCAAGAGTTTGAATTCATAGCTTCCCATGCATACTCCTAAAATATCTGGACTATCTCGTATATGGGACAGGAATGGTTCAAGAATAAGCATAAACAAAAGGGAAGACAGGAGGCAACCCTGTCGGGTGCCTCATTGCAATAGAAACCTCTCTGTTTTCCTACCATTGATCAAAATTGTTGCGCCAGGGTCAGAATACAATGCATGAACAATTTGCAAAAAAAAAGGCCATCGAATCCCAAGTGTTCTAGTACTAGGAACATATATCGCCAGCCCATTTTGTCAAAGGCCTTTTTGGTATCAAAACTGATGAGCAAGGATGGAATTTCCATAACCGTGCAGTGTTGTTGGGTGGCAAGAATTTGCTGAATATTTCCCACTGCTTGCCTGCCCTTCACAAATCCCACTTGCGAGGGATGAATGAGAGCAGGCATCAAGGGGGCCAGGCGTTCTGTCAAGACCTTAGCCATAATCTTAAGATCCATGTTTAATAAGGAAATGGGGTGATAGAAACTAGGCATTAAGGGATCCCGACCTGGTTTAGGGATCAATGTAATCATGGCTTCATTACTGTGGTATGGGTTTGACTGCAGTGTGGCTAAGTGTGCATAAAGCTCCGACAATGGAAGAAAGATCTTATCCCCCAAAATACGGTAGAATTCCCCATTAAATCATCCGGTCCCGAAGCCCATGGTGACTTCATTCCCTTGATCACTTGTTGAATTTCCCGAGGTGTAATTTCAGCATTAAGCTGAGCTCTTTGGGTAGGTGTAAGCTTAGGGAGGCTACATTGTTGCAAATATGTGTCTGCTCCTTGGCCGTCTTAGGTGTCTGAGGAATAGAGTTTCCGATAGTATTTCAGGAAGGTGGCTTCAACCTCCTCCTGCGTCTTGCGAACATGCCTGTCACCTGTCTGGACAGCGGGGACCATCCTGGGGCCCCCTGTGGCCTTAACCAGTGCAGACAATAGTCGGCCCGAATGATGCACTATCGCTACGCCCTATATCGCTTTGGGAAACATGGAACACTTGGCCTTAGCATAGATTAGGGTATTCTGAAGGGCTAAGTACACTGTTCTATTTGCCTCTGTCTTGCTGCCCTCTTCGCCTCTGCAACTCACATAGTTCCTGGTTCCATTCGATCAGTTTACTGTTATTTTCTTTGTTCTTACAGCTTACATACCCAATTAAAACTCCCCAGAGATAAGCCTTTGTGGTCTCCCAGAAGAATGCTGAGTTGTCTCTGTGGGCAGCATTAGTAGTTGCAAAAAAATCCCATTGTTCCCTAGGAATTGTACGGTCAGCATCCCCCTAAAGCTGGAAAGAGAACCGCCACTGCCTCCTGCAATATGGTGCCGTGGACATTTGCATGTCCACCCTCACCATAGCATCATCAGAAATTTGGATGTTACCAATCTGCACATCAACCCAGTTTAAAAGTCTTTGGGATAACAGAAGATAATCAATATAAGACCAGGTCCCATGGGCACGGGACATGTGAGAGTAGTCACACTCCGCGGGATGCAGGATACGCCAAATGTCAATCAGGTCTTGACTGTCACAAAGGACCAGAATACATTGGCATTGCTGAAATGCCTGATCTGCACCCCCAGAAGACCGATCCAAAGAGGGGTCAAGTACACAGTTATAATCTCCCCCTAGAATAACCTCCCTGTCGTGCTGACCAATCATGCTTTGCACCAGCGCATCAAAAAATTCTCGTTCAAAGCGGTTGGGGCCATAAATGTTCCCTATTAAGATTGGGAGGCCCTGGAGGCATCCTGCCAAAATCAATTAGGGTCCCGCATCACTTGTTCAAATTGAAAATTAAGGAATTTTCTGATTAAAATGGCCACCCCTGCTCACTTAGAACCAGATAACGCCCCATACACCTCTCCCACCCACCAACGTTGCAATTTGACATGTTCTGCTACCAACATGTGTGTTTCCTGGAGCAGTGTGATATCAGCATGCTTATCAAAGCGTGTAGCACCTTATGATGTTTGATCGGACACCCGATGCCACAGACATTCCAGGAGACTGTGCGAGTCACTCTTCTACTCATGTTACCCCCACATTTCTAAACCCTCTCATATGAAGATATTGCATTACAGTGAGGGTGCCCCCCCCCCCACCCGGCTAGGCCACTCAACTTCACCCCTCCTCCCAACTTAGACACCTGTAGGGAAAAGTACCTGCCCCATAGTGTAACCCAAAATCCCATGGTAAGTAGTCCCCTCTCACCCTCCCCTGAGAAACTTCATAGTGTTCACACAAATCCTGTCTCCCCCTCCCCCCTCTGAATCCTCTCTCCCGTGTCCCCTCTCAGCATCCCCTTCCTAATTTGCATCTTAACCCAGGTTAACGTTCCATCACGTTAGCCCAGGTTAATGTTCCGTTGCGTTAACTCGGGTTAACCTTTCATCGTGTTAACCTGGATTAACCTTCCGTCGCATTTACCAGGGTTAACGAGACAGAAGGTTAACCCGGGTTAACGCAATGGAATGTTAACCCGGGCTAACGTAATGGAATGTTAACCCGGGCTAACATTCCGTCATGTTAACCTGGGTTAACCTTCTATGAGACGGAAGGTAAACGCGAGTTAATGCAACGGAAGGTTAACCCGGGTTAACGAGATGAAACGTTAACCCGGGCTAACACGATGGAATGTTAACTCGGGTTAACACGACGGAAAGGGTTAATGTTCCATCGCGTTAACCCGGGCTAACGTGACGGAATGTTAACCCGGGCTAACGTGACGGAATGTTAACCCGGGCTAACGTGACGGAATGTTAACCCGGGCTAACGCGACGGAATGTTAACCCGGGCTAACGCGACGGAACATTAACCCGGGTTGGCGCGACGGAACGCTAGCCCGAGCTAGCGCAACGGAATGTTAACCAGGGTTAACACGACGGAACGTTAACCCGGGTTGACGTCCCGTCGCGTCAGCCCGGGTTGACGTCCCGTCGCGTCAGCCCGGGTTGACGTCCCGTCGCGTCAGCCCGGGTTGACGTCCCGTCGCGTCAGCCCGGGCTGACGTCCCGTCGCGTCAGCCCGGGTTGACGTCCCGTCGCGTCAGCCCGGGTTGACGTCCCGTCGCGTCAGCCCGGGCTGACGTCCCGTCGCGTCAGCCCGGGGTAACCAGTTAACGCAAAGGAAGGTTAACCGGGGCTGACGTACCGTTGCGTTAACCCGGGGTAACCAGTTAACGCAAAGGAAGGTTAACCCGGGCTGAAGGGAAGCGTCGGGATTACTGAGTAATAGGGATCATTGAATATGATAGAAGAGATTTCCAGCTTTGTGGAAGGCATTTGAAAGTTAGAAAGGGGTATATTAGATACTATTTGATATATAAACTACAATTGTAAGCAAAATCAGGTTTGAAGAAACCCCGGTGAATTTTGACAGTTTTTGCCATACCCGCTAGCTGTTTAGTATGCCATTGCGGAGGTCGTTGATGTGACACAGCACACATATTCCTTTGCAGACGGTTTGTCCAGGGAATAGGTGCTATTCTGAGACCTCCGGGCAGAAAATTTTAAAGTAATTTATATTGGTGAACAAGAAGAAGAGAGACTGTTATTTTTAAGATACATTCCTTTGAATTTGTTTCATTGAACGTGTTTTTGCAGTTATCTCAAGGATATGCAGCAGCAATACATTTAAAAAGGCACTGTGGCGCCTGAGTTATCTTCTGTTCTGGCGCCATGGTGCAGTTCATACTTCTGCCCTCCCCCCCTCTGATTCCGCTTCCTTTATTTATTTGCAAATCTTTTATATACTGCCATTTCCTAAGATCAGTGGCGGTTTACATCAAACAACATAAATTACATAGAACAAAGCAGTGATATATAATCAGGTACATTGAACTGTAATCAGAACTATATACAGGTAGCATAACAAAATTTAGAACTATTTACAAATTATTACATAGTTTTTTTACATATATACATATTAAGGTTCATCATATGTTCTGCTATGGGAGTAGTAGTGAGATTATTGGAGCAGGTATATACCTTGGTGAGTTACGGAGGATGGGAGGCCTTGTGCAAATCTTTTTGCACAAGGCCCATGTAAATGCCATATCCGGGATTTTCGAAGGGCACCTACATGGGTAGTGCCCTTCGAAAATCCTGTATATGTCTCTAACAGGCCCAGATGCTATACGGTTAGCATTAGGGTGTGTTTCGGGCATTCCAGGGCGGAGCAGGGGTGGAGGAAAGGACTAACCAGGTAGCACTGATTTTCGATGCTACCCGCTTAGCCCTCTGCGCCTTAAAGATAGGCGAGGTTTTTCCTCGCCTATCTTTCAGGCACAGGGGCTAAGCCCGTAACATCAAAAATCGGTGCTACCCAGCTAGCTCCTGCAGCTTCCGGGGTGTGCAGCGAGACCCGGATTTTCAATGCTGGGGCCACATATGACCCTGGCATTGAAAATCCAGGTTAGGCAGAAGGGAGACGGCTATGTGCCAATGCGGCGCATAGCACCGCCGAGTTGATAATCGGGTCCTAAGTTCAGAAATGCTCTATTGGCAGTGGGGGTGGGGGGTGTCCCCTCTAGAAATCATATTTAAAAATATAGGAACAGAGAACTCTTCAGGCCAACAGGGCACAGGCACTGCAGCAGCAGAGCAGTTGTGAGCCTGTGATCTTTATAGTAGAGTCCGACTGCTTTCCCAAAAGCTCAGACACTCGGCAGTTTCTTTTTTTCAATGAGGATGCTGCAGTGGTACAGCTTAGTGTATAATTATAAACACATCAGCCCTTTGCCTTCATCCCCATTGCCCTATTGAGCTCCAGCCCCATATGAAAAGAAAGGTAATCAAAGGTCAGGTTCGGCTGGAAGGAAAGGGGGTTGGAAGGGGGGTGGACATTATCGAAGATTGGTGGTCATGTCAAATAAACCCATATCCTACATCCTAGGCAATCCAGATTTCAACCACAACATAGTACAGAAACCATTTTGGAAGCAGTTGTAAATCATATCCATAGGGCTTGGGATTAGAGCAAGGCACTTCTGGCCATTTCACTAGATCTTTCGGCTGCATTTGATCTCATAGACCATGGACCGCTTATGGCTTGTCTCCAATATAAGCCTTCATGATCAGCCACTTGCTTGATTCCATCCTTTCCTCCAGGGATGTTCTTACCAGGTTCAGGTCTCCAATACTCTTTCCTCATCGCACGATTTTACTTGTGGGGTACCTCAGGGCTCCACACTTTCCCCTGTCTTGTCCAACATTTTCTTGAGCCCATTGACTATACTTATCCAGAGTTTAGGATCACTGCATTCATTTATGCTGATGATATTCTCTTGTACTAAGTGGATTTGAGGACACCAGATATGACAAGAATCAATTCCTGCTTAGCAAATATTGCCTCTTGGCTACGTTCTCACTCCTTGGTCCTGAATCCGAGTAAATCTGTGGCCATGTGGTTTTCAGACTCCAAGGAAGATCCTGGTCCAGTACCCGTGATTGAGGGTATCCTAGTAATGTTGCAAACCACCCTTAAGTACTTGGGGGTGATCCTTGACTCTAAATTGTCATTCTCATCACACATTGCTCGTGCCATAAAATCCTTGTTTTTGGCGCTTCATCCAGCCTTTTGTAGAAATGAATACCCAGACAACAGTGATACTTCATAATGTTGTATCCCTTTTAGACTATTGTAATATTGTCTATTTAGGTTTGCCATTGTACCAACTCTGACGTTTGCAGACAGTACAGAATACTGCAGGGCACACCCTAGCCCGAGCACGTCGTTATGATCACGTTACGCTCTTGCTTAGGCATTATCATTGGCTCCCTATTTCAGAACTACTCCATTACAAGATCCTGTTAACATAGTAACATAGCAACATAGTAAATGATGGCAGATAAAGACCAGTATGGTCCATCTAGTCTGCCCAGTAAGATGGCAAGAGTAGGTGCACCTGCCGCTCCGTGCAGGCCACCCCTCCCCATGTCTTTGTTTTAGGGGTGAACCCACCACTCCATGTAAGACACCCCTGTATGTTGAGAAATTAGATAGTTACATTTATTTTGATTTTATCCTGTTGCTGTAAAGGGATCCACTGTGTCTGTCCCATGCCATTTTAAATTCTGTCACTGTATTTGCCCCTACCACTTCCATCGGGAGGATATTCCAAGCATCCACCACCCTTTCAGTGAAAACGTATTTCCTGACATTGCCTTTCAATTTACCCCCTTGCAGCTTCATGTTATGCCCTCTAGTTTTACAGCTTCCCCGTCTTTGGAAGAGGTTTGTTTGTTCATTAATTCTCTAAGTATTTAAAGGTCTGAATCATATCTCCCCTATCCCTCCTTTCCTCCAGAGTGTCCATATTTAGGTCTTCAAGTCTCTTCTCATAAGGCTTCTGATGCAGGCTCCAAATCATTTCCAGTCTTTTTACATCCTTTGTGAGATATGGTCTCCAAAACTGAACACAGTATTCCAAGTGAGGCCTCACCAGTGACTTATACAGTGGCATTAGTACCTCTTCCTTTCTGCTGGTAATTCCTCTTTGTATGCAACCCAGCATCCTCCTGGCTTTTGCCACTGCCTTGTTGCACTGTTTTGCCACCTTGAGATCCTCAGAAATAATCACACCAAGGTCCTTCTCCTGGTCCTTGCACACCAACCTCTCGCCCCCTATCTCGTACATTTCCCTTGGATTTCTTCTTCCCAAGTGCATGACACTGCACTTCTTTGCATTAAATCTTAACTGCAAAGCATTAGACCATTTTTCCAGCTTTTGTAGATCTTTCCTCAGGTTATCCACTCCCTCAGGGGAGTCCACCCTGTTGCAAATTTTTGTGTCATCTGCAAAAAGACAGACTTTTCCATTCAGTCCTTCAGCAATATCACTCACAAATACACTGAACAGTGCGGGGACCAGGAACAAACCCTGGGGCACCCCGCTAATCACCCTCCTTTTATCCAAGTGAGCTCCATTTACCTTCACCTTCTGTCGTCTGTCATTCAACCAATTTCTGATCCAGTTCACCAACTTGGGACCCATCCCCAAACTACTGAGTTTATTGATAAACCTCCTATAAGGAACAGTATCAAAGGCTTTGCTGAAATCCAGGTAGATGACATCCATCACATGCTCCTGATCTAGTTCTCTGGTCACCCAGTCAAAGAAATCAATCAGATTTGTTTGGCAATATCGTCCTTTGGTAAAACCATATTGCCTCGGATCATGCAACCTGTTGGTTTTGAGAAAGTCCACTATTCGCTCTTTCAGGAGCGCCTCCATTACTTTTCCCGCCACCGAGGTAAGGCTCACCGGCCTGTAGTTTGTCACTTTTTCCCTGTCCCACTTTTGTGAAATGGTACCACATCAGCCCTTCTCCAGTCCTGAGGAACATCTCCTGTTTCCAAGAATCTGTTGAAAACATCCTTTAACGGCCCTGCAAGAACCTCTCTGAGCTCTTTCTGTATCCTGGGATGTATCCCATCCGGTCCCATGGCCTTGTCCACTTTCAGTTTTGCAAATTTTCTAACACACCATCTTCTGTGAATGGTGTGGTATCTATCTACTCTATTCCCATTTTTATATTTGGGAGTCACAGGTGGTCCTTTCTCCTGGATTTTCTTTAGTAAAAACAGAGCAGAAGTATTTGTTTAGCAATTTCGCTTTTTCAATGTCACTTTCCACGAGTCTGTTCCCAGTACCTCTGAGTCCTGCAATTCCACCTCTGATTTTCCTCCTTTCCCGAATATACCTGAAGAAAGTTTTGTCACCATACTTCACATCTTAGCGATCTTTTCCTCGGCCTTTGATTTTGCTTTCCTTATTTCTCTTTGGGGGATGTTTACTAAATCGCGTTAGTGCAGTTCGCGTTAGTATTCGCATTAATAAGACAAACCCCCAAATAAGGAGATGGGCGGGACAACAGAAGATCTAACACGCGGTACAGAACTAACGAGCGCTATGTGGCGCGTTAGAGGAGTCACCGCGCGTTAAGCATAAGAAGCCTCGTAGACATACCTGACCCATACAGAGCTGTAGCATAATGGTTACTGCAGTGACTGCTGATACGGGCAGCATGGGTTCGAGTCCCCAGGGTGCCAGATGCAGAAGGCTGGCTGATGTAGTAACCTGTACATGATACAGTGAGGGAGGGGGCATTTATTTGTTTCCTTTTGGAGGGGTGCAAGCAAACACACCCACACATCAGATAGTGAGTGAGGGGGCAGGTATATGTCAATTTACCTTTAGGGGCGCAAGCAAACACACCCACACATTATCTAGTGAGTGAGGGGGCATGTCTATGTTCACCTTCCCTATAGAGTGCAAGTAAATACACCCACACGTTATATGGTGAGTGTGGGGGCATGTATATGTTGCTGATTTTTGGTAGGGGCGCTAGCAAACACACCCCCACATCATATAGTGAGTGAGGGGCCCTATATTATTTTTCATGTATGTGCTGCTAGGTTGCTAGCAAACACACCCACACAGTGGTGTCCACAAAGTTGCTGCAGAAGGTACTCCATAACGCACAACATAGGCCACACTATAAAGTGGAGTGTCCACAGAGGCAAATCAAAATGTCCCCCATAGAACAGTCCATAAGGGAACATAAAGGGAGCCAGATAAGGTGACACATGGCGCACCCTATGACGCTCATTACGGTAATATCACGCTTGAGAGGCTGTCGCTGGTAGTAGTCCTGCGTATGTAAAAGATATAATGTGGCAGACACCCCTATAAAAGGAGTCCATTGTGGGTCTGAACCCATGACTACTGGCGCCGCAGACAATGAGTGACCCACTGGCCTGCAGCCCCATAGCTGGTAACCACCCCCTGGCTGTCCACTGAAGGGCGGCAGGACACCACACAACTGTCCGCTGTTGTGTCCTGGATCCATACCAATGCAGGGATTCCCATGGTGCACCCCACATGCAGACCACCAGTCCACAGATGAACCCAAGAAGGGGTACGTACCCACATAGCTCCCTGGTATGGTACGGTGCAATGACTGTGTGTGTCACTGCAGATAGTAGTAACAGACAGTATCCCAACAGGGTGCCCCAGAAGAAGCTAGAAAATGTGTCAGTGAAGGCAGACTGATCATTAGCACAAGGGGTAAGAAACTGCCTGGTGGTGCAGGGTCTGTGAGTGCAGTCCCCCCTGTGTGCCCAAAGACCAAGGCTGCCTGCAGCAGTACCCTCCGCAAACAGTAGTCACACATATGTTGAACCAGTCAGCCCCCTGTCAAAACCATTGAGACCCCATTTTTTGGTCGGACACAAAGAACATGAGAGGGAGGAAAATATGCCCACCACCCCTTGTTGGGAGTGTCCGTTTAATCCCGAGAGGTGCAACACCCAAAGCTAGAAAACATTGTTAATCTGCAGCCAGAACCGGGTGTGTGAAATGTACAAAGGTTACGATATACACAAAGCATGGAATAAAGGAAAGACAACGTCAAACTGTACCAGAATCAATGCAGGGGACAACCCAAATGGCTTGTCATTGGAATGCAGCATCAGACAGCACCAGGACATGCTTTGTGTGCCACAACTATGGGCCCTGTACCAAGTGGATGTGTCCCTGCAAGGTTGGCGTATCTGTGGATGGGTGTGTGTCATGACACCTACACTAGATCAGTAATATCATAGGTAGTCTGGTTTGTATGTCCAACAAGTTGTGCTGGCAAACACCCACCCACAGGGATGTAACCTGAAGGTGTCACACAGGGTAACCCCATGAAAACCACACCAGAGGACAAAGGCTAATGTTCACTGTCTGCCACAGCACCCTATAGGGCTTCTCACAAAACACCACATAGGGCATGTTACTGGGCCCATGAGGAGTCATTGTGCGGAGTCTGCAGTGTGAGGGCGTTGCTGTTGTTAGCACCAATGTAAAGCAAGATAAGAATACGCCCCCCAAGGAGCTCACAATGCCCCACTGTGTGTGAAAACCCATGACCTAGGGCCCCACCCCCAAGCATGGAAGCAACTCTATGCTCAAATTGCCAGTGCACATAACAAAGTCACAATAATGATGTGGCCAGCCCCTGGAGCTAAACTGACAGATGACCCAAGCACCCGAACCTAACTCACAGAAGTTGCACCATGTACATGCAAGGGCTGCCTGACAAAGAAACAAAGCAAGGTCTCAGCAAACAAGGGCATATGGCAAACACAATCAAGACCAAGGTCATGATCATTACCAAATATAGAAGGCCCAATAACATCACAGAACTGCTTTGCAACATGGAATGTCACTGGCAAAAGCTAATCCAAGAACAAACATACCATGGTTATTGTGCGCAAGAAAATGAAGATGCCCGTAACACCTGAAACCAAACACCCTGCCTGTGCACCGAGGGGTGCCATGTTGTCACCCAAGGTGCCTGCTGGGGTGCTAAGGATATGGGAGTATGCAACAGTACCCATGGCGCACTGCAGATGCCCAGCAGCAGTCCAGAGATGACCATAGGAGGGGGTAGGCGCCCCCACAGCGCCTGGGCCGGAAGGAAGAGGGGAATATGTGCGCCACTGCCATAGAGCACCGAACGACAGTAGGACAACAGTGTGGCCAAGAACAAGCAGAAAAGGTGTACCAGTACAGTGTGAAGACGTGTACAAAGGATGGAAGGCGAGGGCCACCTGAAAGGTACACCAGTGGCCTGAATGGGAATGTTACTGTCAGCCAAATGCACACAGAGCTCCAATAGCGGATCCAGACACTGATGGACGGCGGACATCACGACGTGTGCATGGGTAGCTGTGAGAGGAACATGTCCACAGTGCAGTGTGTCCTGCGGAAACACAATGTTGATGTACATTGCATCACCATAAAAACTGTGACCCATCTGAGGAACATATATGACACCTGTGCACAATGTACAGTTGCCCACCAGCGGAAGGTAGCAAATGGATGAGGGAACCCAATTGGAGAGGGGGCTAAACACATCCCTACAACACACATAGGCAGGTTGGCGCATAAGGACATGTGGACAGGTCACTACTAATCAGGAACATACACAGTGAGATAATGTATGCATGCACGAAGCCCAGATGTTCTGCCCCCCAACACTGAACGTCAAATGGAGACACACAACACATCACATGCATGAGTGGCACATATCTGTCAAATGACCCATTGCCAGTGGCTGATCAACCTAGCAACCCGAGTATACACTGACCTGTGCAAGAGTACACACACAGCCGCACAAGATGTGTGCAAGATACAACATGCAGGCACCCAGGATGTGAACAGGTAAAGGCCACCTCTGTGACCTATGGAAGCGAAGGGTGAAGGAGCAGTGGTCCAAATACATGTGCAGCACCATAGGAGCAGTGGAGAGAAAACAACATATATGTGAGCAGACATGACAACTGCCATGCAATCCCCACTACCCTGCAACTCACCCGAGCCAACAAGAAGGCTGCATATATGAACACACACACACCCCCCCCCCCCCCACATGCAGCACAGCCTCCTGCAGCAGTATAAGGCAATCTGGGTGGGCCTGGAACACGGAAGCTCATCCTGTGGAGCCAAGAACAAGACAGAGATATGGAGGCATCAGATGGCAGTGCTGCACAATCCTCACACCACCTAACACATGGCTAACCCAGAGACACATCCCCAGCACACCCATAACTTACAGGTAAAGATCTCCTCGATTAGATGCTGCCTGGCTGCCATCCCCGCACGTGTGTCACCATGGCCAGGTGCAGGAGGGCACATAGGATCCGGACCGAGATCCTCATTAATGTCGACAGGAACATTGTGCCTGAGAGCAATGTTGTGGAGGATGCAACAGGCTATGATGATCCTTGCCACAGTCAGCGGTTCGTACTGTAAGGCCCCACCAGTCCTATCCAGACACCTGAAGCGACTTTTGAGGACGCCAAAGGTGCGCTCAATCACTGAGCGACTGGAGGCATGGGCCTCATTGTACCGTAGCTCTGCACCTGTCCGTGGGAGACGCACAGGGGTGAGCAGCCAGGTGCGACACCCATATCCTGCATCACCTGCAGAAAACAATGGTGCAAATTCACATGCATGCTGAGCCAATATTGGAATGACAGACCTAAAATATCAGAACTGGACAGCCGAGAGGCCGTGCACACACATATGAGGCAAATGAAGTGCACACAGTGGTAGCGCAGCAGAGGCTGTCGAGGCCAGGGGCAAATGAACATGACATGCTGATAGTGGCAGTGCACACCCATGTAACCGTGACACATGACATGTGCAAGATGTGGTTCACCAAAAGCAGCCGCGGGAGCTGTGAGGCAAAGTGCTGGACATTGTCAAATAGCAACCGGGGGTGCAGGGAGACACAGGTGTGCAAGTAGGTGGCTGCCCCGACCTGTCGCATACACAGCACCAGCCACAGGGATACATTGCGTGGGTGGTATGGGGGAAGCAAATGGCGGTGGTGAAAGGGGACACCGAAGACGTTGCCCAGACATGCAGCAGACACGTGTGATAGTTAAATGGGCACCAGCACATCCCCTGGGGAGCCCACAGCATGTCCACAGAATGAGGCCCATGAGGGTGGGTCTAGGCCCCCCACCACCAGGCTGCCTCACCGACATCCATGCCAAAGACGGGCTAGCCAAGTGACTGACTCAACTGTGAGACATGGGTACAACTGCCAGTGCAGTATGCCTGTGGACGGATGTGGAGGCCATGGCTAGGATGCATGTGTAGCTCACAGGCATGGGGGGGACACAGCATATGCAGCCCTGTCGCACATGAACACAGTTCACCTGGAAAAAGAGGGCAAGGGCATTGAGACACAGACACCACACAGGCCTGCTGGGACACACATGTGCGAGCAAACCAACACACATCTTAGACAGAGAGGTGGTTGTGACAAAACATATGTCTAGGACCAGGACACTAGTGACATGGCATGAGGTTGTGAGGCACACCCAACAGTGCACTCCCAGAAATACCGCTGCAATGACAGTCAACCAGTGGAGAATGGGGACAATGCAGCAGATACACCCACCTACAGTGGGCGCATGTCAAATACGCGGAATACCCACCCAGCAGGATGTAGTCACCAAACTGACCGGCCTGAAACTGTCCAAACACTGCCGAGTTCTGCAGGATATAGGAGTCATGGGCAGACCCTGGGAACCGTGGAACCACATTCAGGATACGCATACTTGCATCACAGACAACCTGCACATTGAGGGAATGGAAGTGTTTGCGGTTGCGGTACACAACCTCCCTGTCGCGTGGCGGGACGAGGGCAACATGTGTGCAATCTATAGCGCCCATCACGTGTGGGATCCCAGCAATCCCATGGAATGCCTGTGCCAGGGCCGCCCACTGTTGCCTACCGTTGGGAATTGCTATGTAATTCCCAACCCGGCTGACCATGGCAGGCAGTACCTGGTGGAGACAGCGGGAGAAGGTGGGCCTACTCATGCCACCCACTGCTGCCACTGAGGATTGGAAACAGCCGGAGGCAAAGAAATGTAGGGCAGCCAGGAGCTTGGTCATACCCGGTATAGCATGTGACCGGGCAGTCAGGGGCTCAAGGTCAGGTCTGAGGTCCTGATAGAGCTCCCTAATGGCCCCTGTGTCCAGCCGGTAGAGGGAGAATACCTGGCCCTCACGCAGGTCCTGGAGCAAGACCCTGGGCCTGTAGAGACGCCGCAGGCGTTGGTGTACCTCAGCACGCCTATGGCGCCGTTGGTCACCCACACCCTCCTGTGCAGGCCCCACAGCTGCAGGCCTGAGTTGCAGTGGCAGTGCACCTATGCCCAGGGCACCAGCCCCAGGAACAACATCTCCCTCCTCCTGGTAGAGCAGGTCTGCCAGCTCAACCAATGCAACGACTGCACCACCTGAATGCGCAGTTTGAGCCATGATAGACACAGTTAGGAGGGTAGCAGGGCTAGAAATAGTGGTGTGGGTGGGGATGGACACCACAGGATTGCCACTCACCTGGGGAAACAGAATGTTCTGGACTGCAGTAATCAGATGATGTACCTTCATGAAAGTGGTTCGTGCGCTGCTCCGCGCGTTCATATAATGCAGCTGGGGACAATCATCCTCGTATCTCACTTATACAGGTGAGTCCGAGCGATGTCGCAGGGTGTATATCAACTGCGTATCACACCGTAAGCCACACCCAAACGCCAATGCAGGAGTGACATAAAATACATGTGCCCATGAGCAGGCGATGGAACACGCGTTACGCCGCGCGTAACAGCACGTGCAACGTCAGAGTGCGGTCGCGTACGTTTCACGTAGCGCTGTTTCAGCCTACTCTACCATTATGGCGCAGATAAACAGGGTACATGTGCAGCAGCATTACTCTGAACTAAACTGCCCTAGAAGGAATGTGTAGGAGTGATCCGTGACCTGTCCAGTAGTGCGTACACGCACACATATGATGTAACTTCCGGCGCGGAGCAAGGCGCGGAGCGATGCGCGCCGGAACGTGCCGCACAGCACGCGTGGCTCAGTGGGTACCCCACACCCCCCAAGCCACACCCCATGATAACCTATATATAGGTTTGGCAATGTATGGCTAACCCCCTTGCCAAAACATACTGAACAGTATGGATAATCCCCAAGCACAGGACCAGGGACATCCCCAGGAACAGTGCACACAGCCAGCTTCACCAGCCACATCTCAACAGGAGGTCGTTGCAGGACCATCTGGGTATCATCACGCTCCAGGTGGGCATAGAGGTGGCAGGCCAGGCCAGGCCAGGGTCCCTGTCCCAGATGACACACGTCGTCGAGCCTTACGCTTCAGCCAGCAGGAGAATGACCTACTGCTGGCCAATGTACTTGAGCGCTACGACCTCCTTTTTGGGCGGCAGAGTGCCACACTCACCATTGCCATGCGTTCAAGGGCGTGGTCAGCGGTTGCAGCAGCCGGGGGACCGCACCGGGATGCGGAAAACCTCAGAAAGAGATACTGTGATATCAAACGCCATGTAAGGTCTGAGCTGGTACGTGAGCGGCGAGGGGCCCAAGGCACTGGAGGGGGACCAGCATATGTCCCAAACCTTAGCGAGCTGGAGAGACGCCTGGCTGATCGGCTCGGGACAATGTATGTGCACGGACTCCCTGCAGCATTGGACACGGCCCACCCACAAGCAGGTAAGGGGGTAATGCAGACCAAAGTGGGAATGTAGCACGGTCACATGGTATGAGAGTAGAAAGTGGGGGGGCAGTAAGTGGCTGTCCTGCACAAGGGTGACAAATGAGACACAGTGTGACCAGCCATACAGGAGGCACGATGGGTGGTGGGGGGCCTGTGTATGGGTGGCAGTGGGTGGCAATATGCATTGCATGTGATACTGATAACAAACTAACTCACTCTAACACAACAATGTTTGTTTCCTTATCAAAACAAACGTGTGACTTTCCTGTGAGTGCCACTATGGGACAGAGGTGGCAAGGTCTCAGCTCTCTCGGGCAAAGGCATCAATAATCAGAACATAAGTCCAGCTTTTCCTGCCAAACATACGCCCATTCACATCAATGACCCATTGCCTCCTCCACCATATGCACATTCAAACACATGCACGGTGGCCCGGACACAACGGCGCCAATTGCGAATGCAGAGGCGCCACCAGTGAACCATGACGGCCCTCCTGGCACGTGCGGACCGCATGGCCGTGGCATGTGAGGGAATGGTTGCCGCACTGGAACGTATAGCAGCAGGGAGGGGGGCAGGAAGCCCTCCTGTACAGCAGCCCCAGGAGCCTCCACCGCGTGCAGCAGCAACAGCAGCAGGGGGGCGGCAAATGCCAAGGGGTGGGCGGGGACGTACAAGGGGTGGCAGGGGGAGGTCAAAATAAAGGGCCACACAGCTCGCCAATGATGGTGACATGTGCCTCCTGTCTCATGTCTTGCATGACAAGCACAACCCCACCCCACCCCACCCCCAGCCCCATGTGAGGTTTACGTTGCGAACCCCTAGATGTCATTCACCACTGTCCCCAAACCCTACAGCCATGGCCACCATGGGTATGCTGCCAATCACAGAGGCTGCAATGCTGGTCAATCAATGCCATGTCGTGGTGGTGTGCAATGTGCCGTGGGTGCCCAGGGACCCCATGGGCCAATACCCTGTTGGGTCCTCAGCCACCATTGGTCTCTGTGACGGTGTGTGTGCACTGTATGTCCTGCATGGGGAGCCACATGTGCCGCTCACAGCATGCTCATCAAGCACAGTATGTACACTGTACATGTGACGTACTCAGGGTTAAATGCTCCCGCAGACATCCAACTAGTCACACACGTCACACATTACCACTGTGGCCCCCTGAGCACAGCCATGCATCTGTCACCACCCTAGGATCACCCACCCTGTAATGGCTACCCGTCCCCTGTGCACCAGTGGCCCCCATCTACACCTACACCCAGTGGGCCCCCATCATGGCACATCCTACGAACACAGTGTCCCCCAGGAGCTACATCCAGCAACTGTCATCGGTTGCAGCATCCGAACCGCGCCCCTCACCAGCCACTGTCACGCAACACTGTGCCACCTTTTGAGCATATTCTTGTTCAGTTGCAATTGGTCCAGCCACTTTCTTCTGGTTTCGTCATATTTTCTGCTAACTCCTCTCCATCGTCTGCTGTCCATTTGTCCTTTCCTCCCTCCTCTACTTTGTTTTCCATTCTCTCTCTCTCTACATCTGCTTTAACATACTAATCTTTCTCCCTTTGCTCCTTCCTCATTCCTATTTCATCCACACAAATTTTACACCTCCATTCTCAATCCCCACTTACTCTCCCAATACCTGGCCAATTGTAGATTTTCATCCCTCCTACAAAACATATTTTTTCCCTCTCCATTATACTCTCCCAGCCCCATCCCATTCTAATCCTCCCCCTACATCAGCTCCCTTCTAGTTCCTGTCTCACCCAGCATCCATTCCCTTCTAGCCCCTGCATCAGCCCATTTCCAGTCCTAGCTCCCCCATCCATTTCCAGTCCAAGTCCCTTCATCAGCTCATTGTCAATCCTAGCCCCCCCCATCAGCCCATTTCTAGTCATTTCCTAGCCCCACCATCAGCCCATGTCAAGGCATAGCTCCCCTCCACTCAGCCCATTTCCAGTCCTATCCTAGCTGTTCCATCAGCCCATTTCCAGTCCTAGCAACCCCCCAACCCATTACCAGTCCTAGCCCCCGTCAATCACCTCCCAGTCTTAACCCCCATCACCCCATTTTCAGTTGAAGCCCCCCCTATAACCCATTACCAGTCCTTACCACCTCAGCCCACCTCAGGTCCCATACCCGCCCCATCAGCCCATTTACTGTCCTAGCCCCCCTATAACCCATTATCAGTCCTACCCCCCCATCAGCCCACTGCCAGTCTTAACCCCCCCAGCCCATTGCCTGTCTTAACCCCCCTCCCTCCCCCCCTCCCTCATTGCCAGTCCTAACCCCCCTCCCTCCCTCCCTCGCCCATTGCCAGTCTCAACCCCCCTCCCTCCCTAGCCCTTTGCCAGTCCTACCGGCCCCTCCCCCTCAGCTGATGGCAATTTAAAAACCAAATAACGCTTGCCACTGCCACGGTGGCAGCATGGAGTGTCCTGCGGGTTGCCCTCTGCCCGGCGGGACTCTCCCGGCGCGGCTCAGCCCCTCTCTGCCGGCTTGCAGATACGCAAAGGGAGAGAGAGTCACCCTCGCGTCTCTGTTAAGCCCGCAGGTGCTGATGGGAAATCTCCCATCTGCCCCTGCGGGCTTAACAGACGCAAGGGAGACTCTCTCCCTTCGCGTATCTGCAAGCCGGCAGAGAGGGGCTGAGCCGCGCCAATTACCAATTACGAAAGGGAAGAATGTTCTTTGCGCTGGGCCCCCCAAAACGCTGGGCCCTGTGCAAAACACATTCCTGCTCAATGGACGGGCCGGCCCTGGGTGCACCCTCTGTGTTTCCCCCATAACCCCACCGGTACATACACACCTCAGCCGCCCTTCCCTTGCCACCACAGGCCACCAATATGGGACACGGCTGGATAGGATACACAGGCCATCCACTTCCCCCCGCCATATGTCCCATTGTCACTCTGTGCTGTCTGCCCCGCACCTACCAACACACATGCTGTTGCACGTCAGTCAGGCACGCCACTCCCCACCCCTCTTGGTGGGCCACCCACACAGCAACGTAGCTGTGACATGTCTGTGGGGGGTGCCCACGCCACATACCTTACCTGTTCGACGTCCACCCTTGGCCCCAATAGTGCCCACTGCCACACCCATCACTCGCACACCACTGTCATCAGGCAATGAGGGACATCTGACCAACAGGTACATATGTTTCAACCAACATTTATAACTCTTTTTTAAAACATATGTACATTATTTACAGTTACTCAGACATGTGACATCCGGCTGACATGGCCCATGCTGTCAGTTGATGGCCGGCATGGCCAAACACGCATGCCACTGCAAATTGCAGTGTCCGCTCCCATCCCTGTGGCCAATGTGGTGGACATTCAATGGCACGGTCCGTCACAGGGTGGGTGTGCCATGTGTCCCCACACATTACACACCCTGGGGACCCCTGTTGCATGGTGGCTGACCGTCTGCGGAACGGCCAGGGCGGTCATCCCGCTCCCGCAGACGGTCAGCCACCATGGACAGGGTTGCCAGCACCTGGCCCTGGATTAGGGCGAACTGCCTCTGGGCTTGTGCCTGGGCACGCACAGCTGCAGCCAGGCGCAGGCCGCACATGCAGCCGCACAGACACACATCTCCCCGTGTCTGTGTGGCTGCATGGACAGCAGACCTGCCTGCGGCCATGTGTGGCAGGCACACGTCCAGAGGGCCTGCCGCGCCCTGATCATGGGGCAGGTGGCTGGTGCCCCCAGTGCTCTGTGGCGGAGCGTGCCATTGGGGACCTGCCCCCGCCCCACCCCCTCCGCTGGACATCCCCTCCCTCCCCCCTGCCTCCAACACCCTCCCCACAACCCCATCCCCCTGCCTCCCCCTCCCTCTCCCTGCCACCCACCTCCCCCATTCCTCTTCCCTTCCACTCACATCCCCCCCCTCCTCATCCTGCTCCCCAGGCTCCACACCATCAGTCCCCATTTCCCTAGCATCCCCCACATTCCCTCCCATCTGGCCCCCATCATCACCCCCCTCCTCCCCCTCATCGTGGCATGGGGATGGCCGCTCATTCCCATCCTCGGCTCCCTGCTCTGGTCCGCCATCCTCATCCACGCGCTGCTCCTGGTCTCCCTCCCGGGCCGCAACGTCTGGAGGCTCCTCCAGCCCCTCGTCCACGTTGGCTGCACGTGCATCAGCTGTGGGAGAGATAACACATGTCATCCCCTGGGGAAACATCCTCTTCCCCTGTCACTGTGGACCTGTGGTTCCACCACTCGTTCCCCTACATGTCCGTGTCGTGGTACTCACCATTCTGCTGTGCCATCCTCTCGCGCTGCACCCTGGCAACGAAGCGGGGGTACCGGGCCCTCAGCTCACGAGCCTTCTTTCGAAGGTCCTCCACCTGTAGGGGTGACAACGAACATTGCCCTTAGCTACCGTGGGGACACGTGGTGGGTCCCTGCCTCTGCATCTACCACTCTCATTGCATACAACAAGTGCCTGCCCCTATTGGGTGGGCGCTCATGCCCCCTTGCGTTAACGTGTGACAGCCCCATGTGTGGGCCACACACACATCACCCTGGTCGGTGCACCATGTGCACTGTATGTGCGGCCCACGTACATAACACATCACAGCTGTGTGTGCCACCTACACACATCTGCATGTGCCAATCAGCCACTTTTTGGGTGGGAGGTTGTCACCTACAGTCCTCACTAGGAAGCCCTTAGGCTGTGGTTTTTCCTTTGTGATCCCATACAGGGCCTGTTTCCCAGGGAACAGGGTCGGTGCAGGGGACCCCTTTAGGGGCCTACATCTGCTTGGAGCTGGGGTTTGTGTTTTGTGATCACAGAAGGCACCAGCAGACAGTGGGCAGGGTGGAGGGGGGATGCCCTCATTTGGGGCCTACATCTGCTTGGAGCTGGGGATTGTCTTTTGTGATCACAGAAGGCACCAGCAGACAGTGGGCAGGGTGGGGGAGGGATGCCCTCATTTGGGGCCTACATCTGCTTGGAGCTGGGGTTTGTGTTTTGTGATCACAGAAGGCACCAGCAGACGGGCAGGGTGGAGGGGGGATGCCCTCATTTGGGGCCTACATCTGCTTGGAGCTGGGGATTGTCTTTTGTGATCACAGAAGGCACCAGCAGACAGTGGGCAGGGTTGGGGAGGGATGCCCTCATTTGGGGCCTACATCTGCTTGGAGCTGGGGTTTGTGTTTTGTGATCACAGAAGGCACCAGCAGACAGTGGGCAGGGTGGGGGAGGGATGCCCTCATTTGGGGCCTACATCTGCTTGGAGCTGGGGTTTGTGTTTTGTGATCACAGAAGGCACCAGCAGACAGTGGGCAGGGTGGAGGGGGGATGCCCTCATTTGGGGCCTACATCTGCTTGGAGCTGGGGATTGTCTTTTGTAATCACACAGGGCACCAGCAGACAGTGGGCAGGGTGGGGGAGAGATGCCCTCATTTGGGGCTTGCAGCATCAGAGGATGCATTTTGCAAATGTGTTGGTTAACGGAGACATGGTGCAGACCCCCTTCCTTTCCTGTTGGCCTGAGAGGTGGGACTGGGGTGTCTTGTGGATGGGGGACATCCCTGGCCTGCAAAGGCACCCTATACCATACCTCTGTGATCTGTGGTGCTGCTCTGCCATGGTTGCAGCTACCCCCTTGGGGCAGGGGTGCCTTTTTCAGGGGTGTGTGGCAGACTTTGCTAGCCGAAGGATGTGTCAGCACCTGCTATTCCCTGTCAGTGCATTGTGTATTTGTGCTGACGTTACTGGGTGTGTTTTGTTTTGTCTCATCATTTGGGGGACTTGTCCCCATGCACTTACCTCACGTGGGTAGTCTGAGCTCCTGTTGAATCTATGGGCCAGGCGGTCCCAGGCCCTCCTGACCCTTGCCAGGTTCTGCCTCCTGGATGAGCCAGGGAAGAGCCTCTGCTGGCGGAGGCAGAACAGCTCTGTGAGCAGGTATATGTCACGCTGACTGAAGGGAGGCTTTCTCGACATAGATGCCATTTCTTCTAAATGCCTTTGCTGCTCAGCCACGTGCGTTGCTGGGTGCGTAGCCATGTGCGTTGCTGGGGGCGTGGCCACGTGCGTTACTGTGGGCGTACGTGCGTGCGTTGCTGCGGACGTACATCGTAGGAAGATGTACAGAGACAGAGCACTAACACAGAGCTGTAGCACAATGGTTAGTGTACTGACCACTGTTACAGGCAGCATGGGTTCGAGTCCCCGGTGTGCTGTGAGAGGGCATGTTTTCCTTTACGTCGAGTACTCCATACAGAAACAGACCCTCGCAGTGTGTGTAACAATGTACGTTGGTGCGTGTGTAGCGTCGCGCGTAGTGACGCGCGTACAATCGTGCGTGGGTATGTGTGTTTTTACCTGTGTGGGTATCATATATGACAGACTCGATAGGGTGTCCTGCACCTATGCACAATGCTAACAGATGTACGTGGGATGGCCTATGGGTTATCAAAGCCTGTGAGCAGGCTCTGGATTCCCCCAGGGTTGGGTTGCGCCAGTCACACCCATGATGCACTGCACATGCAAATCAGCTGTCCACAGATAAACACAAGATGGGGAATGCACACCCACAGCACCTCGGCCTGGTAGGGGGGAAGCGACCATGTGCACCCCCACAGCACCTCGGCCTGTTAGGGGGTACTGACCGTGTGTTGTACCGGCACAGGGTAGCCACACACCGTCACAGCGTGCGGGTACTGTGCTCACCCTGAGGGTGCAGTGAGGCGCCAAGCACCAGGTCCACAGCAACGTCCATGGCTGAAAGAGGCCATGGTGCAGGTCCACAGCAGTGTTATAGTGTGAGACAGGTAGTTTCTGCAGTAACACCTTGGACATCTCTGTCTGTATCAGTCAGGTGTAGCCCCCATGGACCCCCAGGAGGGCCCATGCACCACCACCCCCTCCCCCAGGGCAGCAAACAGGGTCTCCTATCAAGAGATACAACATCTACCTCCCTGCAAGGTGGACGTAGAGGGGAACATCAACCCCAGTCCTGCTGAGGGACACACACCCCACAGAGCAGTCAATGCAGCTCTGTACACATCCATAACACAATAGCAGACAGACATTAGGCCTAGATATGGCATGCTGCACCCCACCACTATCTGATATTCCCCTGGTGCAAGCCATCAGCCACTGCACCCTGCAAGCCACTCCATCACAACACATACCAGCTGCAAATAGTCTGCTAGTGCCCAGTGGAGATGCCTGCACCCAGAACTGGGATGTCAGCATACACAGTTAAATCAGTGACAGGGCCCCAAAAGGCAACCCATATATATCACATGAGAGAAATACTAGATAGCACTATGGGGGTGCCTAGCCATGCTGTGGTCACTGCACAGTCAGGGTGAGAGTGATCTCTCAGCAGCACATACTGAGGTCACCCTGTCTGTGTAGGTGGTGGCCGGCCACTACAATGTGCCTGTCACTGCCCTATGCCCTGTGCAGATGCGCCCTGGCCAGGCCACCCTGTCCGGCCTCTACCCATGGTACCTTGCTCCTCATTATGCACATTGGCAGCCCAATACTGGCAACATTGCTGGCAGTGTGGCCTGTGGAAGGTGTTTGCAGCCACCACACACTGGATAGACAGACAACCACCCCCACACCGATGTCAGCATTGTGCTACTATAGAGGTGGTCAGCAGCCATACACACCACACCAGTCCTGGGCATAGTACAGGCATGGATATGGTACACAAGACTGTTGGGGGGTCACTCCCCAGGGTGGTGAACACTGTCAGAGACCAGACCTGCAGCACACACCGCAGACATCAGAATGATTGTTATGGTGGAGCTCAATGAGCAAAATGTGCTTAACAGAGGAATTGATATCTGCCAGTTCTCATAGCAAACGTTTGATAGCTGTGTACCATATACCCAGGTGTAGGGTGGCATTGCTAAGGTATGCAACTGCTAGTATTGGGAGATACAGGCAGGACCCAATTTCTTGCCTCTCCAGGTGGCATTGGCCAATGGGGCCTGTGGGTGGGTGTGTGGCCCTGTTGGCTGCTGCTTTACGGCAGAGTTCCCCAACTCCAGTCCTGGTGTTCCAAACACTGTTCGGGTTTTCATGTTGTCCCTCATAAATATGCATGAGCTACATCTGCATAACATGGGGGTGGTGCATAGCTATGCAGCACAGGCATCTTTATTGGAGGCAGCATGAAACTGGAATGTTGTGGGGCCCTCCAGGACTACATTTGCGAAACTCTGCTTTACGGTAACGTGCCTGTTTCTGGTGTGGTAAAATATAGGCCATGCGTATGTTCTCTGCAATACAGGTGTGTCTTTACTATCAATGTTTAGTGGTGGGTAAAGCTATGGGGACTGGGTTGGCAGGAGCCCCAGCTGGGATTTGAACCTGTGACCCTCTGGTCTTACAGGCACTGGCTGTGTCTGTTGCACCACACTGTAGCCACAGAGACAGTGCAGTCCCTGGAGTTAGTTAAACCGGCCTGACGAGTCAGAAACCCTGCTCTGCAACAGGTTTATTGTGACCTCATTTACCTTGTATGCAGACAACGGTTGCACATAAACCTCAGAGAATACCTCACAAAAGGGGCACACACCCATAACCAAGCTGGGCAACAATGATATCATTGGGAAACATTACACAACACTCCCAGGACAATCCATTACAATGAAATGATATTTAAAAGGGTCTGTGAAGCGTAGACCCTTCCACACATCATTTTTTTTTTATTTGGTGCTTTCCAGGCAGTGTTGTTCCTTGTTGCCCATTGCTATCACTGTTGCCCAGCTGTATTATTTTATTTATTTTTATTTATTTATTACATTCTCTTATATACCGCGCTATTCTGCATCAGTGCGGTTTACATTGAACAAACTGAAATTACATTGAACAGGGCATTATAACTTGGAGATAACTATTTTACAGGGAACATGGGCTATGGAGGGTTAAGTGGCTTGCCCAAGACCACAAGGAGCACCTGTGGGACTAGAAACCCCAGTCCTTCCGGCCCAAGGTTGCTGTCCTCTAGTGGGATTTGAACCCCCGACCTTCCGGCCTGAAGTACCTTGCCCCAACCACTAGGCCACTCCTCCACTCCATGCTTTTTAAAATGTTTCCTGTGGTCATTTTTAACGTTTTATGTGCTATTTTGTTCAGTGCACATGTATCACACTTCTCACGTTTTGTGTGTTTCCCCGGTTTTTCTGTACATTGCTGACGGAAATGGTTTCTCTTCCCTTTAAATGCCTTTAATGGCAGGTTTTCATTCGCGTTGGAATTGATCTCAGAATTACAGCGCGTTAGTGAGGGGGAGCCTCTCCACGCCCCCTCTCCGCCCATTGACCCCTTCTCTCCGCCCACTCTCCACCTTCTGCGCTGTTTTAACGCGCCGCGGGGCTTTACGATCGTTAAGCGCGGTTACCGCACGTAGTACGACGTTACCGGTCGTTGGCGCGTGTTTACGCGCGTTACACTGCACTTACGGTCGTTAACGTCATACTATGCGCGTTATTCATGTTTAGTAAACATACCCCTTTGTGTCTCTTTTAGTTTGATCCTGTATTCCTTTCTGTGTTCCTGTTTGTAAGCTTTTGAATTTTGTGAAAGCTGTATTTTTTTGCCTTTATTTGTGCAGCCACTTCTTTGGAGAACCAAATAGGTTTCCTTCTCTTCTTGTTTTTATTTACTTTCCTTACATATTTATCTGATGCCCCTTTTATTGCCATCTTTAGTTTAGCCCATTGCAATTCTACTTCCCTTATCTCCTCCCACCCTGCCAACTCCTCCTTCAGGTTCTTGGCCATTTTACTGAAGTCAGTATTTTTGAAGTCTAGGACTTTGAGCCTGCTATGATTGGACTGCACCTTGGCTTTTATCTCAAACCACACCGTGTGATGATCACTGCTGCTCACAGGGGCACCCACCCGGACATTCAACACGCTATCACTGTTGGTGAGCACTAAATCCAGCATTGAGCTTTCCCCGGTTGGTTCCATCATCATTTGTCTAAGTAACGCATCTTGGAAAGCATCCACAAGTTTTTTGCTTCTTTCCAGATTTGCAGAAGGAGTAATCCAATCCACATCGGGTAGATTAAAGTCACCCAATATGATCACTTCCCCCTTTGTGGCTAGCCTGGCAATATCTATAATCAATTCTTTATCTATTTCTTCGATTTGAGTCGGAGGTCTGTAGACTATACCAAAATGGATGACAGTGCCATCTCCTCTTTCCAACACAATCCAGAGCGCTTCTTCGTTTCCCCATGCCCTCTGCATTTCAGTAGCTTTAATATTGCTTTTGATATACAAGGCTACTCCTCCTTTTCCACTTTCTCTTTCTCTTCTGAATAGATTATAGCCAGCTATGGCTATATCCCATTCATGCGATTCATTAATCCATGTTTCTGTAATGGCCACAATGTCCAAGTCCATTTCCACCATTAGGGCTTCCAGGTCCAGAACTTTGTTGGCTAAGCTTCGAGCATTTGTGCTCATTGCTTTCCAGCATTTAACTGGCTTGCATGTATTTTGCATTGATTTTGTTTTGCCCACTTCTTCCCACTTGTTGTTGATGTGTGGTTTAAAAGTGTGGCTGCTTCTGATGTTATTCTTCTTTTGCTGGGAGTGATGTCCTGAACTTGTCCTTCCCCATCCGTCACCCCCTTTTTCTAGTTTAAATGCATATCCACATACTGCTTGAATTTTTCACTTAGGATTCTTTTCCCTGCGACAGAGAGATGTAGTCCATCGGCACAGTATAGTCTCTTGTTGGTCCATCTGTTTCCCCAGTCACCTTTAAATCTGAATCCTTCTCATTCACACCAGGTCTTGAGTCATGTATTAAAGCTGTTTATGTGATGCAGCCTTTCTGCCCCCTTACCAAGAATAGGTAGAACTTCTGAGAATGCTACAGTGTGTGTTAACAATGGGTATGAGTTTCTCTCCCAGAGTCTGGAAGTCCCTTTGAACTGCAGAGGCACTGTTTCTAGCCAGGTCATTTGTACCCAAGTGGATGACAACATCAATTTTAGAGTGCTCACTTTCTGCGCTAAGTACAACAACAATTTGGTTTGTATTCCTGCTGGCTGAAGAACCTGGGAGGCATTTGACTATCTTCTCTCCTTTGAACTGTGTTCCCAAGTTGGTGCCTCTAATGATGGAATTTCCAAGCAGTAGTAGTTTTCTGTTCTGTGAGTTTTTCTTCATATTTGGTGCTTTATCAGTAGATTGACTGTCTCACTTAAGGGGCCCTTCAGTTTCCATGGCTTGGGCATCCTCATTAACCAAAGCAGAGAAGGCATTATGCAGCGATATCTCTTGATGTATAGGGTGTCTCTGCGTTACAGGTCACAATCTACCAGAGCCCACTGTGATCCATTTGTTCCTGGGATGTTTGATTCTTTGTGGAAGCGGTGGTGTACTTTGTTCAGTTTGTATCCTAGAAGAGGTGCGTTTCATTGCAACTAGTTCTTCCCTTAGTAGAGTCAATGCTTTTTGCATGGCAGCTAACTTTAGGTATATAGGGCAAGCTCTTAGGTTCCAAATGATTCTTCTCAGAATGAAAGAACCACAGTTATTGCACTGAATACACGACATGCTGATTAAGCGATCAGGAAATGAAGGTAAACCCATGCTGCAGATATAGACCGTACAGCAGGAGATAAACCACGGAAACTAATGGCAATACTAAGAGGATTAACTGCAATTAAATGGACTCCTGCAGATGAAGGATCCTTTAAGGCAATACTTGACTTGGCCCCAGATTATCTTTCTTCTTTAATAACACTTTATGCTCCTGTGAGAACATTACATTTTGTACATGGCTTCCAGTTGATTATTCCATCCCTAGGCATCATTAAATATGAGTCCATTCGTTGGACGGCCTTTTCCATTGTGGCCCCTACATTTGTGGAATTGCTTGCCTACCTCCCTACGAACCACTATGGATTTGAAAAGTTTCAAGAAGTTCTTGAAAACTCACTTGTTCAGTAATTTAGTTTGTTTTTAGTTGGTATGTTTATCTTTTTCTGTTATATCTTTCCTGTTTTATTATGGTGTTCTTTTTCTATGATAGTGTTTTTGATTAATTTGTTAATGCTAACTGCATAGGTTTTGGCAGATATGCGGTATATCAACTAAAGAGTAACATAACATAACATGCTGTGCTCTGCAAAATTGCTAATTAACTTTTTAGCAGAGAATACTGACTTCTCAGAATCCCCCCCCCCCCCCCCCCCATCTTGGCTATGATTGATTTTACAACTTTCAGTGCCTGCCTCTTTTGATGATCGGGGATCAGAGCAGCAACCTCTGTAATCTGCTCAAAATAGCAAAGTTGCTAATTCCAGGCCTGGCGGATCCCCCATCTTGGTTGAATGCTGGTGGCCAAGACTGGGGCAGCCATTGTTATCTGCTGAAATTGAATTAGTAATTTTGGAGTTCTGAGCAGAGCTTGGGTGGTTGACTGCTCTGATCCTCGATAGGCAGGCACTTAAAGTTGTACATTCAATCCCAGTTTGAATTCCAAGTTTCAATGTCTACTTGCTCTTTGAGGATCGTGAAGGGGGAGGGGGATGTCAGGGCCCCTGCAGCTGTTCTGTTTGCAAAAGGGAAAACAATAAAACAATTAGTGCTCTGAAGGAAGGCTTCCGAGGTGATGTCAGTATCAGAATTCAGCCTTCCCACAGAGCAGAAACTGACTTAAAAAGTTTGCAGTTTACTGCTCTGCAGAAAGGCTGCACTCGGCTTGGATCAGTCCCTTGAGGTTATCATATCAGAGCCTTAAAAGTTTAGCACCAGAGGCAAGTGTCTACTTTGCCTCTGGGGATATCCTGGCCTGGGCAGTGCTGCAAATGAAATTTGCCTAGGGCGCCTCATAGGTTACACCGGCCCATATTATGACCTTTTAATTCAGGAGATGAACAAGGATTTGGGCAGATGGATACGGCTGTATACTTTCTGCATGGCTAGGGTGGTGAATGTCCTGCCTTGCCTGTTGTTCCTGTTCATGACCCTGCCAGTGGAAGTGCTGGAGGGGGAGCTCAGGATGCTGCAAAAGAGAATGTTCTAGTTCATTTGGAGGAAGAGATCTTCAGGGGTTGCTTGAGGAGTACCAGTGCAACTGAGGGAGAAGCGGGGATGGGGGTGCCATTGTGGCAGGCGTATTATGAGGTGGCTCAGTTGACAGTGATGTTTGATTGGAAGGGGGAGGGTTAAGCAGTAGGTTGATTTGGAGGGGGCAGTGTTGGCTAGAGGCCCTTTGGAAGGGGTGATGTGGGTAGGGAGGGGTATTAGTGAGAGGATAAAAGGTTTAAGCCTCCTGCAGTTCTTACCTTGCAGATGTGGCAGCAGGGATGGAAATGGTTGATGAGAGGAAAGAGCTTGTCTAGGTGTCAATTAAATTGGCACAGTATTGATTTCCAGCCTGGACTGGGATGTCTGTTGTACAGGGATTGTGAGAGTAAGAGGCTTAGGATGGTAGGCCAGTTGGTTGGTGGGACAAGAGAGTTTTTACCTGTTGGAGAAGAGAGATTATTATTACTTGCAGGTTCTACATTGTTTAAGAAAGGGAAGGCCCAATTCTGTCCCGGACGTACTGTACTTGCCCTCTGTACGCCCGGTCTGAACCGGACATACAGAGGGTGTCGCAATTCTGATCCCGAGGGACATGTCTAGCCCCACGGGATCAGAATCTCGATCAGGCCAGTATGTGCAGGCCAGGACTGCGATTCAGCCCGGCCTGCATGTATAGGCCTTGTCCAACTAAGTCAGTCAGGGATTTTAAATGGAGCCGTGACATCATGGCGTCCGGCTGCCATGGCACTGCAGCTCCATTTAAAAGCCGCGATTCCTGGCCACTGGATCCTGAAGCTAATTCCCCACAGCCCGACCCCCCATCTTGCCTCCCGAGGCCAGAGTTGGGCTGCGGGGAATGCTCTCTGCCCCCTGCCGCCCCTTCCCAGCCCTGGGCCTGCCAATACTGCTGAATCGGGGAAGTTATTCCACCTCGGAGGTGCAGTAACTTCCCCATTCAAGTTGCTGGCCCCAGACATACAGGGCTGACATTAGAATCGGCCCTGTACGTCCGGGGCCAGCAACTGACCACTTCCCGCCCTAACGCCGCCCACGATCCTCCCCTTTCCCTCCCCGTTTAACTTCCCCATACAACCAACGGGGAAGTTAGACGCCTGTGGGAAGGGGCACAAATAGCAGGGATGGATGTCCCATTGGGACATCCATCTCCGCTATTCGCAGCTCGGAATGAGCCTGGAGGGAATAGGGAGAGTGTTTTGAGTAGTTTAACCCATATTGAGATTTTGTATCAAGGGTTTTGGGGCTCATGAGGTTTGCTTTTGCAGCTCTATCCAGTACTGGATTTATGGAAAGCTGGGAGTAGAATATTGGGGAGGGGAGGTAATGGGATGAGGAGCAATGGGAGAATTTTTTGCGGCTACTGCTAAGTTGTTGTTGGTGGTTGCCTTGTTGTATTTAATCCAAATAGCAAATCCCTCCCTCAAAAAAAAGGATAGCAGATCAATATTAACTAACACACATATAAAGTGAAAGTGAAAGAACCATAAGAATGTGGCGGGAGGACAACTGTATACACAATTTCTTGTGCCTATTGTATTCCACCTGTAGCCCCCCTTTACAGTCATCGACTGTTTCACTCATAAAATGTCCACATTTTATTTATTGTTTACTTACAGTATTTATTTAATGAGTTTTTTTATACTGCTTTATCATTTCAGTCAAAGCATTTTACATTGTAACTTAAACTTGGCAATGTACATTAAACGGGGACATGATAACTTGAATTTTTTCCTGAGGCGATGGAGGGTTAAGTGGCTTGCCCAAGGCCGCACGGAGTGCTAGTGGGAATCAAACACTGGTCTCTTGGTTCCCAAGCCTCTTGTCTTTTTCTCTTTTTATCCCTATTTTAATTTTTTTTCCATTAAAAATATTTTATCAGCAAGTTTCAAAACCCCCAAAATATGTACAATTCCATCCTTAATTCTATGTTGCCGCATAAATGCTTAATCACATAGCAAAAATAGTTCTGCTTAAATCGCAGAGCTTTATACCAATAACATTGTAGCAAGAAGAAAAATGCTGCTTAGCTCATTGCCAAGTTCATTTTGCCAGAGTTTCTCCTTCGTTTCCACATTCAGTGTTGTGCTATGCTGCATGCTGTAGCTGTATACTGTTGTGTTATGTTTGTTGTGCTGGGCTGTGCTGTGGTGCAAGCTTTTAACTGACAAAAAAACACCAACTTTTGCCCTGGCTTGCCCGCAGGTTTCATGTCACTGCTTCAGGGGCTTAGCATTTCTGACAATAAACCATAATAATGAGAAACACAGCAACCAGATAGTCTTCTCAAAAAGAGACACAACTGCACAAACTATAAAAACAAACAAACAATGCAAGACGTACTTGTTTGTCATTTTGCAGCACAACAGCTTGACTATCATTGAGATAAATAGCAAAAGCTCAGCACGAGATTTCTATATGCTACAAATCAGTTTACACTGATGGCATGGACTTGGTTGTCGTGCTTTTATATCGTGGTATCTTGCTGTTCCGTGTTCTTCTCTTCCTCTTATCTGTTTGACTGCCTCTGTCCTCTATTCTGTCCTATCTTATAAATGGCGTTCTTTTCTTATTTCCTCGAATGATATAGTATTGTAAACCGCTCTAATGCCTTTTGGCCTGAGTGGTATATCAAATCTAAATAAACATAAACCACGGTAGACAAACTCCAAAGTGATGTGTGCAGCAGACCAATTGCAAGAAATTACATGAGAGCATACCACTCTATGGTATCATTTAAATCCCGTTTTTTTTCACTATGCAGTTGGGAAATCCACTATTGTTCTCTTTGTGTTAATAAATCTCTCCGATCCCCTCCCCACTGTGGTTCACGTATGTGATCAATGATCCTCCAATTCAAATCAGAAAAAGTGTTGATGTGTCAAGCATAGGTTGAATTACAGTTGGTATTATACTTTGTTAGTGTGGGTTATTCCTTTCCCAGCACTATATACCACTTACCCTCGGGACGTCCGTTAATCCTCTGGGCCGAGGTATCACCTTACCTTCTCTGTCTGGAATTCCAGGGGAACAAACACACACACTCGCACATAAGTAGTATGTAAGTTTATTCCACAGGTTAGAGAGTCTGTCTGTCTTTTATACGTTAACAGAAACATATACATACGTCATCCCCTGAGGCCCACCACAGCTTATCAGTAACTTCACAGATGTTAGTCTTCTCCGTGTAGAACAATCAATTTGTCTTAGCACAGCACATTCCTTTCCATATATAGATATATACAGGATTCCTATTTTCCCTTGTGGGCCTCTTAGTCCTGCTACACACTTTAAGTTTTCTTTTTCCCCTATCAATCCCCCCTTTGGGCCTGCTTAGGCCCACTATAAGAACAGCCAAACAGTCTTCTGAAGGACAGTTAAGCAGACATTATTAACTGGAGGTCGGTGGTGGCGCGCTTGGGTACATCAGCCACTGTGGAAACAGGTGTATAAGAATACATAAAAGTGGTGGAGTTCTGCAGGGCCTGAATCCAAGTTCCATTGTTCTCTGTCCGATGTGCCTGCGTCCAAGGTCCTCATGGCTGGGGCGAGTCGGGCATCTTCCAGGAATCCTCCGGTGCACTCTTGACGCGTGAGGCATGTACCCAAGTCGGATGCTTATCAGTCAGCATGGCTGTGCGAGTAACTGCAATAATCTCCTCCGGATCTCCAAACGGTGGATCCCACTGGCCCTTCTTATGAAACAGCTTTACCAGCACACGGTCTCTTGGGCGGAACGGGTGCGTCGGTTCTGTAGAAGGAAAAGGGAAAGCATTGTACATTTGTTCAGACACCATGCATAAATATTTAGCTAGCTATGTAGCATATTCTTCCTGTGCCAGCAACAAGTCATCCGCCATTATCACCGTTCCCTCGGGCCATTTCCAGGGGAAGGGGAAGGGTCGTCCCATCAGAATTTCAAAAGGAGAGAATCTGGATGCCCCGGGGGTTAGCCTAATCTCTACCAATACAGCTGGCAGATACACTGGCCACCTTCCTGGGGCGTGTTGTGTAGCCTTTTTTAATTTTTCTTTAATTGTTTGATTCATTCGTTCTACTATCCCTGATGACTGGGGGTGATATGGGACATGAAATTTCCAATCAATGGCAAACATCTGAGTAATCTGTTGTAACACCTTAGAGGTAAACACTGGTCCCTGATCAGAATCTATAGAAAGGGACACCCAAAGCGGGGAATAACTTCCTTACAGAGAATTTTTGCTACTGTTCTTGCATCCTTCTTAGTCGTGGGAAAAGCCTCAGGGCACTTTGAAAACCTATCTACAATGACCAACAAATACTTATAACCCCCTATCGATCGTGGCATACATGTGAAATCTACTTGTAGGGCCTGAAACGGGCCTTGGGGTGGGGGTAAATGTTGCAATTGTCCTATTGCTTTTCCCTGCTGAACATTATTCCTAGCACATACTAAGCATTGACTCAGTTGTGATTACACTAAATGAGGCAAATCTCTGCAAACAAATATTTCTTGTAACTCCTTAAGAACCATCTTTCTGTTTTTATGCCCTACCCCATGTACTTGACCAATTAAGAGAGGGGCTGCCGCTTTCGGTAGCCCTCTTCTCCCCCTCCCCCCCCCCCTTTGTCCTGCCAAATCTGTGCTGAATTTAAACTCATATTATGCTGTTCCCAATACATAATATCCTCGGGATCTGCAGCAGCCTGCAAGTGGTGCAGAGGAAAAGAATGCTCAAGAGGGGAAACATAATACTCAGACAGTAAAGGATCAGACAAATAATAAGAAACTGTCAGCATGCCCTGAGAGATATTATTACTACATAAGAGTTCAATTTGGGCTTGTGCACCCTGTTTGGCTGCAAGATCAGCTAAGGCATTGCCTTGAGAGGCAATAGAAGTGTCATATCTGTGTGCGGTACATTTAATAACGGTGACTTCTTTGGGTTTACATAAGGCGGCCAGTAGTTCATTAACCAATTGTGCATGAGAAATTGGTTTACCGTCTGCTGTTTTCCATCCCCTATGCCCCCTTAAGAGACCAAAATCATGCACCATACCAAAGGCATACCTGGAATCTGTATAAACGTTAACACGTTTATCAGCAAATAATTCACAGGCTCTAGTAAGCGCTACCAATTCTGCAGCTTGTGCAGAACCATAAGGTAATAACTGGGCTTCATGCAAAATATTTGGGAGTTCTACAATGGCATAAGAAGCAATGTAGGCGTTGTCTGCGGGACGGACACAGCTTCTGTCCACAAATATATGTGGAGCGTCCGGGAGCGGGGAGGAGGGCAAATCAGGATGTACTGACGTCTCAAAGTTAATCAACTTTAAGCAATCATGTTCTTCTTGGGGCAACTCGGAATCATCTACTGGGTGCATTAAGGCCTGCAAGGCCAGCATCGGGGTAAAGGCAGCGGATTGCTGTTTAACCGACAACCCTTCAGTGGTTGTTAAAATCACCTCATACCCACTAAGGTGCTGGGCTGTCATGTGTTGCGTAGTAAGGTTCTTTAACACATTCAAAACAGAATGGGTAGAAAACAATAGTCTCATGAGACAGGGTAATCGGGATAGTCATCTGTACGGCAATAGCTGAAGCCGCCAGGGCTCGCAAACATGCAGGCATACCCTGTACCTGCAGGGGCAATTTTTTTGATAAATATGTGACTGGGCGCATTCCCCCCCCCCCCTCCCCAGTGGTCTTGAGCCAAAATAGCTGCCATAGTTCCTCCCTCTTCCCTTACATATAAGTAAAACATTTTCCCATAGTCGGGTAGTCCAAGTGTAGGAGCCAAGATAAGCAGCTTTTCAAAGTGGCAAATGCAGAAAGCATTTCTTCAGTTCATTCAATAGATGCAGAGCCTGGTAACTGCAAAGTATCCCTTCGCAATATGGAATCCCAATAAGCACAGTCCGGGATCCAAGCATGACAGAAGGATACTAATCCAAGGAAAGCCAGCATTTGTGTCACTGTTGTTGGAGGAGATAATTTTATAATTGCCTGTACTCGGGCAGGAGAGAGCGCCCGGTTTCCAGGGGACAGCACAAACCCGAAGTAGGTAACATGCTCACAACACCACTGGAGCTTTTTTAAAGAAGCCTTATGTCCCTGGGAGGCTAGATGGCAGAGCAAGGATACAGAGTCATTTTCACATTCTGTGATTGTTTTAGAACATAACAACAAATCGTCCATATACTAGAGAAGGGTGGAGGAACAAGGCGGATGCCACATTTCAATTGATGCCTTAAGAACAAGCGAATACGCCGCCGGGGAATCAATGTATCCCTGCGGCAGGCGAGTCCAGGTATATTGTTTGCCTGCATGTGTGAAAGCCATAAGAGGCTGCGTGATGGGGTCCAGGGCATTAGCTAAATCAATAACCGTAAAAAAGGCATTAACTAAATCAATAACAGTAAAGCATTTGGCTTCCGTAGGAATAAGAGTAAGTAGCCTGGAAATATCGGGCATCACCGGTGCCAGTGGGACAACAAGCTGATTTACGGCCCGTAAATCCTGGGTAAAACGGAACCCATCCCCCTTAGGGACGGGATTCACAGGAGTATTATAAGGAGAAACAGTAGGAACTACAATACCTGCTGCAACAAAATCCTGGATCATGGACTGCAAAGCAGTTTCCTTAGGGCCAGACAAAGGGTACTGTCGAATACAGATGACAGATTGAGGATCCTTCAAACGTGCCACGTACGGCGTACAGAGGACCAACCCAGCGTCAGTTGGGGAGGTGGCCCAGAGTTTAGGAGGAACCTTAGACAACCCATGCGCCTCTGTAGAAATCATATTTAATAAAAAAGGAGAGTGCAAGGCAAAAGAGCCATCTGAATTACTAATAGTTACTGCTTCTAAGCGACACAACAGGTCCCGTCCCAGGAGACTCACTGGACAGGAGGGAATAATCGTAAATGAATGTGTAAACAGAACGGTATTGTTATCAAGCGCGGAGACAGACAACGGGGGTGTAATCCATGTGGGGGTAGAGGTTCCATTTATCCCAACTGAGGCAGGACCTGGCGTTAAGGGTTCCCTACAAACAGAGGCATGCAATGTAGAGCAAGTCGCTCCCGTATCAATTACAAAGGAGACTTGCTGGCCATTAATGCACAACGTACAAGGGGGCTCCTTCCATCCACCTTTAACTGAACCCAGATCGGAACCGTTGCCTCAGGGCAGCCCCATGGGCCGTTGCAGGGGCTGTTGCCATGTAATAGGGATAACAGGGGTTGCGGGGCTACTAGATGGGGGAGGAAGTGGTGCTGATGGTGTCGCGGGAGGGGGCAGGCCCACCCCCCCTGAGTCGGCACAGGGGCGCTACCTACCACGTAAGGGCACTCATTTTTCCAATGTCCTTGTTGCTTACAATGAAAACAAATCTGATTCCTAGATATTCCCTGCCCTATTCCTCTTCCACCACCCCACCTGCCTCGAAACCGGCCCTGCTGTCCCCTCCATCCCCGAGATTGCGACCACTGAGGCCCCGGGGGTTGATATCCCCCGGGGTAGGATTGCTGGCAACCAATATCCTGTTGCCAAGCATGAGAAATTTTACCTTTCTTAACATCCATATCTGCAAAGCATCCCACCGCTTCCTTTGTTAATATTACCTTCTCTAATTCTGCCGGAGTCATGCTAAACCAAGCATCTATCATTCGCTTACATGCTACAGTCACTTCGGGGCACAATGCCCCAAGCAGCATATGATAATACATCGAAGCCATCAGGCCTTCCTGTGATAAACCTGCCTCTTCCTTCCAACACTTATGAAACCTTCGCACAAACTGTGAAACTCCTTCCCCTGGTTCCTGCAGGCATGCAATAGATGCAGCAATATTCTGTTTCGCCCCAAATAAACGCTCAAACTCTTCTAACACTTCGTCCGACATCTTTTTTATCACCTCGGGATATCGGAGGAGATAATTAGAATCATCCGGCGTCTCATAAGGATTCGCCAGTGACTTAACTTTCAAAAAATCAAATAGGATTTCTTCATCATACCCCAGGACACCCTCAATAATGAGGCGGTAGTCCTGCGCCATGCACTGCAGACCACGAGTCATACATTGCAAGTAGTGCACAGTGGCAGCTGGCGTTTTCATGGGGTTCGGGGCATGCTGTAAGATAGAAGAAAGGATGGCGGGATCCAGGGGCTTAACAACAAGCTGGTTACCAATAGTTAGAAAAGGATACTGGGTGTATATTTACCCCTTAGAGGTAGGGTCTCCTATCACTCTATCACTATTAGAAGTTCTCACCTCATTTGAATCCAGCTTATGAAAGGGGTTATGAGGGCTAAGCCCATCCCTATGAGCCCTAGCCCTACTCTGTTCCTGTTCCCCCCCTGATCTTTGGATGAAGGCATCAGAAGGGGGGAATTAGGGGGGGTAATAAGGGACTCCGGTGGGGCAAAAGGGACACAAGGGGAAGTGGCAGTGGACCCTCCGGCCCCGCTCGCGTCCCCATATTCCCGGTAGAGACCTCCGGAGATGTCTCACACAATTGGCGATACATATTGTCCCTGGGCGCATCCCGCCCAGCAGGGGTGGGTCCAGATTCGGTCAAGCATGGGCTTGAGTGAGACGGTAGGGCAGGAGAAGGTAGCCAGGCAGCTGGCGGCAGTGGAGGGGAACCAGCAGACTCCTCCCCTTTGCCACGCACAGCCTTATAAGTGGTACATATCTGCCGAAACATTTTATCTCAAGGTAATTCCTGGTGGGTGGGGGCACGCCCCGCCATTACTACCGGGGGGTGCACGGTAGAAGCAGTCGCCACCAGAACAATATCCTCTAATGAATCAGAGTCTCTGGCTGACTTTACAATGGCGGCCGATCCAACCAGGGAGGGGTAAATGGGCTGATACGGTGGAGGGGCCGTTGGCACCCGAGAGGACGACACCTGGAGTTGGGGCGATTTCGGAGGCAGTTCCCGGGGCGAGTCAAGCACCGGTAGGTGCTGACCATTATAATAAGGAGCCAGTTGTATCCATACACTACCACATTCCTTCATATATGATTTTGGCCATTTCGGGTCTCTGTAATAAAAGGGAAAAGCTTTCTTATCCCCCAGACACAATCCCCGAATCATATCTAAATGCCAGGCAGAGAAGCTACCCTCCCTGGGAAAAGGATTTGAGCTATGTAAACCATCTGTCCACCCATATTATCCACCCAGGGATTAGTATAATAACCCCCTGCCACTCTGTCTACGTATTCCTTCGGCGTCTCCCCATCTGCTGGGGGTGCGCCGGGAGGGACTGGGGTACGGCGAGAATAGGATGCCTTCTTAGCTACAGTTTTAAACCTTATCACAACATTTGGCTGCGCACGTACTCCCACAGATTCTGAAGTGGTCCCCTTACCTTGGGACCCCCCCATCCTCTAATTAATATCCAACAATCGAACGCTTGGCCACTTGCTTTCTGCCAACAACCGTCACTAGCGCTATCGCTTCAGGCTGAGGCAGGGGCGTCTTGCCAAGCTCACACAATCACAAAAGCCACAGAGAAGGAAAAGGGTATTACCACAGGCCCAGCAGGACGTCCCTGTTATGCATAGCGCTACCAAAGCGCATGTTATGCATAGCGCTACCTAAGCACATTCCCGAGACGAGCTACCAAAGCGACTTCAATTTAGAAAGTCTGGAAATCCCAGTGCAGCTACCAAAGCTGCAGCAATTTAGGAAGTCTGGAAATCCCAGTGCAATGGGGAAATCCCACTTCTGACATCAAATTGTTAGTGTGGGTTATTCCTTTCCCAGCACTATATACCACTTATCCTCGGGACGTCCATTAATCCTCTGGGCCGAGGAATCACCTCACCTTCTCTGTCTGGAATTCCAGGGGAACAAACACACACACTCGCACATAAGTAGTATGTAAGTTTATTCCACAGGTTAGAGGGGCTGTCTGTCTTTTATACATTAACAGAAACATATACATACATCATCAACTCATCCCCTGAGGCAGTTAAATGATGTTGAGCCAATTCTACCTCTGAAATATTAATGACCACTGACTAGGTCACTACTTCTTCTCTCCCTAATGTTGCTAATTCTTTTGGCTCATTGACCTGACCATGTGTCTTGGTCAGCCTTCGTCCTCTGGATCTGATTGGTAATACTTCCTCCATTCTCATCTGTGCCTGCGATAATCCTGGTGACCTCTGTCGACACCTAAAAAAGATCGCCCACAGCCATTAGTGTCTTCAACACTTGATGGATCTGATGATTCAAAACCTACACAATGTCGATTGGCGGGACATGACTCTGGCTTCATTCATGAGTATATTGAACCTTTAGCATAACCATCCACATCCCTGTGTAGTTTATACAGTTTGCTTTGTCATAGAGATGACCACAATTTATCTAGATTGTTGGTACTTGTGAAGATGCTCATCCACAGACTCTAAATCCAATTTCTTTTTAAATCTCATCCACTGTCTCCTGTATTTCCGTACTTGTTTTCTTTAACAATGCCTCAGTAGTGTCAATAATTAATAACATTAAATCTAAAGAACATTTGTTTCATATGGCTGTCCACGTCTCCAAATATTGTGATTGATCCATAAAAACCCTAGCTTCTTTATTGATACGTAAACCACATGTAATACATTGCTTTTTTATATATTCAGTCAAAGAATGTCTATGTAAATCATATCTCCATTTTCTGTAAATTAAACCACTGATCACTCAAATCATTTGCACTACCTTTCTCTTGTGCTGGTGATGATTCCAGCAATGACAGTTGTAAAATTGAAGCCACATGATCTGAGACATCACTAAAATCATGCTGCCAGTCTGCCACTTACATCTTTAGAGACACTCCAAAACCACTCTACCAAACAAGACACACATAGAGGTGAAGAAAAAGAACTAAATCCAAATAGCAAGACCCTCCCTAAAAAAAAGGATAGCAGATCAATACTAACACACATATAAAAGTAAAAGTGAAAGAAGCATCAGAATGGTGCCGAGGGGCAATTGTATACACGATTTCTTGTGCCTACTGTATTCTACCCATAGCCCCCCTTATCAATCATTGGCTCTTTCGCTCACAGAATGTCCAAATCTTATTTATAAATCTGATGTTTATCCTCTTGTCTTTTCCTCTTCCCTTTTTTTATTTCTTCATTTTTCAATAAATATATCTCACCAGCAAGTTTCAAAGCCCCTAAAATGTGTGCAATGTGCCCCCTGTTTAACCTCCTGGCACTCGGTGCGTCGACAGGTTCCTTTTTATCACAGCTGCAGGAGAGAAGGCAAACGCCGTTTTTTCTCCCGCGGCTGTTCAAAGGTGAGCCGGGGCTTCATGACTCCCTGGCTCCCTCTGCACAATGGACAAGTCGGCCCTGCTCCTAAAACCTTCTTCCAGATTTACTGGTACTTTATTTAAAAAAAAAAAAAGTCTAGCTCCAGTCACAGGTCCCAGTCTGTCACCTCCCTCACTGTCTTAACCAGATCCCACTAGTATGCCTGTACCCTCTGGCACTCTCACCACATATGGTTGAAGTAAGTCCCCATCCTGCCCACACCCCTTCCAATAGCTCCCATTCTGCTCATTTTGAATCTGCGCCAAGCTTCTTGGCATTAAATACAACAACTTTACTAAGCAAAAAAACCCTATAGAGGTGAAGGAAAACAACTAAATCCAAATAGCTAGACCCACCCTCAAAGAAAGGATAGCAAATCAATATTAACATACATGTGAAAGTGAAAGAACCATCAGAATGGAGCTGGGGGACAACTGTATACACAATTTCTTGTGCCTATTGTATTCCACTTCTAGCCCCCCTTATCAATCATCAGCTCTATTTCACTCACAAAATGTCCAAATCTTATTTATAAATCTGTCGTTGATGAGTTTATCCTCTTGTCTTTTTCTCTTTTTTTATTTTTTCAATAAAAATATCTCATCAGCAAGTTTCAAAAGTTTCGGGTTTTTTCATAGTTTGAGTAGTTGTGTCTGTTTTGGAGAAGACTATCTGGTTGCTGTGTTTCTTATTATGTTTTATTGTCAAACGCTAAGCTTCTGAAACTGGCATGAAACCTGCGGACAGGTCGGGACAAAAGTTGGCATTTTTTTATCAGTTAAAAGCTTGCACGACAGCACAGCACAACAAAAATAACACAGCAGTATACAGCTACATAATGCAGCATAGCACAGCATTGAATGTGGAAACGAAGAAGAAACTCTGGCAAATTGAACTTGGCAATGAGCTAAGTAGTGTTTTTCTTCTTGCTACAATGTTAGTGGTATAAAGCTCTACGATTTAAGCAGTGTAGTGCTATCTTTGCTATGCGATTAAGCATTTATGTGGTGACAGAATTACGGAAGGGATGGAATTTGCTAGTGTTATAGAGAAAGAAGCAACAGGTTTTAGCTATTTGTTGAATGTGTATGGAGAAGGAGAGGGAGAAGTCAAAGATGACCCCAAAGTTGTGCGCCGAGGAAACAGGGAGGAATAGAGTATTAACCACAGAAATAAGAAAGGAGGAAGGGGGAGGTGGGCTTAGGTGGAATGATAAGGAACTCAGTTTTGGCTATCTTCCATTTCAGATGACGATGAGACATCCAGGCACTAATGTCAGATAAGTAGGCAGAGATCCGGTCTGGATTCCTGGAGAGATTTCAGGTGCAGAGAGGTAGATCTAGGATTCATAAGTTTAGAGATGGTACTGAAAACCATGGGAAGAGATGAGTGCATCAAGGGGCTGAGTGTAGAGACAGAAAAGGAGAGGTCTTAAGGCAGAACCCTGGGGGTACACTGAGAGGGGATAACTGTAGAGGAGGATCCACCAGAACATACACCAAAAGTGGGGTGGGAATAGAGGAAGAAAACCAGGACAGGACATAACCTCTAATTCCAAGTGAGGGCAGGGTATCGAGGAGAAGGTGGTGATCAACAGTGTCAAAAACAGCAGAAAGGTCAAGAATGAGGATCGAGTAAAGGCCCTTGAATTTGGTGAGGAACAAGTCATTGGAGACTTTGGCAAGGGCTGTCTCAGTAGAATGTAGAGCGTGAAAGCCAGAGTGCAGTGGATCCAGAAGGAACTGAGAGGAAAGAAAATCAAGACAGCGGCAGTGAACTGAACATTCAAGTAATTTAGAAATAAAGGGGAGGAGAGATGGGTCAATATTTAGAAGGATAGGTAGGATCAAGGGATGGTTTCTTGAGACGTGTAACCACATCATGCTTGAAGGCTGCAGGAACAATTGCAGTAGAAAGTGATAGGTTGAGGATATGACAGATGGAAGGGACAACCGTGAAGGAGATGAAGTTTAGTAGAAGGGTGGGAATGGGATCAGAAGAGCAGGTAGTAAGTTTAGAGGAGGAGAAGATGTGTGGTTTCTTAGATCTTAGAAAAGGAGGAAAGGGCGACAGAGGTTGAGGAAAGGATTAGGGAGTGAAGAGGGGGAAGTGGAGATGGAGATGACCCTGGGGGGATTCAAGAGTAATATTATGGACTTTGTCATGGAAGTAGTCAGCCAAGGTCTGAGCAGAAAGTGAAGGAGGGGTTGGAGGTGGAGGAACTTTGAGGAGAGAGTTGAGAGTTCTAATCCCAGCAGATAAAACAACATTCAGATAGTGGGCCTGCAGGACAGAGAGGAAGTCAGCAATGTGGCAGCCTTCCTCACAGACATTCTACCTAAGTGACTCAGTATCCACTTTGTGTCAGCTCTAGAGATGGGTCCACAATGTTCCATCGTGCTTTCTTCCCAACACCAAGCATCCACGTTTCATTTTCATGAAATTGCTTGTCTTACTAATCTGTTGTATTTTTTTAAAGGTGTGACTAAGCAGGTAGATAAAGGTGGTCCGGTTCATATAGTGAATCTGGATTTTCAGAAAGCCTTTGACAAGGTCCCTCATGAGAGACTCAGTGAAATTAAAAGTCCATGGGATATGAGGCAGTATACTATTGTGCATGAGGAACTGGTTAAAAGTAGGGCTAAATGGCCAATTTTCTCAATGGAGAAAGGTGAATAGTGGAGTACACCAGGGATCTGTGCTGTGCCCTCTGCTTTTTAGCATATTCATAAATGACCTGGAAATGGGAATAACGAGTAAAGTGATCACATTTGCACATGAGACAAAATTGTTCGAAGTTGTTAAAACGCAAAAGGATTGTGAAAAATTGCAAGAGGACCTTGATAAATTGGAAGACCAGGCATCCAAATGGCAGATGAAATTTAATGTGAACAAGTGCAAAGTTATGCACTTAGGGAAGAACCACCCAAACTATGGTTACATGATGTAAGGTTCCACATTAGGAACCACCTCCCAGGAAAAGGATTTAGACATCATCGCGGATAATACATTGAAACCCTCTGCCCAGTGTGGAGCGGCAGCCAAGAAAGCAAATAGAAGCTTGGAATCATAGGGAAAGGAATGGCAAATAAAATAAAGGAGGAATAGCTTAGTGGTTAGAGCAACCACCTAATACCCTACAGATCAAGGGTTTGATTCCCACTGGCACACCTTCAGCAAGTCAGTTTTCCCTCCATTTCCTTGGAAGAAAAGGCCTGACAATCTACTTCCAATGATACTTTGCAAAGAAAACCCAGAGGCGGGCGGGTTGCCAGTGTCAGCACTGACTTAACAGCACTTAAAAAAAATTCTAATGCTTCTGTATTGTTCCATGATGCAACTGCACCTTGAATATTGTGTGCAATTCTGTTAGCCATATCTTAAAAAGGATATAGTAGAACTAGAAAAGGTACAGAGAAGAGCCACCAATATGGTAAAGGGGATGGAAGAATGTGAGGAAAAGGTAGGGTTCTTTAACTTGGCAAAAAGACAGCTGAGGGGAGATATGATAGAGGTCTATAAAATTGGATAGCTACATTTCACCCGGTTTCCAGATTTGCATAGATGATTGTCTAGCTGCCTTGAAGATGCACCCTTTTGGAGGGGTTTTGTTGTACGTGGGGTTTTTGTTGTTTCTCTTCAGTATGCAGTATTTGAACCAGTGTGTGGTCGTAGGAGTATGTCAGTGTGTCAGGCTTGTGTGGGGTGGAGAGTGGTTATATGAATCATGCGGGTGAGTGAATAAGTGGGGGTTATAGAAATAGTGTGTGGGTTTTTAGAAAGAGAGAATGGAGGGTGGTGGGACCTTTGCTGTAATGATGTTGTAGATGGTCAGGATCATGTCACATTGGTCTTATAGGTGACAGTCGGCATGTTATTGGATGTGAGTTTAGTGCGGATTTGTAGTATAGTGTGTATTGTCTGGGAAGAGTTTATTATGGTGCTTATGATTTAGTACACAGGGATGAGGGATGAGTGTGAATTACAGGAACAAGGATTATGTGTGCATGAGCGATGGTTTAGTTGGGTTGGGATGAGGGTTGTTTCTACTGAGTAGAATGTTTTGAAAGCCGATTGAGATGGATCTGTTTGTGATAGGTAGGGTGATTGTTAATATAGGAGGGTCTTAATATGATGATTGGTAGTTTTAAGTCTGGTTGTTCTGAGTTTTTTTTGTGCAGGCTCATGTTATGGTGTTGGGTGGGGAGCGTTTCTATGACTCTGTGATCCATAGCTACCTTATTGCCCCAGCACCAGTATGCTGTGTGTTTTTGGACTTGTAAAGGGGGTTTTATTTATTTATTTGTTCTTATATACCGCACTCTTAAAAATCAGCGCGGTTTACATATAACAAATTGTGCCGATAAGGCATTACAATGAACAGGCAGATTAACTAGGATAACAATTAGGGAATAACTATGTACATTAGTTTCAAATTATTTACAGTTAATATCTACCACATATGCATTCTTTCGTGGGTGTTCGTGTGTCAATGGATGGTTGTGTGCCGGCAGGTGTTAGCTTGGGGGCTGCGAGTAGTATGAGAGGAAGAGATGGTGTTTTAGCGCTTTTCTGAATTTGGCTAAATCTGTTATGGCTCTGATAGGTGCTGGCAGCATATTCCAGTAGCTGGGCGCGTAAACTTAAAAGCTCTGTTCCTTGTTGTCTTAGTGCATTTTGTTATTTCGCTAGGGATGGATAGGGTATTGGCAGTGCAAGATCTCCTTTCTCTGTTTGTAGACATGGGGTGTATAAGGTCCATTAGAGATGTAGAGGCTAACTTGTTGATAACCTTGAAGGTTATGATGGTTGCCTTGTAGGATAGTCTGCATTGGATAGGTAGCCAGTGTAAATTCTTAAGGACCGGAGTGATGTGATCGGCTCTTGCAGCTCCACTCAGAACGCGTGCAGCTGCATTCATAGCTAGCTGTAGAGGGTTTAAGGTGCTTTTGGGTAAGCCCTGTAGGATTACATTGGCATAATCAAAGTGGGGGATAACTAATGCCTGAAAAACTGATCTGAAGTCATCAGGTTGCAACAGAGGTCGAAGGTGTCGTAGGGTTCGTATCTTGTGGTAGATTTGTTGGGTTGTATTGCTGATGTGTGTCTTGAAATTGAGCCGTTGGTCTAATAAATGCCTAAATAGTGAATGCTAGGTCTGCTTGCAAGTTCTGCGTCTCTTGTCTTTAAGGTTTTTGGGGGCGAGAAGGCCTGGTTCCTTGTCACAAATAGTACGTCGGTCTTGTTGAAATTTATCCTGAGGCCTTGGGAGAGAAGCCAGTCATTTATAGCATCAAAGCATGTTATCAGTTGTGTGAAGTCCGGATTTTCAATCATGAATGAAGTAAAGAGTAACACATCATCAGCATAGAGCAAGGATGATATGTTAAATGAACGGATTATGTCACATAACGGTTGCATATATATGTTAAATGGGAGTGCCGAGAGAGAGGATCCTTGGGGTACCCCGTGTTGTTGTGGGAAGGACTGAGAAGTTGTGGAGCCGATTTGAACCTGTTGCAACCTATCGGTTAGATAGGATTTACACCAACGCAGTGCTGATTGATTTATCCCTTTTTCTTGAAGTTGCACCAGGAGCTGCTCGTGGTTTACCGAGTCGAATGCGGCAGCGATGTCCAAGAAAATTGGCGCGTACCCTTGTTTGATGTGGTCGATCCCGGTGATGAGTGTGTTGATGAGGGTGGTAAGGAGTGCCTTGACACCATGGGATTCCCTGAATCCATGTTGGCTTGGATCGAGGGGAGCATTGGAGTCAATATGATCCTGTATCTGTCGTTGTACCGCCTTTTCAATTATTTTTGCTAGCAACGGTATGCTTGATATGGGTCGGTATGATTCAACCTTCTGAGCGTTTAGTTTTGGGTTCTTTAAGAGGGGTCTAATAGATGTCTGCTTAGGGCAGGGAGGGAATTGTCCAGCGGAGAAGGAGTGGTCAGTGATTTTGGCTATTATTGGGCTAACTTCGTGGCGTAATGACCTTATCCAGGAAGCTGGGCAAGGGTCTTAGGGGCGGTGGTAGCATTGATATTTGCTATGATGCTTTCAATACTTGTTTCAGACGGGGTTGAGAAGGAGTTGAGTTGCTTGGCTGGGTATTTGGTAGGGCAGGATAGTGTAACTTTGCTGACGTTGTTGTTTTTGGCAATCATGTAGTCTGCATAGTCTTGAGGGGATATTGAAGCTGCTTGTGACGCTGATGGTTCCTTCGTTAGAGTCTTCACTATCTCGAACAAGTCATGAGGCTTATTTAAGGATCGGCTTAGGATCTCAGAATGGTGTTCTTTAATTTTGGAGGATATTAAATCTCTATGAACATGCAGGTGGGAGTTGTAGAGGGTCAAGTCTATTGTGGTCCGGGTGCGTCGCCATTTTCTTTCTAATTTCCTCAGCGTTCGTAGTGAGGTCTTTAGTTCAGCGGTATACCAGCGTGCATATTTCTTCTTGTTTGGTTGATTTTCCATGACTTCTAATTTAGCTTGGGTAGGTATGTGTGCTGAGGAACTCAGGTTGTTATTCCGTGAGGCCAGCATCTCTTCTAGGTTCGGTGATGTGGTCTTGATGTTAGGAAGGACATTTTTGATGATTTCATCTCTGTCAAAGGGTCGGAATCGTCTGGTGGGCACTACTCCTGTTTTGTGTAGTTTTGCGGCTTTCTGTCTCTCTTGATGCAGGAGTAGTTGGAAACTGATTAGGTTGTGGTCAGACCATGGTACAGGGGTGATGTTTATGTTGAATTCATGGTCTGGCATGACCTCAGGTCGGGGACTGAAGATAAGGTCAAGCGTGTTACCTTTTTGGTGTGTGGGGGCGTCAACTGTTTGATCGTAGTGTAGGTTGCTGAGTGCTTCAGTGAATGCTCTGGAATGGATATCTTGTAGAGCCGGGAGGTTAAAGTCCCCCAATATCCAGTTTGGTTTCCGTGGGTTCAGAGGGTTGGACGCTAGTTCAATTATCGTTGCAAGGTCACCTGGGGTTGGGGATGGAGATCTATAGATAAGGTTGACTGTATTATAGTTGTTCGCTATAGTAATAGTGTCGAGGTGAGTTGAACTGTTGGAGCTGATTGTTTGATAGTGTAGGTCTGTCTTAACCAGAATGAATGCACCGCCTCCCTTGCGGTCAGGTCTATGACAGGTGTGGATAGAGAAATCAGGTGGGTTGAGTTGGTTGATGAGGACAGAATCTGAGGTGTTGAGCCATGATTCTATGACTAGTAACATGTCAAGATTGAGGTGTGATATAAGGGATGGAATGACTGGCCATTTTTTACGAACAGATCGTGCATTTATGAGGGCACATTTCAGGTTGCGTGGTACATGGGGCTGTCTGGGTTTTGTGGTATATAATAGTGGTATGTGAATTAGATGCGGGTGGGAGTTCTGAGGGTGCCGTGGTGGTGGGTGGTATGTGTTGTTTTGGTTTCCCCTTCCTTGCCCTCTTATAATCATGATTGTGTTGTGGTTTGATGAATCGGAGAGAGCCACATTGATGACATTGCTGAGTAGATACAGAATGCTTAGAAATATGCTGGGAGGGAGCATTTTTGCTGGAGTACTCAGTGATTTTGGTCATGTGGGTACTTGGTGTTGCACAGGATGCTCAGTATATCATCAGATTATTGGTACCTTCAGTGCGGTTGCTAGAGTATGACTGGTTACAGTGCGAGTAATTACGGTGGTGATGTTATTAAATACTTAAAGTACTGACATTTATCTGCATTTTCTATTCTTGGGCTTTTTTCTGTTTGTTTGGTTTTTTTTGTGGGTCTTGTTTTGGTTGGAGTCTTCTTTTCTATGTGAAGGTAGAGAGAAAAGTATGCACATCTGGGATATTTGTATATTTTAATTATCTCTGAAAGGAGGATGTGGCTATGGCCCTGTTTCAGGAAACACACTTAGACTTTGGCAAGATTCTTAAGCTACGGAATGTTTACTTTAACCAGTTTTTTTTTTTTTTTGCTGCAGCAGTAAAGAAAAAGAGAACTGTGGCCATTTACAAGTTGTTCATCAGCAGTCGGACCTAGCAGAGAGATGGGTGGTGGTTGTTTTATAAATGCTCGAGGGAAATCTTGTAATCTTTATGGGCCTACAATTGATGAACCAGGGTTTTATTTTTGTGATCTTTTGCTGTTGGCATTTAGTGAGATGATTGTGGGGGGAGATTTTAACAAAATTCAAGATCTCATTCTGAACCAGCAGTCCTCAATAAAACCTATGATGACCTTGGCCTTCAGGACAGTACAAACATTAGTACTGCAGCTTCAATGCACACTCGCCCGTTAATTCACCGCAAAGTTAATGCAGCACCATGGTATAACCTTCAATTGAAGACCATTAAGCCAATCTCAGAATCCGAGAATGAAGATGGAAAAGCTCTAAATCACAAGTTGACCACCATGCATACTTTATTGAACTTCATGCATATCAAAAAGCCATATATAAAGCAAAAAGCAATTATTAAACTAAACTTCTGCAGTCTTCTTTGAACCACCCTAGAGAACTCTTCAGTTTAGTTAAAACATTAACCAATGATCCCTTCCAACAAAAAGAAGATCTTCAAATAACCCCTCAAGCACTGGCAAATCTTTTTCAAATACTGCCATGCCTCACAGGTCAACAAATGCTTTCTACAACAACCCTACAAAGTCTCACAATTACAACCCCTCAGAAAATCAGGAACTCCTTTTCATACATCACTGCTGATCATGTAGAAAAAATCATCTCAGGAATTAATACTACCACCTCCCCATTAGACCCATGCCCGGTCAGTTGGATCAAAGCTGCTCGAAAGGACCTCATAATGACAATACTATATATCACTAACCTCTCACTTTCCCAAGTCTATATGCCCTGTCAACTTAAGATGGCATCTATTCGCCCAATCAAAAAAGGCTCTACATTAGATCCATCACTACCAAGCTCATACCAACCCATTGCCAGTTTACCATTCTTGGCAAAAGTTATTGAAAAAGTAGTATTCATTCAACTTCAAGATCATATCAACACCTACTATCCACTTGACCCGCATCAATATGGCTTCAGACCACAGCATGGAGTTGAAACACAAAAGTTTCACAGCGTGGAGTTGAAACTGGCAATCTTATAAGAGGTATGGATAAATCCAACTCGGGCTTCATCCTCATTTTCTTGGATATCAAATCTGCCTTTGACTCTATTTCTCACATTTTATTCATTAGACATCTACATGTGCTAGGCCTAAGAGATGCTACTCTAAACTGGTTTCAATCATACCTCTCCAATCGACAGCTGCAAGTCAAAATAGGATGTGAAAACTCTTCCTCATTTACACAACAGCAAGGAGTGCCACAAGATTCTGCTTTATCCTCCTTATTGTACAACCTTTTCCTTCCAATTTGTTTCATTATGGCAAAATATAACATCTTATACCACTTGTATGCTGATGATGTTATGATCTATACTCCCATCAACACTACTGAATTCCTGCACCTACGAACCTGTTTCAGTTCCATCATACACTGGCTCACTGAACATAACTTATCTATAAACTTTAAAAAGACTGAGGTTCTCTATATCACCAAGGATACTAAGTTTACTCCACCACCCAATATTTCCTTTGATGGCATTCAATTTCAAGTCAAATCTGAAGTACGTTACTTAGGTGTCATTCTAGATAGACACTTAACTCTCTCATCACACATAAGCAGCGCTGTGAAGAACATCTACTACAAGCTCAAGGCCATAAAATATCTCAAGTCATTCCTTGAACCACATGATTTTTGCTCAGTCCTACAAGCTATAATCTTCCTGCACTTCGACTACTGTAGCCTTTTGCTTCAAGGCCTCCCCAAATATGCAAGCCAACCCCTCCAACTAGCAATGAATACAACTGCTCGCCTACTCTTTAATGCCACGGGATCAGAGCACCATTGCTCAAACTACTACATTGGCTACCTATGCAAAAACAAATCAAATTCAAAGTTCTACTCACAACCTTTAAAATCTTACATGAATCTGTCTTCAACCTGCAATCCCTTATCCAGAAAACACCTGACAATAGAACTCAAAGATCGAATTTCCTTAATACTTTACTTATACCATCAATGTTTCCCTTACAACCTCAAATAGAACCTTCTCATTCTTTGCTCCACCTCTTTGTAACATGCTTCCAGATGAACCTTGCGCCTTTAATGACTTACTGGACTTTAAAAAGAAGCTAAAGGACTTCCGGTGACGTCACTGAGCGCCATGGTGGTGTAGCACACGAGCTCCATCACCAGAGCCTGAAAAAAAGGAGTTAATGCACCCCTGAAAGCGGCAAAAGAGAGGGGCAGAGGAGCGGTAGTGCTGGGGGAAGAGCCAGGCAAGTGAAGTGGAGTCAGCGGACAAAATATCCTCAGCGGAAATGCTACTCTTGGCAAGGAAGAAAGGTGGGCCGACGGCAGAGTGGACCATGTGGCGGGCTGGAGCAGCAGAGTAGCGAGCGGGGGGGGGGGGCGGCAAGCCCACTGTTGAGAGAAGGGCTGAGCGCTGAGGAGCGGAGTGCAGCAGTGAAGGGAAAGCGGAGCAGGAGCGCAAGTGCAACAGAGCCAGAGTGTGGTTGGAGGACAATCTGTGTTCTGCACCGGTTGGAGGACCACGTGGCTAGCAGGTGGTGGAGAGTGCAGATCGGGAGGCTGGGAAGGGAAGAGCTCCCTGGCGACACTGGGTCTGACCAGAGCGAGAAAGCCCATGAACTCCGGTGAGCCGCAGAAGCGGTGGACAAGTGAGCAGAGAGGTGCAGAGGTAGGGAGCGAAGAGCGGACCTGAGAGGCACGCAAGAGAGTGGGTAAGCCAGCGGAAAAACTGCCAGGGAGTCCTGGAGGGAACGGTGTGGGACAGCTGGAGTGAGGCCGGACAGCGGTCCTGAAGAGCGGAGGAGAGCAGCAGATCAGGCTCAAGGTGGCAGGGGAGAGAGAGCCAGGAGTCCGGAGAAAAATCTCAGAGAGAAAGGAGTGAGATCTGGTTGTGAATTCAGCCCCGGCAGGGGGGAAGAGGGAGAGAAACGCCTAAAGGGTGTAGAGCACCGGCCTGGAGGATTTGCGGAGCGGCAAATAAAGCCAAGGAAGCCAAGTCACAGACCAAGGGAGTGGGGGCAGCGCTGCCTCAACTGATCAGGGCTGATAGGGATCAGGAGGTCGGGCAAAAGTCAAGGCAGAAGGAAGAGAACTAACGTGTAAGGGGCCCCGAGGGTAAGAGCTATCCCGAAGACAGCCGGGCAAGAGGACAACAGACCAGGGGCTTGAAGAGGCACAATGAAAAAACAGAAAGGCGGTCTATCTGCAAGGAAGAAACTGGCTGACTTCCGTTCCCCCTACGTGGCAGGCAAAGGAGCCAGAGAGGACAAAAGGGAGGGACAGACACAGCCAGAAGAGCCAAGTGACCTGGCGGAGGAGTTGGAGCGGGGATGCAGTCCAGGAGGAATTGCCAAGTTGAAAGAATGGCTCACGGAGCTGAAAGACGAGATCAAGATGGAAAGTGGTGGGGGGGGGGGGGGTGAAGCACGAACTCAAAGAGTCTATACAGTATCTGAGACAAGATATCGGGGACATTGGAAATCGGGTGGAAGAGCTGGAGACCCTGATGGAGCAACAAGGGGAGGAAATCACGGACTTACAAAAAGGATGGGAGGTCCTCAAGTGAGCGCAAGAGGAGCAGCAGATGAAAGCAGAAGATTTAGAGGATAGATCCAGGAGTTGTAATCTGCGGGTACAGGGCCTACCAGAAGAGCCCAAGTACCAGGCGTGTGAAGAAGTGATAGTTCAAATCTTCAGGTCCTTGTTGGAGGTCGCGGACCCAGAAGGGGGCGCCACGATAGATCTGGGGCACATAGAGAGAGCCCATAGAGGTCTCGGCACGGTGAGAGATAATAAACCCAGGGATATCGTGGTGTGCCTCAGTTCCTTTAAAATTAAAGAGCGGCTGCTGAGCGCGGCAAGGAAGGTGAGGCAGCTCACCTGGGGCGAACATCAGTTGGAGCTATTTCAGGATCTATCGATGGGGACATTGCAGCGCAGAAGAAACCTTAAGGATGTGACGGCATACTTAAGGTGAGAGGACTTCCGATATAAATGGTTGTTTCCATTTGGCTTGCTGATAACTGCCAAGGGGAAGTCGAGACGGGTGCAGACAAGAGAAGAGGCTTGGACTGTGCTAAAAGAGATGGGACTACCAAATCTACCGGAGGGGGAGAGACCACCGGCAGGAGCAGCTAGAAATAGTGCAATTACACCCAACCCAAAGAGGCAAGCCCAGCGATGGCACAGAGTCCCGGCGGCTGACAGACGTCTGGCAAGACTGAACAGAGAGAGTCAAGGAGGATACTAGGCGAAGAATGGAGATGGCTGAGCTGGCAGACTCTGTGAACAGGGCTATAATGTTATGTATATTGTTGATAATGTAGTAGAATGTGGATGGGTGGGGGGATGTAAATGAGGTACTTATAGATGTATGGGGGGATCAGGAAGGGGCTAGAGGGTAGGATAAGGATATAGATAGTGGGGGAAGCTGGGGGGAAGGAAGGGACGGACAGGAGGGATGGGAGAGGGTGCAGGAGGAGTGGGTAGCGGTAGCACGGGAGGGGCAAGGGGAGAAGTGTGGAGATCGAGGGGGGATGTGGAATAGAGTGGCAGGGTCAGGTGGGGCCCGAGGATTAGTCACCAGGATGGAAGACGAATCTCTCTATACAAGAGGGGGAAAGGGAGGGGGAGGAGGGGTGGACAGGGGGATGAGATGGGGAGAGAGGCAAGGGAGGGGGAGAGGGAAGGAAGGGGAAGAGAGGGGGCAGCAGGGGTTGAAGGTGTGGTGGGAGGGGGAGGTAAGAAGAAGAGGGGAGGGACAGTAGGAGGGTGGGGGGCAGGGGGGGAGGGGGAGAGGAAAAAAAGCCGGGAGGAAGGTGGGAGCAAGGTTGGATGACGGTATGAAAATTGTTATGTTGAATGTGAAGGGGTTGAATTCACCCTGGAAGAGACAGAAACTGTATAAAGAACTAGCAAGACACAAAGCAGCGATGTTATGTTGCAGGAGACACATTTGCAAAGAAAGCATGAATCGTTGGTGCGGCCTAAGGGCTACAGAGTGCATTTTTGCCTCAAACTTAAGGGAAAGGAAAAAAAGGAGGCTAGCTGTTCTTATCAGTGGAGAGCATGAAACTGAAGTTCAGTCAATGTTGAGGAATAAGGGGAGGAGATACCTCCTGCTGCAGGTGAAAGTTGGTGAGGAATGGTTTTGTGTGGTTAATGTTTACGCGCCCACGGGGTCCCAGAAAGATTTTTGGGAGGAGTTAAGCAAACAGGCAGCTTTAATGGGGGACGGAGCGTTGATTTGTGGAGGGATTTTACTATGCCCTGGGAGGTGGGGAGAGACACAACGGGTAAGAGGGAAGGGCGAGGGGCGGATCGGCAGTGATATCATAGGTTCGTAAAGGAGAATGATTTAGTAGATGCATGGCGGTTGATGAATCCAGGTAGGCGACAGTTCTCCTTTATTTCAGCAGCGCATGGCACATATTCGAGGTTAGACACCATCTGGGTGGGTAAGGAGTTAGCAGGCAGGATAAAGGGAGGGGAAATGGAGCCTATAACATGGTCAGACCATGCACCAGTAATAGTACAGGTGAGGGTGAGGGGGGAAAGTAAAGGGGGGCATTTTTGGAAACTAAATGAAGGTTTGTTGGAGGATACCAGGGTGGTGAGTGAGATGGAACAATTAATACCGGAGTATTTCAAAAGGAACGGAGAGGGAGAGGTAAAAGAGGGGATGGTATGGGACGCTTTTAAAGCAGTGGTGAGGGGGGTGTTGGTAAAGTGGGGGGCGCGGATAAAAAGGGAAAGGGAAGAGCACCCAATTACGACATAAAAGGAATTAAATTCCAGCACCTACACCAGTATCTGCCCTATACACCACACACAACCACTGTAAATATACATTTGTAAAAAGTTTGATGTTTGTTTTGCTTTAATTACCTACAAAGTTAAATTTATTGTTCAATGTAAAATGTATACAAATGTGTACAAGACTGTTAAACTGTTATATGTAAACCGCCCTTGATCTCTGGAAGGGGCGGTATAAAAGAAAATAGTTAAATAAATAAATAAATAAGAGCAGGAATTGCAGCTCAGGCAACAATTAATGGTACTGGAGGGGCAGGATGCACAGGGGGGGAGGGGGGAAATTTAGGGGAGCAGTATTAGAGATGAGGGCGAAATTGAATGCACTGGAAGCGGGGCGGATAAAGCATAACCTGCAGCTGCTGAGACAGACCTTTTTCAAGGGGGGCAACAAAGCAGGGAGATACATGGCAAGGCAGTTAAAAAAGAGAAGGGAATGGAATAGAATTATACAGATCAGAAGTAAGGGGGGGGGGTAACGCGGGAAGACCACCAGATCAGAGAAGAGTTTGTAGCGTACTACCAGAAGCTTTATGCAGCACAATCGGAGGGAACAGCGGAGGCGATTAATAACTATTTGGGGGAGTGGGGCTGCTGCGGCTGGAAGAAGGGGAACAGCGGAAGCTAGATAGAGAGATTGGAGCAGAGGAAGTGATACGGGTGATCAAGGAAATGAAGTTAGGGAAAGCCCCGGGCTTAGATGGGCTGACAGCACGATTTTATAAAAAATTTGGGAGTCTATTAGTACAACCACTAATAACAGTATTCAATGCGCCGCGACGTGGGGAGAAGTTGGTGGACACGATGGGATGGGCAGGGGGGGGGGGGAGATCCGCAAGAGTGTGCGTCCTACAGGCCAATATCGCTGTTAAACGTTGATGCGAAATTGTTGGCAAAGATATTAGCGACGAGGCTAAATAGAATATTGGGCAAACTAGTGCATGATGATCAAGCAGGCTTCATACCAGGGAGGCAGGTGGCAGATAATATCAGGAAGGTCCTAAATGTGATATGGGCGGCAAGGAGATCTGGTGAGCCGGCGCTGCTGGTCTTGCTGGATGCTGAAAAAGTATTCAATCAAGTGTCTTGGAAATTTTTATTCTCGGTGCTGGAAGTTATGTGGTTTGGGGCAGAGTTTGTGAACTGGATAAAAGCTTTGTATAGAAGTCCCAAAGCATGTGTGAGAGTCAATGGAGGGTACTCACGTTTTTTTCAGCTGGGGAGGGGAACAAGGCAGGGCTGCCCACTGTCGCCACTGCTCTTTGCGCTCTCGTTAAAGCCTCTGGCAGCGCGGATAAGGGTAAGCCAAGACATTAAGGGGGTAGGGGTGGGGGAAACAGAACAGCGTATGTCGCTGTTTACAGATGACTTCTTGTTAACAATTACGAGACCGGGAGAAACGCTGCCAGCCAAAATGGATGAGATACAGGAATATGGGGAGGTGGCGGGGTTCAGGATTAACTGGGGGAATTCAGAAATATTAAGTGTGGTGGGGGAGGAGGAACAGCAGGCGGGGTTGCAGCAGCGCTTTCCCTTTAGATGGGCGAAGAGGTCAATAAGGTATCTGGGGGTGCAGGTGGGGAGGGAATTGGAGGACTTATTTGAGTTAAACTATAAAAAACTCTTAGGGCAACTCGAGAGTCAGTTGCGGGGATGGAGCAGGGGGTACTGTTCTTGGTTTGGGAGGATGGCAATGATTAAAATGATGCTGCTTCCCCAGTTCCTGTTCTACTTCCAAGTACTACCGATAGCGATACCAAGAAGAATATTGAGGAAGGTACAAAAACAAGTGGAGGGATTCATTTGGGGTGGTAAGAGGCCAAGGGTAGCGGCACGGACGCTGCAAGTTCAGGGGATGGAGGGAGGGATGGGGGTACCTAATTTTATGTTGTACTACAAGGCAGCGCAAATGAGGGTGGTGTATTCATGGTTAAGGGAACCACTTAAGCAATAGGTGAGGATGGAGGCAGTAAGCTTTGGCCCCGGAGAGTTAGAAATTTTAGTGTGGGGGGGGGGGGGAGAGGGAGAGGGGAGATAACCCGTGGGTGGTGCATACGTTAAATGTGTGGCAGCGGCATAGGCAGAGGATGGTGGGGGATAAGAAGTGGTCACCAACAATGTCCCTCCATGCGTGCTGCGAAAAGGGAGTAGGACCTAGTAAAGTGGTTCTAGGGAGAAGGGCGGAGCAGGGGTTAAGTCAGGTGTCACAGTTATTAATTGGGGACGAGGTAAGGGGGTTTGAGGGTATCCGGGACATGTACCAGCTGTTGGAAATTGATAGATATGCATATGTGCAAATGGGGTCAGTGATTAGAAAAAGGAAGAGGGGGCAGGATAGTGGGGGGGGGGGGAGTGGAATGGTTTGAAGGGGTGTGTTTGGGTTCCATGGGACAGAAGGGCATATTATCTAGAATCTATAAAGGGTTAATAGCGAGGGGAGCGGGGAAATTGAGTTACATGGAAGCGTGGGAAAGGGATCTGGGGGTGGAATGGGAGGTGGAGGTGTGGGAGGAAGTGGCGAAGGGTATAGCCAAGTTTACTATATCCACAGCGATGCGGGAGAATGGGTTTAAGGTGCTGAGCAGGTGGTATCTCACCCCGGAGAGGTTGCATAAAGCAGGGATATTGAAGAAGAATATATGTTGAGGCAGTGCGGTAAAGGGGGTTCATGGCTGCATATGTGGTGGTCATGCCCAGTGGTTCAAAGGTACTGGGGGAAAGTTGAGGATAATATTAATAAGATTATGGGATCGAGCATAGAGCTTACCCCCGAAATGTGTCTCCTGCAAAAGAACGACGGGATGTGGGAAGGAGAGTGGAGCATTCTTTGGTATTGTGTCATGGTGGCAAGATGTGAAATAGCATGGTACTGGAATAGACCTAACCTACCATCTATGGACAGCTATGCTAAGAGAATGTCAGAAATTTATCTTATGTATAAATTAACGGGGGAAAAGAAGGGTAGAGGGGGGCAAATGGCAAAATGGTGGGAGGGGGTATGGAGATGGTTGAGAGAGGGGATATGGAAAGAAGGAGCAAGAGGGGAGGGGAGAGGGCCGGAGAGGGGGTCAGAGACAGGGTAGGGAGCAGGAGAGCTGGGGTATAGGAGGGGTGTGGGGGATGAGCGGGGAGGGTGGGTGAGCAGGGGGGAGGGGGGAGAGGAGGGGCAAGAGTGTAGGCGATAGGCAAGGGGGTAGTCTTAGGCTAGGGAAGGGGGGGTAAGGGGGCAAGAAAGGCAGAGGAGGTGGAATTAGGGAGAAGAAGGGAGGGGTGGAAGGAATTAATGGCGAGTGCTGGGAGGAGGAGGGGTAGAAACTAAGGAGCGAGGAATAGGAGGGTGATATAGAGGTATAGGGAGGAAGTGTAAGCCTTAATGGGCAAGCGCTGGGGAATAATGTATGTTTATTGAGGTTTACTGTTGGTTGTAAGGTGGTGTGTCTTGTCTATTGAAGAACTTAATAAAAATTTAAAATTTAAAAAAAGAAGCTAAAGACACACCTGCTCTTTGAGCATTTTTCAAATTTATTTATTTATTTACATTCTCTTATATACCGTGCTATTCTGCATCAGTGCGGTTTACATTGAACAAACTGAAATTACATTGAACAGGGCATTATAACTTGGATAATCTTGATACATAACTACCGCTCCTCAACCTCTTTACCTATTAATTCATGTAATATCCTTTTGTTCCAATGTTTTCCTTTTTCTTTCTGATTTTATTTCCATATTGGCATTGTTGTTCATTGTAAGCTGCATTGACTATTAGATATGTGGTATGTAAGACTAGCTAAATAAATAAATAAATTTACAAAGTAGTTTGGTCTGGCTGACACTTGGAACCTTCTTAAGCCCTCTTGCAAAGGCTACTTTATTTTGCATTTGCACCAAGCTCACTCTCACATTGATTTTAATCTCCAGATATCTTGTACTGTCCTTTGTAGATGCCAACATCTTGCCTAGAGTATTTTCTGATCATGCTGCTCTGCTCTTGTCTGTAGTTTTTTCTCTCTTGAAGAGTGTTCTAGAACTCCTATATGGCAGTTTAATGTGGATCTTTTGATGGTTTAAGTGTTCAGGGAAAAGACTGCCTTTGTAATTGTGGATTTGTTCAAGATTTATAATATGGAGATGTATTGGTTCTCCCTCCTCCCCTCCAGGTTTAGGATATATGCAAGGTATACCTGCAAGGTGTTATAACTGGCCACCAAGCCTGGAAGAGACACACCTTGTATGAACAATTAGGCTAGAAAGGGTCGGGAGATTGTGAGGCTAGAAAAAGATTATCTTGTTACCCCCATGATGGGATATTTGAATCAATTGCAGAAGTTAAAGCTAGAATATAATAAACGAGAGTCAGAGAGCTGGTCATGTCATGTTCCTGCAGCAGGCCACTTATCATGCTGTTGATAACAAAGTGGGCAGATTCTTAAGTGCCCTCATTCCCAGCCTGTTTTCACAGATGTTAAAATTACACAATGCTTCAAAATATTTTACCAACAATTATACTCCTCAGGAAAGAAGAATGTAACAGGAGAGACATAAGCAGGGTGGAAAATTGTTCTTCCGTCTCCCTATTAAATGTTGACATCAAGTGATATACAAAGATACTTGCGGCCAGGCTGAAGGTGGTCTTGGGAAAATTCATCCATCTGGACCAAGTTGGATTCATATGGGCTGACATATTAATGATAATGTCAGAATGTTTCAGGATTTGATTTTGTTCACCCAGGAAAAAGAAGAGCCAATTGACACTCCATCAATCAATGCTGAGAAAGCTTTCAATCGGGTAGATATATCTTTCATGTGTTGGATTGGTTCAGGTGTGGAGAAAACTTTATCCATTTAGCTCGAGTCTTATGTATTGCTCCATGCTCCAGAACTGTTGTCAACAGGGTTTTATCTGATACCTTTCCTGGACCATGGGATGATGTTTCAAGGGCTGCAGTGCAGAAATGGTGTCCATCTGGCCAAGAAGACTGAAGTGTCTTCAGCAGCAGACTGGCTAACCTACCGAAGAGAGCTTTAAACTAGATTTGTTGGGGATGGGTAAAGAGAACACCCAGGTAAGTGAAGAAAGCCCCCAAGTAAGTGAAACATTAAATACCTCTGTAGAAATGGGTAATAGGAGCAACATCTGGAAAGAGATATAAATGCCTGTAGCATGGGAAATATCTCAGATGTTAAGGCTTTAATGGAAGAGGCTGATTTGGATTTAGTGGTAGTTATAGAGACATGGTTCATGGAAAACCATGAATGGGATGTAATTATACCGGGCTATACTTTATTCAGGAAGGACAGGGTAGGAAAAAGGTGAGGTGGAGTGGCACTATATGTAAAAAATAATATTAAAGCTATAGAATTGCAGGGCTTAAAAGGAAGAGAGGAGGCACTGTGGGTTAAATTAGAAAGAAGGAAAAAGAAATCTACTTGCATTAGAGTTATATCGGGGCCGGCCCAAGGGTTTCTGCCGCCCTAGGCAGAAACCATGGGGTCACCTCCCCAACTCTCGCTGACGCCACCCCCAGCTGACTTCCTCATCCAGCTGCTGCCACCACCCCCTCAAGCTGCCACTGATTTGCTGCCGCTTTTGGAAATACTGCTGTTGCCTGCCTCCTTGCGAATGGAATCGGCAGCAGCTGGGGGGGGGGGGGACAGTGCGGCCGCCCATGTCTGTCGCTGCCCACCTGTGCCACTACTGCTGCTCACTTGGGCCGGGCACCTAGATCATCTAGTGGACGGGCTGGCCCTGAGTTATATACAGATCCTCCTCAGAAGGCATAGAAGACATACACAGTATTGCCATGAAAGGAGAAGTGCTACTGATAGGTGATTTCAATATGCTGGATGTGGATTGGCACATCTCTGCTGCAGTGTCATCTAGAAGTAAGGAGATCCTGGATTCTCTACAGGGAGAACTATTCAGGCAACTGGTAACATAACTCACACGTGATGGGGCCATACTGGACTTATTGCCTACCGATGGGGAAACTGTTTCTTGGTGTGTGGGCGGGAACCTCTCCTCACCTCACAAACTGCCTAGCAACTGCCCTGCTCACCAGCATTTAAACCGCTGCTCCAGAGGCGCACCCGTGCCTTGCGGGCTCGCGCCTGAGGGGCGGGGTCCGTGGCGAATAATTAAAAATCATACAGAAATTGTGAGTCTATTTGTTATGCCTGTAGTTTGTGAAGGTAGTCTGTTCTGTTTTCTCCTATCTTCGCTATCTCTTTGTCTATCTGTTTCTCCTACTCTGTCCTATCTTATTAATGGCGTTCTTTTCTTATTTTCCATAACATAAATGTAGGATTGTAAACCGCTCTGATGCTTCTTGGCCTGAGCGGTATAGCAAATGTAATAATAATAATAATAATAATAATAATAATAATAATGTTACAGTGGGAGATCATCTCGCATCCAGTGATCACCAGATGGTATGGTTCAGTATTAGGATTAGGCTGATAAAATCCATTCAAAAGTGAGGGTCTTAGACTTTAGGAAAACTAATTTTGCCAAGATGGGACAATACCTCAGAGTCGTTAGTGGGATTGGAACAGCAGGGGGATGTAGAAAAAACAGTGGGCAAAACTGAAAGGGGATATTTTAAGGACAGCAAACCTTTTTGTTAGGAAGGTAGATAAATGTGAAAGGAAAAGGAGGTCGCTATGGTTCTCAAAAGAAGTGACAGGAGAGGTGATTGCTCTGACAGCAACACATACTTGGGCTGAAAAGGTGAAGAATAAATGTGAAGCCTTCATGAAATACAAGAAATCACAGAGAGAGGAGGACAGTCATTTATATTTAGGAAAACTTAGAGAAGCTAGCAAAGTAGTCAGGAAAGCAAAGGTACAAAAAGAAGAAGAAATAGCCAATGCAATAAAGTGCAGGGATAAAACATTTTTCAGATGTTAGTGAGAGGAGGAAGGGCAAAAGTGGTATGGTCAGACTCAAGGGTGCAGGGGAGGAATATGCAGAAACCAATGAGGATAAAGCAGAATTGCTTAACAAATATTTATGTTCTGTGTTCACAGATGAAGGGCCAGGAGCAGGACCTCAGAAAACACCCACAAATAGGAACAGAAGCGAAGGGGATCTCAAACAATTTTCGGAAGACTGTATTCATGAGGAACTAGCTAAACTAAAAGTAGACAAAGCCATGGGTCTGGATGGGATACCTCCAAGATTACTGAGGGAATTTGGGGACGTTCTAGCGGCTCCTCTGTCTGACCTTTTCAATGCCTCTTTGGAGTTGGGAGTGGTGCCAGAGGACTGAAGAAAGGCATATGTGGTTCCTTTACACAAAAGTGAATTTAAGGATGGCATTGAGAATTATAGGTCAGTTAGTCTAACCTCTGTGGTTAGTAAATTATTGGAAAGGCTAAGAGAGAATTGTGAGGTTTTTGGTCCAATGGATTGCAGGATCTGAGGCAGCATGGATTCACCAGAGGCAGGTCTTGTCAGACAAATCTGATTGATTTCTTTGACTGGGTGACCAGGGAGTTGAACTGAGGGAGAGCCCTAGATGTGATGTATTTAGATTTCAGTAAAGCCTTTGATACCGTTCCACACAGGCGACTTATAAACAAACTGAGCACCCTAAGGAGGGACCCTAAAATTACTGATTGAGTTAGAAATTGGTTGAGTGGTTGGGTTAGAAATTGGTTGAGTCGCCAAACAGTACAATAAATGAAGCTCACTCTGATGAGAAGGAGGTTACCAGTGGTATGCTGCAGGGATCTGTCCTTGGTATGATTCTTTTTAACATCTTTGTTAGTGATAATGCAAAAGGGCTGTCGGGTAAGGTTTGCCTGTTTGCAGATTATATCAAAATCTGCAGTAGAGTAGACACCGAGGAAGGAGTAGATAACATGAGGAAGGATCTAGCTAAGCTTGAGGAATGGTTGAGATTTTGGCAGCTGAGATTTAATGCTAAAAAATGCAGGGTCAAGCATTTGGGCTGCAAAAATCGAAGGGAGCTGTACAGTGTAGGGGGTGAAGTACTTCTGTCCATGAATGAAGAGCAGGACCTGGGCGTGATTGTGTCTGATGATCTTTAAGTAGCTAAACAGGTAGAAGCTAGAAGGATGCTTGGATGTATAGACAGAGGAATAGCCAGCAGAATAAAGGTCTTTGGTGTGACCTCATTTGGAGTATTGTGTGCAATTCTGGAGACCACACCTTCAAAAGAGTATAAACAGGTTGTAGACGGTGCAGAGGATAGCTACTAAAATGGTTAGTGGTCTTCATTATAAAGCATTTGAGGACAGACTTGAGGATCTTAATATGTATTGTGATGGGGCTCATGCAATAGAACCCCGATGAACCCTGTTTAGGCGGCTGCCTAGGGTTATTGAAGTTTTGCTCTGCTCTTTGTATTAAAACAGAGTCTTTTAGTCAAGTGGTAAGGTAAATAATTAGGGTTTTATTCCCCTTCCTGAACGGTCATTCTCAGGAATGCAAACAAAACACAGCACTGAACAAAAATGGCAACAGAAAATATCTTCTTTGTTACTGTCACAAAGTTATTCTCCTCAAAAGTTAACACAAAGAAGTGAGGTCATCTGAAAAACATATGGCACAGTCCATTGGAATGGGGTCTGAAGTATGGCTATTATTTTCCCATACCATCCCTTCAGCTTCACTCCCCAAACTCTCTGAGTCACATTCTTCACATGTGCTGAATTCTGGCACAGCCTCTTGTGATACACCAATATCCCTTCCTGCCAAGGGTTCTTTAAGCCCAGGGTTATATCTGCCTGGTCTGAGAAAGACTCCTTGCTGGTTTTCCTCATCAAATGAAAGCTTTGGATATCTTTCAGCTATAACGTTGTACTCAGGGCCACGCCCTTTAAAACATGCAGAGTTTTTAAACCTTTCTTTAAAAGAACAAGGCTCCCATCTTTTTACCTTGGTTCTAGCTTTAGCTCCTGGGTTGTAGAGGACTCTCTCCCTGGCTTTCCAGTCAGGCTCAGAGCTAACAAACTCCTGGTCACCTTCCCAGCTGTTTCTTGCTTTACAGCCACGCTTGACGTTTCCTTCAGCCAGTAAACTTCCTCTGGGCTGACCTGTGCTCATTGGTTGCTCATACCGTTCTCCTGAGCTACTAGCTCCTCCTGGTTTCTCTTCAGGTCTGCTTCCTTGAGCATGGCCTTTCCCAGCACTGCTTGCTCCAACCCTTTTCTCTTGAGCTCTGCTTCTGCATTCACTTCCTGGTTCTTCCTTCTTACCAGCACTACTCCTCCTTCTCCTTTCTCCTCCTGCATTTCCTTCACCTCTTCTTGGTTCTAACCAGGAACTTATATGCTCCCCTGTCCTGCACGTTACGTGAGAGTTAGGACACAGGTGCTCCTGATGAGCTTTTCTGTTTCTTCCTGCGTCAGAACTGTTACAGGGAAAACTACCTTTAATGGCTTTTGGCTTTTCCTGCGCTAACAGCCTTTGCTGCTAGGCTGTTTTTCCATGCACTGAGTTTCTCTCTACAGCCAAATCTGAGGTAAGTTCCTCATTTTCAGTAACTTCCATAGGCTCTATATTACCCACTGCATCACATATCCCCCCCCCCTTAAGATATTCCGGGATGGGGAACTCCCATTCTCACAGCCTGGAATCTGCACGGGATGCGTGACCTTCCTACTGTATCTACTGTCTGCTGCTTTACTACCCTCCCAGGGTTCCTGAAAGCATGCGATCACTGCTCTACCCGTGACTTTTATACTGGAATGGCCAGCTGCTGCCGTTCTCTCGTGCCACGGTTTTAACATGTTTATGTGGTATGTCTGAAGACGTCCCTTGTCGTTCTTCACGACATATGACACTGGACCCTTACGGTCTACTACTGTGTAAGGACCTTTCCACTGGGCCTCGAACTTTGGCCCGGGGTCAGCGACCATTACAACTACTCTGTCGCCAACGGCCAGTTGCCGTGGCTTCTTGCCCCTGTCATAATATTTCTTCAGATTTTTTTTGACTGTTTTGCAAATGCCCGTCCGCGACTCGCGACGCCCTCTGTAGGCGACTCAAGAATCCGCAAAGAAACTGGGGAACTCCCATTACCTCCCCTTCTGGCTCGACCCACTGGTCCCTTAAAATATCTAGGACTCCCCGTGGTGCCCGTCCGAACATTAGTTCATAAGGGGACGCTCCTAATGAGGCTTGAGTCCGTTCCCTACTAGCATATAGGGTGAATGGGAGCATAATATCCCAGTCAGCCATCTGTCCATCCAACCCTCTCCTTAACAACTGCTTAAGGGTTTGATTAAAGCGCTCCACCAGACCATTTGTCTGTGGATGATACGCAGATGTTTTTATGTGATGGATGCCAAAAAGCATCCCATACCTGGGCCAAGTATTTTGAGACAAAATTACTCCCCCTATCGGTTAGCATTTCCCTCGGGAATCCCACCTCACAGAATAGCTTGACTAATTCTGCAGCTATGAACTTAGCTGAGATATTCCTCAAAGGAATCGCCCAAGGGAATCTGGTAGCAAAGTCCATAATTACGAGGATGTACTGGAATCCTCTGGGGGTTTTCATTAGGGGACCCACAATGTCCATCGCCATTCGGCGAATCGGTTCTGTTATGGTAGGGGGCTGGATCATTGGAACTCCTATGGGCTTAGCGGTGCTCACCCGCTGGCAAGAAGGACAGGCCTCGCAGAACCTCTTTGTTTCCCTAAACACTCCTGGCCAGTAGAAACGATCTAGGATCTGGTCGAGTGTACCCTGCACACCTTTATGTCCCCCAACTGGGTGGTCGTGGGCTAGTCTCATAACAACCGCCTTAAAGGTAGTGGGAACCACTAACTGCTTCCTAAATGCACCATTATGGGGATTGCTGCTCTCCCTATATAGAATGTCTTCCTCTATCAGGAACCTGGGGAGCACATCCCTACCTGCCTGTGCAAACTCAAAGGCATATTTCAGTACTGGGTCTGCCTTCTGTTCCTTAGGAAAGGATGGGAACTTTTTTACCAGATCGGCAGGTACCCAGGGTAGACCTTGCCCATCTGCTACCCCGGCTCTCACTTGAGCCCGGTGATGTCTTTCTTGGCGCTTTTCGCCTTTACTTTTTTTTTTAATCTTTTGAAGGAGCACTGATCAACTCCTCATGCTGGGGAAGCTCACTTAGGCTCTCATCTACGACCCTATCTTCCCCCCCTAAAGGCTCCTCTTCCTCTTCTATGGGGGTCAGGATTATCCTCTGGAATCTCACTGGGCGTCTCCAAGCCTTTTGCCTGGGATCTGGTGGAAACCATGCCTCCCTTTATGCATGTGCCTCCCTCTATGCCCCTGTAGAAAGGAGGCCAATCTCTACCCAGTACTATATCGTACGGTAACTTGGGGATTATTGCTACTAGGATTTCATCCTGGGTGCCTAAACCCTTAACCTTTAATTTATAAAGGGGATAACGGGTTGATGCCCCATGCACACATTTTATCCTAGTCATTCCCTCTTGCCGACTCGGGGGAAAATCATTTCGGGCCTTGTGATAAGGAAGCTTATCATAGCTCAGGTAGGAGCTATAGAAAAGATGATGTGACTCTGAACAAGCAACCTGTCAGTTTTGGTAGAAGTAAGAAAACAGAGTTTTCACATAAAAGACTACCAGTCCCAGAATGCACCAGGTTTCCAGCAGCCATGAGAGGGGCTGAAGTGAGAAAACGTGTGTGCAATCAAGAGAGCTATGAGGTAATCCCTAAGCACTCATCTCAAAGGGCAGGGCCTGATTCAACACAGCTGCGCTGTGTTGGGGAGGAGCACACATTAGGACAGAATAAGAATAGAGCTTATTCTTCAGATAACAGTTACTACAAGCTCCAGCCAAGCTACAGGAAGGGATACAGCAACAGCTTCAAGCTCAAGCACCAACATCATCTCGAGAAGCAGAAGCCAAGCCAAGCGGATAGAGAGAGAAGGAAACTCTCTGGAAGGAAGAGAAGAAAGGCCATTGGAAGGTCTGGGAGATTCCAAGGCAGTACCTATACTGGGAGGTATTCCAAATGCCAGCAGAGTCCATTGGACTGGAGTCAGCCAGAGGAATGGAATGGCAGAGATAGGAATCACCAGTGGCTACCTGGAAGAGAGAAGACTGCATGTGGAAAGGACTTTCAGACCTATGCCAGAAGGTATGTGAGGAAAGATCCAGTGTCCAGGGATCAAGATTGGAAGGCTGGACATCAGAACTGGATTACATACTGGCCAGGCTATACAGAGAGGAATTATGATAGCAGGAGAGGCTCAGGTATGAACACTGATCCAGACCCTATCTATAATAGAGAATGGCAGCAAGGGAATAAGCATTCTCATGATAGTGCCTTAATGAAAGACTCGTCTGTGCCAATGTATGATAGTGACCCTATGCTGATTGATGAAGGGGGAGATACAGCAGATGAAACTATTAATTACATGGACTGTTCTCTATCTAAATGCTATTGCTAGCTTTCTGTGAGCAAACACATCAGCCATCACAAAGAAACCTAACTTTGTTCTTTATTTCCACTGCAAACAGCTCTTAAAGCAGGATTTGGGTTCACACAGTAGCAGCCAGCCAGCTAAAGGGTTTCAGCTGGTCAATTGATAGTAATTAAAGCTGCACCTGATTGTGTGTGAGCAAGGGAGAATCACTGCTGGGATCTGCGTGGAAAATAAGCAGAAGTTAACCTAACAAGCAAAGTTTATTCATTTCTTTGTGCCTTTTTATTTGGTAATTATTTGCTAAGAAAACATTAGCTAATTGCCTGACAAGCTGAAGGTTGTTTTCTGATTTGCTTTGTGACTTTGTTATCCATTTAAACACTGCAAGCAAGTAACCTCATTTATATTGCTACCAAGCATATTTGTGCTGGGTGAATTAAACCCCATCAATAAAAGAAGTATTTTATTGGCCTTACCACTGGTTTCACAACTCAATTATTGTCTTCAGCTGTGTTTGGGAGTGCATGAACTACATTACCCACAATACCTTGCAAGAATCATATGAATATATGCATCGTCAAGATTGTGTAAGTTCTCACCCTAGGCAGCCGTCTGACAGCCTGTATGGTTTGCCAGAATCTTCGGGAGACCATACTTTGATCGGCCCCCGAGTCAAGCAAGGCTCTTGCAGGGACTCCCTGCACCTCTACATCAATGCGGAATCCCGCTTGTACATGCTTGTCATCGTTTGTTATTAGTGCAGTGCGATGGATGCAGTCTTTCTTTAAGTGCCCTGGCTTACCACACTTAAAACATTTTAACACAGCATTTCTATCTTCTCTTTTGTACACACATTCATTTGTATACCAAGTATTCATTCGAGGCTCTCTAGTTGCCTTTACAGAATTGATCAACCCCAGCTTACTCCCAGCGCCTGCCTTTTTAGCCAATTTGGCTTCAAGGAACCGCTCAGTTAACTGCGCTGCTTCAGCAGAGGTTCTGCAATTCTGCAACGTTAAAAAGGTTTTCACCTCTACCGGAACTGCCTCATAGAATTGTTCAAGCACAATTTCATCTATTATGCTATCTACAGTTTTGCCTTCTGGTTCAAGCCATTTTAAAACCAAACTGCGCACTCTATGGCACAGTGCTTTTGGTGTTTCTTCCGCTTGAAGCTTAGTGGACCTGTGCATACGTCTGTACACTGCTGGTGTTAGGCCTAGCCTGTCACGTACTGCTCTTTTTACCTCATCATACTCTACTGCCAGAGCGGCAGGCATGGCTCTATAAGCCGACTGAGCTTCTCCAGTTAAAACTGAAGCCAGTCTAACAGCCCACTGCTCTTTAGGCCAGTGTGCATTGAGAGCTACCCTCTCAAAGGATTCCAAAAAATCATCAAAATTATCCTTTTTATCCATTTGTCGAAATGTCCACATCCCACAATTCTGTGGGCCTTCCCCACAGAAGGATGCTTATGGTGCTGTCCCTTTCTTTGGCTCTTCCAGTAGAGCTTGTAGTAAGTCCGTCAGGGGCTTTTGCTGGGCCTTTAGGGCTGCGGTGGCCTGCTCCTGGCTCAGCTGAGCTAGCTCCCTTTGTTTGTCAAACTGCAGACTCATCCACCGTAAGACTTCCTGGACCTCCATCTTTTAGCTCTTTTATCCTGGAAAACAAATCAAACACACAACCACCAAGTGCGGTACTATACAAACAGAAAAAAAAAAATTTCCCCTTTTTTTTTCTCTTCTCTTACAAGCCCTTCCTTCTCACTGGAATCCTCCCAGCCTGTGCCCATATACCCATTACCTGAGCCAGGTGGAGGTTCGCACTTTGAGAAGGTGCTTGTCTTTGCCTGCAGGAACTGAATCCTCTCCGGGTGTGCCAACGTCCGCTCCTTCCGCGTTGTCGTTTGCTGTGTCGTGGTTTGTATCCTTTGAAATGGATCCGCAACAACTACGCCATTTTGTGATGGGGCTCGTGCAATAGAACCCCGATGAACCCTGTTTAGGCGGCTGCCTAGGGTTATTGAAGTTTTGCTCTGCTCTTTGTATTAAAACAGAGTCTTTTAGTCAAGTGGTAAGGTAAATAATTAGGGTTTTATTCCCCTTCCCGAACGGTCATTCTCAGGAATGCAAACAAAACACAGCATTTAACAAAATGGCAACAGAAAATATCTTCTTTTCTTTGTTACCGTCACAAAGTTATTCTCCTCAAAAGTTAACACAAAGAAGTGAGGTCATCTGAAAAACATATGGCACAGTCCATTGGAATGGGGTCTGAAGTATGGCTATTATTTTCCCATATCATCCCTTCAGCTTCACTCCCCAAACTCTCTGAGTCACATTCTTCACATGTGCTGAATTCTGGCACAGCCTCTTGTGATACACCAATATCCCTTCCTGCCAAGGGTTCTTTAAGCCCAGGGTTATATCTGCCTGGTCTGAGAAAGGCTCCTTGCTGGTTTTCCTCATCAAATGAAAGCTTTGGATATCTTTCAGCTATAACGTTGTACTCAGGGCCACACCCTTTAAAACATGCAGAGTTTTTAAACCTTTCTTTAAAAGAACAAGGCTCCCATCTTTTTACCTTGGTTCTAGCTTTAGCTCCTGGGTTGTAGAGGACTCTCTCCCTGGCTTTCCAGTCAGGCTCAGAGCTAACAAGCTCCTGGTCACCTTCCCAGCTGTTTCTTGCTTTGCAGCCACGCTTGAAGTTTCCTTTAGCCGGTAAACTTCCTCTGGGCTGACCTGTGCTCATTGGTTGCTCATACCGTTCTCCTGAGCTACTGGCCCCTCCTGGTTTCTCTTCAGGTCTGCTTCCTTGAGCATGGCCTTTCCCAGCACTGCTTGCTCCAACCCTTTTCTCTCGAGCTCTGCTTCTGCATTCACTTAAGAACATAAAAACATAAGACATGCCATACTGGGTCAGACCGAGGTCCATCAAGCCCAGTATCCTGTTTCCAACAGTGGCCAATCTAGGTTATACGTACCTAGCAATATCCCCAAAAGACAGGTTCCACAATGCTTGTACTGGTTCAAGCATTGATATCCTGGGTCCCTTTTTAATAGTGGTTTATGGACCTTTCCTCCAGGAACTTGTCCAAACCTTTTTTAAACCCAGCTATACTAACAGCCCTTACTACATCCTCCGGTAACAGATTCCAGAGTTTGAGTGAAAAATTATTATCTCTTATTTGTCTTAAATAGTTTACCCTGTAGCTTCATTACATGTCCCCTAGTCTTTCTATACTCTGATAGCGTAAACAATTGATCCACGTTTATCCGTTCCACTCCATTCATTAATTTATAGACCTCTATCATATCTCCCCTCAGCCGTCTCTTCTCCAGGCTAAAGAGCCCTAACCTTCTTAGCCTCTCTTCATAGGAGTAGCCTTCCATCCCCTTCACCAATTTGGTGGCTCTTCTCTGTACTTTTTCTAATAACGCTATGTCCTTTTTAAGATACGGTGACCAGAATTGCACACAATATTCAAGGTGCGGTCGTACCATGGAGCGATACAGAGGCATTATAATATCCTTTGTTTTGTTCTCCATCCCTTTCCTTATGATACCTAGCATTCTATTTGCTTTCTTGGCCGCCGCTGCACACTGGGCGGAGGGTTTTAACATGTTATCCACAATGACTCCTAAATCGTTTTCCTGGGTGGTGGTTTCTAATGTCGAGCCTTGCATTGTGTAACTATAGTGTGAGTTGTTCTTTCCTAGGTGCATAACTTTGCACTTGTCCACATTAAATTTCATCTGCCATTTGGATGCCCAGTCTTCCAATTTATCCAGATCCTCCTGCAGTTTTCCACAATCCTCTTGGGTTTTAACAACTTTAAACAGTTTTGTGTCATCTGCAAATTTGATAACCTCACTAGTTATTCCCTTTTCCAGGTCATTTATGAATATGTCAAAAAGCAGCGGACCCAGTACAGATCCCTGGGGTACTCCACTATTCACCTTTTTCCATTGGGAATATTGGCCATTTAGCCCTACCCTCTGCTTTCTATCTTTTAACCAGTTCCCGATCCACAATAGTACACTGCCTCCTATCCCATGACTTTTTAGCTTCGCCAAAAGTCTCTGATGGGGGACTTTGTCAAAAGCTTTCTGAAAGTCCAGATACACTATATCAACCGACTCACCTTTGTCTACCTGTTTATGCACACCTTCAAAAAAACATATCAGATTAGTAAGACAAGATCTTCCTTGTCTAAAGCCATGTTGGCTGTCTCCCATTAGGCCGTGACTATCTACATGCTGCGTAATTTTGTTCTTTATGATGGTTTCTACCATTTTCCCTGGTACTGACGTCAGGCTCACCGGTCTGTAATTTTCTGGGTCACCCCAGGAACCCTTTTTAAAAATTGGTGTTACGTTGGCGACCCTCCAATCTTCAGGTATTACAGATGATTTTAATGAAAGTTCACAGATTACCAATAGCAGGTCTGCAATCTCATATTTCAGTTCTTTCAACACTCTGGGATGTATACCATCTGGTCCAGGTGATTTGCTACTATTCAGTTTATCAAATAGTTGTAATATATCTTCCCGGTGTAGCAATATTTCTCTCAATTCCTCTTCAGTATCACCTTTAAATACCACTTCAGTCTTGGGTAACATCCCTACATCTTCCTCAGTAAAGACCGAAGCAAAGAATTCATTCAGTCTCTCTGCTATAGCCTTGTTTCCTCTTACTGCCCCTTTTACCCCTCTATCATCTAATGGTCCAATTGACTCTCTCACAGGCCTTTTGCTACGAATGTACTTGAAAAAGTCTTTATTTCGTGTTTTTGCTTCCGTAGCAAGTTTCTTCTCAAATTCCCGTTTTGCCTGCCTTATCAATGCTTTGCATTTAACTTGCCAGTGCTTGTGCTGTTTCCAGTTTTCATCATTTGGCTCTTTTTTCCATTTCCTGAAGGTTGCTTTTTTGGCAGCAACAGCCTCTCTGACCTCACCTTTAAACCATGCTGGCAGTTTTTTGGACTTTCTTCCACTTTTCTTAATGCGTGGAATACAGCTGGTCTTGGCTTCGAGGATAGTATTTTTAAATAACACCCAAGCTTGCTGTAAGTCTTTAACCTTTGGAACCGCTCCTTTTAGTTTTTTCCTAACTATATTCCTCATTCTATCATAGTCTCCCTTTTGAAAGTTAAAAGGTAGTACTGTGGATACCTTTACTATCTGTCCTCCACTAATTAAATCAAACATGATCATACTATGATCACTATTGCCAAGTGGTCCCAACACCCTTATTTCTTGCACCAGATCTGGCGTTCCACTAAGGACTAGGTCCAGTATGGCTTCCCCTCTGGTCGGTTCATGAACCAGCTGCTCCAAGAAGCAGTCATTTATTCCATCTAGAAACTTTATCTCTTTAGCTTGTCCTGCTGTGACACTGACCCAGTCGATACCGGGGTAATTGAAATCACCCATTATTACTACTCTGTTGTGACTTTTGTTAGCTTCCTTGATTTCTTTGAGCATTTCATCAACCATTTGTTCATTCTGGCCAGGTGGTCGATAGTATACTCCCACTGCCATCACCTTCCCCTTCATAAATGGAATTTCAATCCATAGAGATTCTACAGCAAATTTTGTTCCCTGCAAAACTTTAATCCTTTCTGACTCAATGCCCTCTCTAACATAGAGCGCAACCCCTCCACCAATTTGATCAGCTCTATCATTACGATATAGTTTGTATCCAGGTATCACAGTGTCCCACTGGTTATCCTCCTTCCACCATGTCCCTGAGAGTGCAATCATATCTAACCTCTCATTTAGTGCTATATATTCTAACTCTCCCATCTTATTGTTTAGACTTCTAGCATTGGCATACAAGCATTTTAGAGACTGTATTTTATTCATATTAATCTGGCTATTGGTAGGCAAGGGTAATTTGGAATCTTTATGCTCTGTCTTCTCCTTACTCAAGGGCATTTTGGCTACTATACTCCCTTTTGGAACCTCACTGCTTTTGGTAGTATCCTTCAAGGATACCTTCGTCCGAACCATGCACTCCTGGGTGACTGTCGGCTTTCCCCTATTTTCTAGTTTAAAAGCTTCTCTATCTCTTTTTTAAAGGTTAATGCCAGCAGTCTGGTCCCATCCTGATTAAGGTGAAGCCCATCCCTTCGGAAGAGCCCCCCCTTTCCCCAGAATGTTCCCCAGTTCCTAACAAATCCAAAACCCTCATCCTTGCACCATTGTCTCATCCACGCATTGAGACTCCGGAGCTCTGCCTGTCTTTTGGGTCCTGCACGTGGAACAGGAAGCATTTCGGAGAACGCTATCCTGGAAGTTCTGGATTTCAACTTCCTACCTAAAAGCTTAAATTTAGCCTCCAGAACCTCCCTACCACATTTTCCTATGTCATTGGTACCAACATGTACCAAGACAGCAGACTCCTCCCCAGCACCATCTATGATCCTATCTAGGCGGTGCGTGAGGTCCGCTACCTTCGCACCAGGCAGGCATGTTACCAGGCGATCCTCACATCCACCAGCCACCCAGCTATCTACATTCCTAATGATTGAATCACCAACTATAACAGCTGTCCTGACCCTCCCCTCGTGGGGACATGGCCCTGGAGAAACGTCCTTGGTGTGAGAGGGTTTTACATCACTTGGAGGACAGGTCCTAGTTACAGGATCACTTCCTGCCACACCAGGGTGATGCTCTCCTGTCACGTGACCTCTCTCCTCCATGGCAACAGGGATGCTGCCAGACTGGAGGTGGGACTTCAGGACTGTATCCCTGTAGGTCTCGTCCATGTACTTCTCTGTCTTTCTTACATCTTCCAGGTCTGCTACTCTAGCCTCTAGAGAACAGACTCGTTCCCTGAGAGCAAAGAGTTCTTTGCACTTAGTGCATACGTAAGACCTCTCACCAACTGGGAGAAAATCATACATGTGACACTCAATGCAAAAGACCGGAGAACCCCCATCTCGTTGCTGGACTTCTGTCTGCATCTTAGTTTAAAGATTGTGTTTAGGTCTTTTAAATTCTGTATATAATAAGGATTGGTGTAGATGCTTATACCAATAAAAGTGTATCTAATACACCTTGTGTACCTGAAGCTTAAGTAATTAATCTCAGGTCCTCTGTGTATGACTGATTTGGATAACGAGCTGCACCTGAGAGCAGCCCCTTTCCTCAATGATGTGCAAGTACCTATAAAACTACAATTACCCCAGGGGTGGGTGGGTGCTGGGGAGGGAGGGAGGGAGATAAGTCCTATTAAAGAGAGCAGTTACAAGGTACCCTGTCCTGAACCCTCAGCAGGGGGGAGGGGGGTACCACACACTTCCTGGTTCTTCCTTCTTACCAGCACTACTCCTCCTTCTCCTTTCTCCTCCTGCATTTCCTTCACTTCTTCTTCTTGGTTCTAACCAGGAACTTATATGCTCCCCTGTCCTGCATGTTACGTGAGAGTTAGGACACAGGTGCTCCTGATGAGCTTTTCTGTTTCTTCCTGCGTCAGAACTGTTACAGGGAAAACTACCTTTAATGGCTTTTGGCTTTTCCTGCGCTGACAGCCTTTGCTGCTCAGCTGTTTCTCCATGCACTGAGTTTCTCTCTACAGCCAAATCTGAGGTGTTCCTCATTTTCAGTAACTTCCATAGGCTCTATATTACCCACTGCATCACAGTATACTTTAGAGGAAAGGTGGAATAGAGGAGATATGCTAGAGACATTTAAATACCTCTGTGGCATAAATGCACAGGAGGAGAGCCTCTTTCAATTGAAAGCAAACACTGCTATAAGGGGACATAGGGGATAGACTCAGGAGTAATATGTGGAAATATTTCTTTATGGAAGCTGGGACTTTCTGTCATATCAAGAGGTGGCATTAAGTGCAACTATGCTATTGGCAGTTCAGTAGCATGGCCATTGCTCTTAAGTGTTCTGCTGCAATGTAACATCCACTCTCCGAGAGCCAATCCACCCTTCTAAGCCACTTACGTCCCCAATTGGCAACCTCTACTGATGCCCCCCCATGGGCAGACATCCCCCACAGTACCTCCCCTAGCTTCCTCCCCACAGTACAAGTTGAAGAGACAGCAACACGGATCTCTTGCAGGAACCCCCCTACCCACAAACTCCCCCAACAAGCTTCCAACTCCAACACTTCTCTTATCCCCGAACCTCCTCAGGTCTTATTCAAGCTCCCTGGTGGCCTTATTGGGCAGGAGTGGTCCCTTCCGCTCTTGTCTCAGCTCTGGCAACTCTCAAAATGGTGCCAGTAAAACCTAATGATAGTCTCATGGTACTACCACTACTAGCTCTAGGGTTGATATAAATGGTTGCACCTTAATTTAAGGCACGTTTTCAGCCACTTATACTAGTAGTTTATGAAGACAAGTAAACGCCTGCCTACCCTCTTAGATGGTAATTTTATAATAGGGCAGGTTAAGGCAGGCAAAATGCACTTATTTTAAGCCTATTTTATAAAAGAAAAAGTAGGTGCCTACTTATCTTGATAAAATACTAATGTAAATGGCAGAGATCATGGAACACAAGGAGCAAGAGTGATGATGACACAGATGCTTTATTCCAAATACCCCAACACGTTTCGGCGAACGCCTTCATCAGGGGGATAACATAACTTACAAAAAAATGTAATAAAAACATATTAATAATGATTAAAAAGAATAAAAGATCATATTTAAGCTGAACGGGCATCACAATAAAAAGTTATACACATCTATATCATGTGACACTCAAAACAATAAATAAATAAATAAATAAATAGTAATAGCAAGTGTGCAGATAAGAATTCTTACATAAAAATTATATACCTTACATAAAAGTACACTTATATACACTGTAAAAAGCGACTCATATAAGAACTCAACAAAGAATAATAAGAAAGAAATAAAAGGCGCAGGGCAGAAGAGCAGTCATAGACCAGCATTAAGGACACTCAAAAACACTTAAAACAAATGATACTCACTATGGTATCTCATGGGAAAATTTCCCATGTGGTGGAATACAAATAACTGTCACCGTAGATCCAACAGATAAGGAGTCTTGTTTGTATATGAAATGAAAGGAACTATAGTGTGATAAAACCATAGTTAGAAACTATCTATTGATGAGAGGACTAACAAAGCCAATAGTGCATAAAATAGTAAAAAATGGCTGAGCATGTTTCAATGCTGGCAAAGAAATCAACCATTATAAAGGAACTGACGTTAATTTATCAAAAACATGCCTAAAAGCCACATATGCATAGAGAAACTATGACTGAAAAGTCATAACATGATCAATCTTTTTATAAAACCAGCAAACTGTTAAAAAATTAGCTCTGTATTAATGACAGAGAAGAATAGAAGACACATTGCCTAAGGGACGAGAAAAATCTGTAAAGGGGCCTTGTATTGCATATACTTGTTTAACAGGGTGAACTCCCAGATCAATATCATGTTGTCTGACAAGAGGGAAATTCCGTAGTAACCAATACAATAAAAACGCTAAAAGTCAAAAAAGAAAGTAACTGTAATGCTACTTATACATCGACGTCTTTAAAATGACAGAATGGGGAAGTGATTCTTTAAACATACTAGGATGTTAAGTTCAACATTTTTTCCACACTCCGACGTTTAGATATCTCACAGTATATAGTGTTCACTCCTTTTTGAATGCACAGCGAGATAACACTTTGGTTTGAAAGCTTTTTTCACTGTACCATGCATACATTCATCTCTGTTTGAAAACGTGATCTCCCGAGTACCATTCTTAAGCAATATTTAGGAAATAAAATGCTCCTTGATCCTTGCAGTTTCAACTGCCTTAGTATTGTCTGGATTGTGGATTTAAAAGGTTTTTACCAAGTTAGAGCTACGTACAGCTCTCCCCACTCCGCTGAAAATTGACATGTTTTTGGCCACGCCCCCTTTTTTAGCGCGGTTTGAAGCGTCTACAAATACTCTGTTTTTTCACCGGTTGCCCTTGTATACTGCATCAGAATTAGCGTTGCTGGGAAGAAACTGTGTCAGGTAATGCCAGTAATCTTTTATTCTTTATGAAAGCATTTTCTAAGCACTATCAATTCCTTGTAAAGAACCTATTTTTAATATTTAGCTATTTTTGAAGACATTACTGGATGCACGGGGCTTAGTTTAGAGACGCATCCAACTTGCCAAAGAATCACTTCCCCATTCTGTCATTTTAAAGACGTCGATGTATAAGTAGCATTACAGTTACTTTCTTTTTTGACTTTTAGCGTTTTTATTGTATTGGTTACTACGGAATTGCCCTCTTGTCAGACAACATGATATTGATCTGGGAGTTCACCCTGTTAAACAAGTATATGCAATACAAGGCTCCTTTACAGATTTTTCTCGTCCCTTAGGCAATGTGTCTTCTATTCTTCTCCGTCATTAATACTGAGCTAATTTTTAACAGTTTGCTGGTTTAATAAAAGATTGATCATGTTATGACTTTTTAGTCATAGTTTCTCTATGCATATGTGGCTTTTAGGCATGTTTTTGATAAATTAACGTCAGTTCCTTTATAATGGTTGATTTCTTTGCCAGCATTGAAACATGCTCAGCCATTTTTTACTATTTTATGCATTATTGGCTTTGTTAGTCCTCTCATCAATAGATAGTTTCTAACTATGGTTTTATCACACTATAGTTCCTTTCATTTCATATACAAACAAGACTCCTTATCTGTTGGATCTACGGTGACAGTTATTTGTATTCCACCACATGGGAAATTTTCCCATGAGATACCATAGTGAGTATCATTTGTTTTAAGTGTTTTTGAGTGTCCTTAATGCTGGTCTATGATTGCTCTTCTGCCCTGCGCCTTTTATTTCTTTCTTATTATTTTTTGTTGAGTTCTTATATGAGTCGCTTTTTACAGTGTATATAAGTGTACGTTTATGTAAGGTATATAATTTTTATGTAAGAATTCTTATCTGCACACTTGCTATTACTATTTATCTATTTATTTATTTATTGTTTTGAGTGTCACATGATATAGATGTGTATAACTTTTTATTGTGATGCCCGTTCAGCTTAAATATGATCTTTTATTCTTTTATTCTTTTTAATCGTTATTAATATGTTTTTATTACATTTTTTTGTAAGTTATGTTATCCCCCTGATGAAGGCGTTCGCCGAAACGCGTTGGGGTATTTGGAATAAAGCATCTGTCATCATCACTCTTGCTCCTTGTGTTCCCTGACTGACTCTGCAAGAGCTGCTGCTCTTTTTGTGCCTGACTGAATGGCAGAGATCATGCCTTAAATTCAGGTGTGGCAATTTACACCTGCTCTATAGCAGGTGTAAATGAATGTACATTAAGTACACAAATACGTACGTAAATTAAGGCATTTTATAATCAATGTGAGTACTTGCAGACTCTGCCTGTGCTCCATCCAGACTGTGCCCCCCGCTATGTACATGTCAACACTTGCACTTTTAAGCCTGTTGGTATTTTATTAGAGAGTCTTATTGCCTTTCACCTATCCTAGCTTTGTTAGTGGCTGAATATCCTCACTTACTGCATAGCTGTCAATGCCATCCCTGCTCTGCCCACAGAATGCCCCAGGCTATTGAGGTAGAGGCCAATTCAGGTCAGGACATCCAGGCCTGATGGAAACATGTAGGCTGTAAATGGGCATGTTCTGGACCCAATTCCGGAACCGTGGAGATATACGTGCCTGCAGAACCAGAATAAGGGAGATATACGTTTCCAGCGTGGCATGTCTAACACGTCTGAGGAAACACGACCCGCCGCTGCTGTTACGGGACATGGGTATATGTGACAAATGGCCTACATGTTTTCATGCTCACCGTATTCCAGAAAGATATACATGTACAATGATACCCGTCTCCGTGCGGCCACGCCCCTGCTGGAAAAACATCCATCTCCTAAACTGCTGCTAACACTGATAGTGTTGTATTCATGTAAACAAGACAGGAATACTCTTAAAATAAGTGTGTGTATGCAAAGGGGACTATGTAAACCTGTATGTTGCATGCCTAGAACAGTAACATAGAAACATAGAAATATGACGACAGAAAAAGACCACATGGCCTATCTAGTCTGTCCTTCCATAACAACTACAACAGTCCACTTTTTGCCTTTAGAGATCCTCTGTGTTGGTCCCATGCTTTCTTGAATTCAGTTACTGTCCTCATCTCTACCACCTCCACTGGGAGACTATTCCACGGATCCACTACTCTTTCCGTAAAGAAATATTTCCGCATATCACTCCTGAATCTATCTCCCTTCACCCTCATCCCATGTCCCCTCATAGCAGAGCTTGCTTTCAATTGAAAGAGGCTCTCCCTGAACATTTATGCCACGGAGGTATTTAAACATCTCAATCATATCACCTCTATCCCGCCTTTCCTCTAAGGTGTACATATTAAGATCCTTAAGTCTGTCCTCATATGCTTTATAATGAAGCCCATTAATCATTTTGGTAGCAACCCTCTGCACCGACTTGCTGTTATAGTAGCCTTGGTGCACTTAGAAGGTTATCTAAGTGCACCAAGGCTACTATAACAGCAAGTGACAGGAGAGGTGATTGCCCTGACAGCAACACATACATGGGCTGTGCAGAACACCTTAGGGATGCCTGTGATGGATTCCGCTGCAAATATTATATGCACTGCAAAGTATGGTCCAGGAAAGCCCGGAATGGATCCCTACAACTACATATCAGCACATAGCTCTGCCAATAACAGGGACCCATCAGGATGAGAATATGCAACAGTGAAAACATGAGCAATACAGGCCCATGTGCACCAGTACCTGTCCTTCCAGATATGCGCAATGCTAGAGACCCCCAATGGTGCAATTGGATATGTATTAGTACTGTGTGCACCACAGCATGCACCCATTCTGAGGGTCCCACACCATTGACAGGGACATGCCCTGCTATGTTGCTGCAGAGCAGCTTGTCAGAATATACTGCCCATGCCCTCTGTGCCCAGCCATCCGTCATCAGACACAGCCATGGATTTTGGACAAGTGCCTGGATTTGGTGGATAAATGGAAATGAATCAAACACATTGACTTTGAGCAGTATTGGCGACTGATCAAAGAGGTCAGACAGAAGATGAAGGTGGAACGAGAAGCCTACTGGAATGTTGTCACAACCAAACTAGAAGAAGTACCGGACAAGTATCGAACTCTGTATCAGATCCTTAGGAGACTGAGTGGCAAAACTAAGTCGACCAATGACAACATCAAGAAAGTGGATGGCACCTTTGTGAGCTCCCCTGGTGAACGCCTGCAATGGTGAAAAGAATTCTTCCAACAGCTATACATCCAAGATCTGCCCCAGGGGCCACCACCAGAGCCACCACCCATCGGCCTGGTGGAGAATTCATTTCTCAATGGTGAGCCAACAGTCGATGAAAGGAAGTGTACAATAATGTCATTGAAGAAAGGAAAGATGCCCAGAATGGACCAAGTCACTGCCAAAATGATCAAAGCTGGAGGAGACATCCTGCTGCAATGGCTTCCTATCCTTCTAATACTCATGTGGTGTATGGAACAAGTTCCATCAGCATGGAAGAAAGTCATCATTGTGCCAATCCTAAAGAAAGGTGATGGCCAGGAATGTAAGAACTACCGTGGCATCATGATCAGACCAGCCGAGAAGAGCAAGCAGGATTTAGGCCATATTGGGGCTGCACCGATCAAATATTCACCATTCATCAACTGGTGGAGAAAAGGATCAGGTGTGGAAAGCGAACTATTATCGTCTTCATTGACTTCAAATCCACATTTGACTGTGTTCACTGGCCCGCCCTCTGGAAGGCACTAGAGCATGAACATGTGCCACTGAACATCATCCAACTTATCCAAGAATCATACAATGGCTGAACCAGCAGCATGCGGATCCAAAATGAACTATCCAAGGAATTTCCTATCCAAACTGGTGTCCGCCAGGGAGATGTAGCCTCACCCCTGCTTTTCAATATCGTGATCAACGCAATAATGAGGAAAACATTCAAGGACAGATGTGGAGTCAAGTACGGTGTGAACAACTTCCTGACCGACTTGATGTTCACAGATGACAGTGTTCTATTTGCTGACATGGATGCAGAGGCCACAACATCCTTTTCCATATCACCCACAATGCCCAATCTTATGTCCTAAGAATCAATGTGGACAAGACCAAAGTTATGACCACGTATGAATCACAGGCCATTGTTCACCTTGATGGAATTCAAATTTAGCAGGTCCAAGAATTCAAATATCTGGGATCGCTGGTGCAGGAGATGAAGGTGACTTCCACCACTGAAGTCCTCAGCAGGATTGGCCAGGCAACAGTAGCATTCACCTCACTCTGGAAGAAGTCCAGTATTGCCACCAAGACCAAAATTCGCCTCTTCCGAACGCTGATCCTGCCAATTCTCCTGTATGGATCGGAAACATGGACTCTACTCAAACTTGACTTGAACAAACTCTAAGGGGTATGTTTACTATGGTTAACCCGGGCTATCTGCAACTAGGTCCCATTGAATAATATGGGACCTAATGGCAGATAGCCCGGGTTAACCATTAGTCCAGTTTAGTAAACATACCCCTAAGTCTTTCAAATACGATGCCTAAGACAGATTTGGGTGTCTCGCTTTGTGACTGCCATAGAAACAAGACAATTCGGACAAGGTGCGACCATCAGTCCTCAGTCGAAGAACAAATCCAAAAACGCAGACTGTGCTGGTCTGGCCACGTTGCCACTGATTGCCAAGGTTGTAAGCAACACATGGAATCCATTAGCATCTACAGCAGCGTATTGGCTGAGAGGATGGCTATCTCTCCAAATGCCAGCTAGGGATAAAAGAAGAAGAAGAAGATACTGCCCATGCAAACTGGCACCTGGTGATGCTGCGGTCAGCCCTATGGTACAAGAATTGGCTAAGCATACATTTCCCCTTCAGATGTGTGGATCAGCACACATGGCCTCTCCTGCAACCCAAATGCATCCAATAGACACAAAGACACACACACACACACACACATTCCTGCCTGAAGGCACAGAAAACATCTCTGCCACGACCATGCCCTGCACACAACAACTGCTGCATCATGAATGTATGGCATCTTAGGGCTCTACATCTGCTCCACATTTCTCAGCCATACACATACCATTGCTGCAGCTTTGTTTCTATTTTTCCAAGGACTGTGTTGGGGAGGCCATGCATTGCCCCTCTGGCACATACAGCACATCCGAGATTGAAGACTATTGAAGTACCTAACATTATTGTCAGGGTGTTCTTAATGTTACTGTGCCATACAAATGCCCCAACCTGTTCATTCCATTCCTTACCACAGCATCCTGTGCTCCCCCAGACAACAGACACGCCATATCAATACAGATGTCTCATAGCTATTCATCTCTATGGGATGCATTGGAGTTGAGAGCAGGATTTATTCTAAGTCCTGCCCTTATTCCACATTTCAGAAGATATAATGTGACTGTCTGGATGAACTGCTGGGGCACGACTGGAATATGCTTTGTATGTCCCTGCGTATGGCCATGCCCTCATTCTGTCCCTCCCATCCACGTTCTGGGTTCTCTATTTAAGTGCCATGTACATGCGGGGATGCAATGTTCCAGAATACGGGTCTAGACATTTCCATTAGTTAAACGTCTATCCCGCATGTACACAGGGCTTATTCATGGTTCAAAATGACCCCCATAGGGCCCGATCCACGAAGGTGAATAGCAGGGCTGGATGTCCCGACGCAATGTCCAGCCCCACTAGCCATCCTCAGCCTATGTTGCCTCCCAGCCCTTCTGCATATACAGAGCCGCTGTGCATGCTGTGGGGAATGGGGGCGGCACGGGGCAGAGAGTGGGTGGAGTGTGGGCGAGACCAAGCCCTGGACATACAGGGCCGATTCCAGTGACAGCCCTGTATGTCCAGGGGTCGCCGGGGAGATGTCCTGCTTATTCCACCTCTGAAATGGAATAAGAGTGGAGTGCTCCTCTGATCCTGGCCAGCAGCCCCCCAGGAGCCCAGCAGCCCCTCCACTGAATCAACGGGACACTCACGGTGAGTCCCCACCACTAGATCTGGGCCCCTGCGCCCCCATTGGGGCAGGCAGCTGGGAATTGGGGGTCACAACGGCAGCGGGCAGATTGTGCCGTGGGGAGGACATCCCATCGCAATGCAGGAGCACGCTGGGCCATCCCTGGGCCCGATCCTGCATCTACAGGGCCATCTTGCTCCCACGGTGCAGAATCGGGTCCTAATGGGCCTGTCCTGCCCAGGGGTGCCCAGACAGCCTGGATGTGCCCCTTCGGGGATCAGCACTGCGTACGACTTGTAGCGCTATATAATGCTCAGTACTAGTAGTAGTAATATTCAGCAGCACTAACCAGGTTAGGGTTGATGAATATCCCGGGCAGTGTTATTTATGTGGTTATTTATGTGCCGCAGGACTCTGTCCTTGGTATGATTCTTTTTAACATCTTTGTTAGAGATATTGCGAAAGGGCTGTTGGGTAAGGTTTGCCCGTTTGCAGATGATACCAAAATCTGCAATAGAGTAGCTACCCAGGAAGGTGTAGAAAACATGAGAAGGGAGCTAGCTAAGCTTGAAGAATGGTCTAGAATTTGGCAGCTGTAATTTAATGCTAAAAAAATGCAGAGTCATGCATTTGGGCTGCAAAAATCCAAAGGAGTGGTACAATGTATGGGGTGAAGTACTTCTCTTCACAAAAGAAGAACAGGAACTGGGCCTGATTGTGTCTGATGATCTTAAAGTAGCTAAACAGGTAGTAAAGGCGATGGCGAAAACCAGATGGATGCTTGGGTGCATTAGGAGAGGTCTGCAAACAGCATAAATGCCTTTGAATATGCCCCCTAGACCTCGTTCAAAATATACTAGGGTTTAGTGCCTAAATTTATGCTCAGAATTTCACTAAACTCTTACATTTAGGAGCAATAAAAGTGGGTGGGGACAGGTGCAGATTTAGGGTGGGGAAAAAGTTGGATCTTGAGCACTGATTTTCATCACTAAGCTCATAAATTAGTCTCAGAAATTCAGGCAAATGTATGGTAGGCCTAAATTTATAAGCATAACTTTTACGCTCCTAAATTAAGATGAACTTTCATCTGAAAACTTAGGCTCTGAAGTATGACTGAAAATAAGGCCTAAGTTAAGATTCTAAATTTAGGAGCTCAGCTTTTTATGAAAATCAGATCCACAATTTTCAACTGAAAAAGAGTATCTAAAAAATATGCATAAAGTTTAATAGATATGCATAAAACTGAACCAAAATTCATAAATTGCCAATAAATGGTATTGCCAACAAATTTTTGTCTGAACATCAGATTGCTGTTAATGAAAATGTATTGTCTATTGTCATAATGTGTGTTATATCATAGTTCTCTTCCCAAACCACACTGCCAATTCTGCACTTGGGCTTAAATTATGTGGACTTTTCTAAGCAATTTGTAGTTTCTCAAAGTGGCAGGAAACATTCTTTGCTCTGTTTGCTAGAGTCTAAATCAGCGGTTCTCAACCTTTTTTGTACCGCGACCCCTTTTACCATTGGTCAACTTGTTACAACCCCCAATGATAAAATCAAATGCGTCTCTCTTCCTTTACTGTTAACGCATTGTCGCTGTAATCATTTGTTGAATTATTAATATATTATAGGCCTTTACAATATGATTTTATTTATAAAATTTACTTATTTAAATCACAATAATTAATCACAATAACAAGTAACAATATTTGATTTCAAAATTATTATGATTTTGTAGTCAACGGTTTTAGTATGCTTTATTCAAAAAGACTGACGAAGGGCAATGGTGTGAGCTTTCTTGACTTTGGCGATTCTGAGAGCCACCATATATGAAGCTTCAACAGCGGCTATGTTTTGCTGGTGGAACTTTCCCCCAATATCAAGTCTGATTTTCTTGATTCCATCAGCTTTGTTCTTAAAATACTTGCCTACAAAGGTGGGATATTTACTGTCAAAATGCCGTTTCAGTTTATTTGGCTTCATGGATTCCGCTGATAGAACTTTGTTACAAATAATGCATTGTGGTTTCTCAATCCCTGCTGAAAATATGGAGGTGAAACCATACCTCATCGCAATATTTTCTTTTCTTGGTATTCTTCTCTCTGTCATTCATTTTCAATGGAGTCGCTAGTGTTATATAATATTACATAGAAAATTTAATTTTAGTAGGACCCATGTCTGCCATTAAAAACCGGAAGTGATCTAAACATCTCGAGGTGCATCGTTTCTGGCAAACAGGTAAAAGTAAGTAAGGATAGCCTAAATAATATATAAATTGATTAAGGAGTGGAGGAGTGGCCTAGTGGTTGGGGCAAGGTACTTCAGGCCAGAAGGTCAGGGGTTCAAATCCCACTAGAGGACAGCAACCTTGGGCTGGAAGGACTGGGGTTTCTAGTCCCACAGGTGCTCCTTGTGGTCTTGGGCAAGCCACTTAACCCTCCATAGCCCATGTTCCCTGTGAAATAGTTATCGCCAAGTTATAATGCCCTGTTCAATGTAATTTCAGTTTGTTCAATGTAAACCGCACTGATGCAGAATAGCGCGGTATATAAGAGAATGTAAATAAATAAATTCAAAGTTTTTGGCATTTTAGGCTTTGCGATCAAATTAGAAAAGAAATAATTCCCAGGATTTGTCAGGCGACCCCCTAGTAAATCCTGAGGCGACCCCCGTGGGGGTCCTGACCCACAGATTGAGAACCGCTGGTCTAAATTATCCTGGGATTATTGCTTGATTAAATTTCATGTGCCTCTGTCTTTAATACACTTACTGGTGATGAAAGGAATTTGTTTTATTTTTGTGCACAGACTTTGGGACCTTTTACTAAATTGTGGTAAGTTTTTGCTAAGGTCAAAAGTTATGTGGTAACTGTAGAGGGCATGTCCAGCATGTTCCCTCCGGTTACTGCACTGAAAAGTCCCTTAATGTGCATTTAGATTACAGACTACCTTTTACCACGGTGCACTTAACACCACCTATTGAGGTGATGCTAATTGCAACATTGACAGCATGCAGTAAGTATGTGCTAACTGCATTGTACAATCCACACTCACTCTCTGCTCATAACAGCCCATTCCCCACACTGTGGCAAGATTAGCAATTAATGCTGGGATTAGCACGTGGTAACTGGCCAAAAAAACAAACTAGCAGATTTTAATTCTCCACAAGGCTGGTTTTGTTCTTTATCATATTTATGACAAACACCCAAAATTTTAAATGAAAATAAACAACATTTAGAGGTCACTCCATTTGTCAGTTTTTATGTCATTTGAACTAAACAGCAAATAACTGGAATGTCTGGTATTGGGGGCCGCTGAAGGTTCGGCCTGCCAAATGTTCAGACAACAACTAGAGGTGCCTTGAAAATGCAACAGCCTGGTTTGGGTAAATCTTAAGAACTGATAAAAATTTGATGTCATTGAGAGGAGCTCGAATTGCAAATGGTGCTTCATTCCACCGTCTGACGTAAACAAGACTGACAAACAGAGCCAAATCTGTGATATTCTTGGACTCGTTTGCAATCATCCTGAACTGAGCCTTAAAAAGGAATATTTTCAATGCATAAAATGCCTTTTCCCATCCATAAAATGTTCAGAATGGGACGACCTCAAAATGTTTTTCAATCAGGCTCAAATTTCACAGGTAAGCAAGCTATCCCTAATCGACAAAAATAAGCCTTGTGGAGAAATAATTCTACAAGCATTAACTTTTTTCATTGGTTTGTGGACCACCCTACTATCATGCCAGTGTGCTAACAGTTACCACAACTGTACACTAACAGTTACCTGGAACTAAAATGTGTTAACTGCTTAGTGCACTTGAGTAAAAGGGCCCCTAAGCAATTATCAAAAATAATTTGCTGGCACCTGAAGAGCATGCTGCTCAGTATAGAGACTCTTTCACACATTTTAAGTGGTGTTTTAAAAAAGGATGTCCAAGTGCAATCTGGGACGTCTAGGGCATAACGTGCTTAAAAACGCTGGGGACGTCTATGTTTCAGCCTGATTTTAGAAACATAGAAAACCCCAATGTAGATGCCCATGCCAAGGGGTGGGGATATCCAACTCAAATAAGATTGCTTACGCATCAAAACATAAATCCCCATTCCCCATCAGTGTTTGTTGATAAATTGTAAAATAAAGGGGGTATGAATGTACTTCTCCACACTCTCCAGACATTTGTCTGACAAAATGAGTGCTTTTCGTGCCTGGAGCAGGTATAACCTTTGACTTGGCTCAGGACATCCAGAACATTTTTCAAATTGGGTGAGGACATCCAAGTTCTTGGGATCATCCTGACCATGCTTCCACCATGCTCCCATTCCGACTTGACCATCCTCATTCTGGGTATGTCCACTGACCCTGCTTCTAAAATGTCTTTGGGAATGTCTCTGTGCATTGGACTTCTCTATGCCCTTATATCCAAAGCATGAATAGGACTTCTAAAATAAACCCCTTTGAATCTTAGTTTTGATGATAGCTGGATTGTAGTTTGAATTATATTTCTTGTATGTTTTCATATTGCAAAGAAATATATCTCACAGATATCAACTTGTGATATTTTTTAGACCATGGCTGTAATTCAGAATCAGTTTATCCAATTCTAAATATACCTCTGTGGACAGACTTGTATTAATCCTCTGATTAAAATAGCATTCCAAGTCCCAATTCAATATCCTACCATACAGTGAGACACACCTTGTCCGTTCTGCCCCTATTCCCCCTCTGAGTCTCCCTGCATAGCTAGAGCAGCAGGATGGGGAGAGCCGGCGGGCGTCAGGAGGGGGCAGACTCTGGGTGGAGCAGGGGCGGACCGAGGAGGCAGGATGTACAGGGCAGATTCCAGTCACGGCCCTGTATGTCCTGCAGGGTTAGGGGGACGTGCTGCTTATTCCACCTTGAAGGTGGAATAAGCAGCACAAATGGAACGATTGGGGCCGGGTGCAGGGATGTTCCCGCTGGCCAGCCATGGGTCAGGTGGTGGGGAAGAGGAAACTTGGCGCAGTGGGAGCCAGCGGGTATTGCGGGAGGACGTCCCCGCAGGCATGCAGGGGCAAGCTGGGCTGTCCTCGGACCCGATTCTGTATTCTGTGGGAATGTCTTGCTCCCGTGGTACAGAATCAGATCCTAACTGGCCTGTCCTGCTTGGGGCCATCTGGAGGACCCAGACATGCCCCTGCTAGAATCGGGCTCCACATCAACATTTGGCCACCCTTCTGATAGACAAGAATTGTTTTCCATTTTACTGCTTTAATACTTAAAAATATTTGGGACTGGATTCAGTATCTGATAAAAGTGAACATGTTTTAAGAATAGAGCTTTAGTAGCCATATTGATCCCGAATCAAACAGGATTCTTTTTAGACTGACATGCCAATTTTTATTATACTAAAATAAAAATAATTAAAAAACTGTTGTAATACATGGCATTTTGAAATCACATACTGTAGGTCCGTTCATTAAAAAATTTTGCGATCACTATTTAAATCTAAGTTAGTGGAGTGAGGTTTCTGGAGTTCAATGCATTTACCAGAGGCAGGTCTTGTCACACATCTGATTGATTTCTTTGACTGGGTGGCCAGTGAGTTGGACCGAGGGAGAGCCCTAGATATAGTGTACTTAGATTTCAGTAAAGCCTTTGACACTGTCCTGTACAGGCAACTTATAAACAAACTGAGCACCCTAGGGATGGACCCTAAAGTTAGTGGTTAGGTTAGAAAGTGGCTGAGTGTGGGAGGTGGCAAAGGAAACAGGTAAATGGAGCTCACTCTGAGGAGAAGGATGTTACCCGTGGAGCGCCGCAGGAACCTGTCCTTGGTCCGATTCTTTTTAACATCTTTGTTAGAGATATTGTGAAAGGGCTGTTGGGTAAGGTTTGCCTGTTTGCAGATGATACCAAAATCTGCAATAGAGTAGATACCCAGGAAGGTATAGAAAACATGAGAAGGGATCAAGCTAAGCTTGAAGAATGGTCTAGAATTTGGCAGCTGAAATTTAATGCTAAAAAAATGCAGGGTCATGCATTTGGGCTGCAAAAAACCAAAGGAGTGGTACAGTGTATGGGGTGAAATACTTCTGTTCACACAAGAAGAACAGGAACTGGGCCTGTTTGTGTCTGATGATCTTAAAGCAGCTAAACAGGTAGTAAAGGCGATGGTGAAAACCAGAAGGATGCTTGAGTGCATTAGGAGAGGAATGGCCAGCAGATATAAACAGATTGGAGTCAGTGCAGAGGGTGGAGTTAGTGCAGAGGGTAGCAACAGGTTGGAGTCGGTGCAGTGGTCTTCATTATGTAGCATATGAGGACAGACTTAAAGATCTTAATATATATGCTTTAGAGGAAAGGCAGGATAAGAAAGATATGATAGAGGCTTTTAAATACCTCCATGGCAAAAATGCACAGGAGGAGAGTCTCTTTCGATTGAAAGAAAGCTCTGCTACGAAGGGACATAGAATGAAGGTGAAAGGGGATAGACTCAGGAGTAATATATGGAAATATTTCTTTACAGAAGGAGTGGTAGATGTGTGGAATAGTCACCCAGTGGTGCTGGTAGAGACCAAGACTATATTTGAATTCAAAAAAGCATGGGACAAACACAGAGGATCTCTAAAGGTAAAAAGCAGACTATTGTAGTTGATATGAAAGGTCAGACTAGATAGGCCATATGGTCTTTCTCCGCTGTCCAGTTTCTATGAACAGGAATATATATTTTGATACTATTTAAAAGCGTAGGTCCTCAATGTTGCCACCATTATTACCTTTACAAGTAAAAGGGATAATTTTAGAACAGGGCATCTATAACAATAGGAACAATATGGCCATCCTTCTATAGAGCGGGTTGCGGGACTGTACATACCGCCGGGATGTGTAGCCTCGCAATCTGCTTAAATCCTATTCCCCCACCGGTTCTCCCTATACATCCTGTGCTTCAGGAGAGGGCCCAGAGAGATGGGATGGGGGCAGGCCGCCCGGAAGCATGTACAGGGCCGATTCAGGTCATGGCCCTGTACGTGCTGCCAGGCCTGCTGGGCCATATTGCTTATACCACCTTAGAGCTGGTATAAGCAGTTTTTTTCAGTGAATCGGGGCAAGGCAGCCACCACTGGGATCGGTGCCCGGTGCGGGGGGTCCCTGCTGCTCAATCCAGGCCGTGGGAGGCTAGCCATGGATCAGGCAGTGTGGATCTTGGGGTCCAGAGCTGCGGCAATCTTGAGTGCCCACAGGGAGGATGTCCCTGCAGGCTGGAGGGGCATGCTGGGCTGTCCTCGTGCCTGATTCTGGCTCCCACGGAAACATTTTGTTCCTGCAGACCAGAATCGGGTCCTAATGGCCCTATCTTCAGTGGGGATGTCTAGATGGCCCAGACGTCCATCTTCCAGAATCGGGTTCTATGCCTCTTTTATGCTTATGTTATGAAGATAACATAGGTACCTATGTGCCTTTATAGAATAATAATAATAACCTCAAGCAGTCTCAAGAGCACACAAATGCACATGTACAGATTCACACCTATTCTAAGGCAGTTGTAAATATTTGCATATACTCTATGATGGTAATTTTATGGTATAACCTTTTTTTCTCTATGGGCAAGTAGGACATAATCAGTCACACATAATGGTGATGTCATTGTAGATGGTGCCAGGTCAGATCCACTCTCCCACAGCCCAGAAGAGTCTAGAAAATTCTCTGGGCATGTGCAAGTGTTCCCTTCTATTGCTTCTTCCCCTCAGTCTTCTTCATTTGTGGTCCTATATTGACATAGCTCTCTCCTATCTTTCTTTCTTTAGTTTTCTGTTCTTACAATTTCTATTTATTGTTTTGTTCTTATCTCCTTCCTCATTTGTGTAAAATCTTTTCATCAGATTTGAAGCCCTTTTCTATAGCACAGCTTCTGTTCCTCCCTGTTCAGCTTCACAGACTCTGTGGGACCTGCAATCCGATCATCTTCCCAGCACCCAAGAGGATGCATCACTACAAGCCTTCTCCATTTATACTGCCCAGATCATTTTAAAAATGGAACTCACCTTAGGGCTCGGGTCCTGGTATGTCTTCTAGAGGAGTCCTTTACTTAAATGCAGGCAGCTTCCCACTTTCACGGGTGGCCTTCCTGGCGCCAGTATGAGAAAAAGTCAGTCTTGGTGGCCAGAAGAAAGAGTGCCTTTGTCTTCCCTCTACTACACTTCACATGCTACACTTAGATCTCTTTTCACACAGCTCAGGCAGACAGTTTTGGAGGGGGGGGGGGTAGTGTGGATAGGCCTTGGCTTCTCAGCACTGCTGAACCTTTGCCTATTCAAGCTTTGGGAAGTGGGCAGGTGGGGTGGAGGGAGTCTCCAGGGGAGGACATTCGTAGTAACACCTGACTGGAGAGTGCTTGGACCTGCAGTTTTCCTGTGTTCACCTTTGCCATCACATAATATTCGACAGACAACACTCAGTTTTCTTCAAGAATACAAATGCTTTTGATATTTGGGCATCAGGCAAGAGGAGATTCCTAGCGGAATTCTAACATTGCTTTGTCTGCCCTTCATGACCCAGTCATGGCGAACTACATTCCAGATGTACCAGCTGGCTTGGCCATTGTTTGAGCTGTCTTTACAAATATTGTCCATCCCCTACCATTCTGATAGATCTCAGTCATAATTCTGGGCCCTCTAGGATAACTAAAGTCACAGATAAAGCCCAGTTAAGGATTGGCAGGTTGGTCTATTGATCCTCTATATTGCCTCACAGTGACTTTCTCACATTCAAGGTCATATGCCTGCTGGTATCATCATTTATGCCACTTTAAAGTCTAGTCAAACATCAAAAGAGTCCAATGAAATGGGAAAGAAGAAGACTGCCCTAGACAGCACAGACTAGAAAGCTGCACTTTATAATAAGAACTTAAATATATCTGGTTAGAAAATACCCACCTGAAGGTCTTTCTATAGGTATATATGCACCAATGAGCTAAGACCCATAGAAACCAACTCACCCTCATCTTGGACTTCCAAAAGAGTGATCTATTTCTTGACTTGAATCAACCAATGAATGATGGCTCTAATGTTTAAAATGGCCACATTTATTTATTTAACAGTTGTTTATTTACTGCCTTTGATCCAAGGTGGTTTACATTGAACAACAGCAAAATTTCAGATTTGTTTTACAAAGAACAAGGGGTAAATAACTTGAAATTAAATATGGGGGTTATACTGTAAATGAGTCAATGGTGGTGGGGGGGGGGGGGGTTATGGTATATACATTTAGGTAATGCCATTAGGCCCAAAGTGCTCTATGAAGAGGTACGTTTTTTAATTTTTAATTGTTTTTTCATATGTTTAGTAGATTGAACAGATCTGATGGCATCAGGTAGGGAGTTCCAAATCATTGGGACATTCACTCGTTCTATTTTCACAATGATGAAGACAAGAAAGCTGCCTGAGACCGTGAGAAAAGCCATTATCACCAAACATCAAATTTCAAAGGGGTAGAAGGCTATCTTCAAAGACCTTGGGATTCCTGTGTCTATAGTTCACAATGTTATTAAGAGGTTTTCTACTCATGGAACTGTCAAGAATCTCCCAGGACATGGTAAAAGAGGAAAATGAATCCAATTTTCAAAGGCTAGTGCGAGCTGTTAGAAAAACACAATGTAAAACATCCAAAGAGCTTAAGGCTGACCTGGAGCAATTTGGAGTGGTGGCTTCAACCTTCCACATACACTGCACACTAAACAAAGAAGAACTTCATGGGCAAAGAAATCCAAGAGTGACAATAATGTTGACCACAACTGTAGAAAGAGAAAGATGAGCTTAGTTAAAGACTAGGGTATAAGTGGCTGGAGAAAGAATGAAGAGACAGGAAGTAAGAGGATTGTGTTAAAATTTATTTATTTATTTTATTTAACAGTATTTCTATACCGCCTTATCCTACAATCAAGGCGGTGTCACAGCAATACAATCAAAAGTAGTGGAAGGGTAATTCATGCAGTGAAAAAATGTCATGAGTTGTGTGTAAGAGCTTTAGTGTATTAGATTAGGTTGAACTATGTACATTGTGAGCTATGGTACAGCATGAGCTATAATACATTGTTCTATACAATTGGGGTTTAAGATATATCATGTGCCGTTGTACAGTTTCTGGTCAGGGTTTGTAGAGGTAAGTTGGTGGTTCCCGTTGGTACGATTAAGTGACATGTCCATAGTGATCAATGAACAGCGTTGTCTTCAGCTATTTGTGAAAGTCTTTGAGATCCGTTGTCGATCGCAGTTCGTCTGGGAGGGAGTTCCATATTGTTGGGGCAGCCAGGGAGAGGGCTCTCTCTGTGGTGTCCTTGCGTGTTTTTCTGTAGTCATTCGGGGTGTTGACTCTGTTGGAGGTTCCTTTTCTTCTTGGGCGAGTGCTGGTGTCTGGTTGGATGAGGGTGTGCAGGCTGTTGGCTGATGTGTGGTGTTTGATCTTGAATATGTTTATGATTGTTTTGTATTTGATGCGTGAACTGATTGGGAGCCAGTGTAGATCTTTCAGTACTGGAGTAATGTGTTCATGTCTTGTTGAACCAGATATTATGCGGGCTGCAGTGTTTTGTGCTAGTTGTAGTGGTCTGAGTGTTTGTTTTGCTAGCCCAAGGTAAATGGGGTTGCAGAAGTCCAGTAGGGGAGTAATTAGAGCTTGGCATACGGTACTGAAGTGTTCAGTGATGAGGAGGGGTTTAAGTCTTCTGATGATTCTCATCCTGTGGTAGGCATTTTTGATTGTTTTGCTTATGTGTATTTTGAGATTCAATTCATTGTCCAGGGTCACTCCGAGGTATTTGACTTCCGATTTCATTGGTATGGTTGTGTTTTGTACTCTGATGTCCGGTGGGTGGATGAAGTCTGGGTTGCGAGTGATTATTAGTGCCTCCGTCTTGCTGTAGTTGATAGCGAGGTTGTTGTCTTTACACCATCTTGTCATTTGTGTTAGGCAGTCTGTTATTTTAGAGTAGTCTGGGTTGTCAATTGAGATAGGCGTGTATATCATAATGTCATCTGCATAGATTGTGTATTGGATGCTGTTTGCTTTCAGGATGTCGCATATTGGCTGGATGTATATGTTGAACAGAAGCGCCGAGAGGGCGGACCCTTGAGGCACTCCTTGGAGGACTTTTATGGGTTGAAAAATGGTAGGTAGACGCAGTAAAAAGAGGGAGACTGAGGACTGGATGGTAAGAAGGGGAAGTAAAATCTGGGTTGATAAAGAAAAAAATGGAAGAAAGCTGAAAGGAAGAGATCGATATCAGAGATGAATGAAAGGGAGGAAATGAAGACAGGAGGAGAGAGAAATGACAAATGAACAGGAGATCCTCGAAAGAGTTAAGAGACAATTGAAGAAGCAGAAAGCAGAGCCTGGGATCAACATAAGAGAAAAACTAAAATGGTCAGACGACAAAGGTATTTTATTTTCTATTTAGTGATTGGGATATGTCAGTTTTTGGAATGTACAGTTGTGGTCAATCATATTGGTACACTTGCATTTTAGATATGTGTTGTACAATATCTTGGGAAATAATTGGAAATATTCCAACTGTATGTCATCATAATATTTTAATAGTATGTTGAAATGTATACAACAACAAAAAAGATGTCTGTGCAACTTAAACATAGTGATTTCTGAGAAAAAACACAAACAAAATATAACCCAGACAGGATTAAAGGCACCCTTCACTAATATTTGGTTGCATAACTCTTGGTAGTGATGACGGCCTCCAAACGTTTCTTGTAGTTATCTATAAGTTTCGTATGTCTGTCTGATGGTAGCTTCTCCAAATGCGATTTGTTCCAGGTCATGGATGTTTCCAGGATTCCTTTTACCAATGGCAGATTTTAGCTCTTTCCAAAGTTTCTCAATTGGATTGAGATCAGGATTCACTGCTGGCCAGTTTAAAACAGTCCATTTGTTCCTTTTAACCTTTCTTTTGTACTTTTGGATGTATGTTTTGGGTCATTGTCTTCCTGGGGGACCCATGACCTTCGATCTAGATCTAGCTTTCTGATACTAGGTAGCACATTTCATTCCAAAATACCTTGGTAGTCCTCTGACTTCATGATTCCTTTAATAAGTTCCAGGTCTCCAGTTCCTGGGGCAGCAAAACAGCCCCACAACATTATGGAATCTCCACCATATTTAACTGTAGAAAGGGTGTTTTTCCCCCTATAAGCTTCATTTCTTCATCTGTAAGTCTATTGCTGGTCTGCATTGCAAAGAGCTCAAGTTTGGTTTCATCTGTCCACAGAACATTTTCCCAGAAGGATTGTGATTTCTAAAGGTGGGTTTGGGCAAAGATCAGGTGTGCCTTTTTATGTTTGTCTGAGTAGTGGGCTCTTCCTTGGCTTTTGTCAATGAAGTTCTTCTTTGTTTAGTGCACGGCATATGGTCCCTTCTCAGACTTTTGCCTTGGGCTAGGCCTCAGTAATGTCTGACACCAATCCTGACTCCTGGCAGATGTACTTTCCAAATACCAACATTTTCCAGCTACAAAATAAGAAAAAATATATATTTTCTCAACTCTGGTTGTTGGGTCATTTTATTTTTCTAATGGTGTTGGTCCCAGTCTCTGGTTTTTATTTTCCTCTGTCTTCTCTTAGCTCTCTTTTCATGGTCTCCTCTCCATTTTCCATATCTTCTCTCTCCTCCTGTCTTCACTTCCTTCCTTATATCAGTTTTTAACACTGATCTCTTTTTTTCAGTTTTCTTCCGTTTATTTTTCTGCTTCTTTATCCAGATTTCACTCCTTCTTACAAACCATTCCTCAATTTCATCCTTTTTATTGTATCTAGCTATAGCTTTCCATCTCTTTCCCTCACTTCAACCCTCCCATTTCCCAGTTCTTTCTCCTTGCCCAGCCTCTTATTTCCTAGTCTTTCACAACTCTCCCCCATGTCTAGTATCAACCCCTCTTCCTGTCCTGCCATGGCCGCAAACAGGAAGTTGACATCGGGTGTCAGAGGAGGCAGAAGCAAACAACCCTGTGGCCCCAAAATTGTAAGGTAGGCACTGTGGGGCTGTTTGCGGCCATTGCCACCAGTGCAAGTCCCAGAGAGGGGTGGCAATGGGTGCCTAATGTGCTTCATCTCCTTGGCTGGCCCTGGCTTTAGGTGACCTGTTATAAAATTACTCTCCCTATTTAGGGTGTTATCAGGGTAAAATCATCTTCTCCCTCTGCAAAGGGCAGGATCAAGTGTAGGGTGCAGTGTAACTAGCACACAATGCGAAGGGATTTCAAATTGAAATTCTCACCATTATTGATGGCATGGATTTTGCACCTGCTGAAAAGTAGGTACAAGGTCCGGTTCTGGCTGGTCTGAGTTTTAAAAGGAAACTCTAGGTAGATTCCCTTTAAAAATGTGTTTACAGGCCCACAGGTACAATATTCCTATGGGTATGCAAGCCCTGTGCTTACTTTTAAAATTGTTCCATTCTGGGTGAAGCAGGCGCTTGTGCTACCAGGGAGCTTGAAGGCAAAGGTGCTTGAATGAGACTCCTTTCTGCTGAATCCTACCTGTTTCCTGAGGTTTTCCAACTAGCTGATCCCGGAGAACCTCGGTGACGCCACTTCCGTTCCTGCAGCTATAATTTCCATCTACTGCCGCGGTACACAGCCTGCGATTGTGCGACTGAAAGGGCATGACCAAAGGGGAGCGTTCCATTTTGGAGCCCCTTCAGAGCCAATTGAGAAGCCTAGAGGAAGGTGAAGTTGTGGGAATCTTTGTATATCAGTTGAGGTCTCATGGTGACTCTACTGGAGGTAATACAAGTAAAATTCTAGTGCTTGAGGAGCAGAACAGTGCTCTTCTGAGGGGCAATTTAGCATTGGAAACCAGAGTTGAAAGATTGGAAAACTCTTTGAAGACTTGTTTTATTTATTTATTTAGTATACATTTGTATACTGCTACTTCCAGCGATCAGTAGCGGTTTGATTACAGATTGTAGGTTGTCAATCATGACAGAAAATTTGGAGTATAAACACATTGGTTTGGAGGGAAAAGCACAGCACAGCTGTAATCTTCGTTTTGTTAATTTCCCCTTTTGTAATATGATTTCTGCTTCAGAAATGTTAAAAGATTATTTTCTTAATGTGTTGCATCTGGGAGATGACCAACTTTCTCCCATCTCTAATGCTTATTATGTTGTTTCTTCCTTAAAGAATGTGGGAGGAGGTAGTTTGGTTCAGCTCTCGGATGGTGATTTGATTGCTCTCCTGGAGACTTTGGTACAGGAGTCCACCAGCAGGAGTACTGTGGTGGCCATCTTCCAGAGTCTTTCTGAAAAGACGAGAGTCTTCTCTGCTTTCTTCAAAGAAAGATTAATATCTTTCCATGGTCATGTAATTCATGTTTATCCAGATGTCTCTTTAAAGACCCAACAAATCTGAAGAGGGTTTCTCCAGTTAAAGCCTTGTGCTTTATCACTGGGGATGACCTTCTTCTTTTTTATATATATTTATTTATAGGTTTTAACATATACAAGCATAAAAAACTTGCAAAAGAAACATAAGAGCTGTACAAATAGAAACTCATCAAAAACAAGAAAAATATAATCCTCCGATTATAATTACAATACAACTATTCCTTAGACCCCAAATAGAAAAGAAGGGCAGAGTAAAATAAGGATATATGGGGAATACATACAGGAAAAAGGACATGAAAAGGCAATAAGAACACACCCCAGACCTACTACTCACTGTGTTACCTACCCCTGATCAACACTATTCCCTCCCAACCCCACCACAGCCGGCAGTTTCTTGAGGTCCAGAAGCGACCGAAGCTGCTCTGGTACAAAGAAGATATATTTAACTCCACAAAGGAAACATAACATTTGCAGGGATATCGAAGGCGGAAGCTAGCCCCCAAAGAAACTGTTTCCTGTCGCATGGTCAAAAATTGACATCTGCGCTCTTGTGTGGCACAGCTCACGTCAGGAAAAATTCATATAGAATCACCCAGAAAAGGCACAGAGAGCTTTTTAAAATACAAAGACAATACTTTAGAGAGATCAGTTTCAAACACAAAAGTTACCAATAATGTAGATCTAGCCAGGACAGAAAAAGAGGAACTTTCTAAGAAATCTGAAAGGTTATCAGGAACAACTGAAGCAGGAAAATCTTGCCCCCTTTTCTTCACCGGTAGAAAATAAGCACGAGTAATTGGAGGAAATGCAGAATCAGGAATATTAAGCACCTCAGTCATATATTTCTGGAAAGTGTCTAGAGGAGACATATCTAACAGTTGGGGAAAATTTAAAATTCTCAAATTTAACCCCCTAAACATATTTTCAAATTGTTCTAACTTTTGATGAACAGAAAGTTTGTCTTTCACCAGCTGGTCAATCACAGTCTTAGAGTCAGCGACATCCTTAATGATAGTAGTTATTTATTTACATTCTCTTATATACTGTGCTATTCTGCATCAGTGTGGTTTACATTGAACAGGGCAGTATAACTTGGAGATAACTATTTTACAGGGAACATGGGCTATGAAGAGTTAAGTGGCTTGCCAAAGACCACAAGGAGCACCTGTGGGACTAGAAACCCCAGTCCTTCTGGCCCAAGGTTGCTGTCCTCTAGTGGGATTTGAACTTCTGGCCTGAAGTACCTTGCCCCAACCACTAGGCCACTCCTCCACTCATGTGTATCCTTCTGAAAGTTCAAAAGCTGTGCTGAATTTTGAGCCACAACCTGCACTAGTGCTGAGACATACGAAGCACATTTGGAGACAGTTGCATCCAGCTTCACCAACATCCCCCATCCAGTGACCAGCGAAATCTCACCAGTCTTCTGTTGTTGCATACCAGACAAGGGATTCAATCAAAGAGAGTCTGATTCAACCGGCAAAGCACCAGAAGCAGGCTCAGCCACCAACTCAGGGGCCACCACAGACTGCACAGCAGAGGGAGAGGGAGCTAGAATCGGCATTGAACAGGAAGCAGGCCGACCCGCTGATCCACTTCCCTCAACAGAGGTCAGTTGCTCGATGTCAGCGGAGCCTGACACCACAGGCTCCGACTCCAGTGGGACGTTCAAACATGGCTGCGGGCTAGATGGAAACTGCTCAGCTATGGTCACCTCCCCATCGGCAATCCGCAGCAACGAGCTCTCCAAAGCAGCCTTCTCTAGTGCCAGGACTTTTAGGAGGAGCGCGTCTATCTGCTGTTGTCCAGCGACAGGGGAAACACCCTTTGCCGGCTTGGCTCTAGGGTTCCCTCGCCGTCTAGGAGGCATCTCAGGAAAACCTTGGAGGAAAGAGATTGAAAACGCCACACTCCTAGAGCGCCGCCATCTTAACTTCGCCCCTGGAGCGTCTCGGGATGACCTTCTTCTTAAGATATCCTAGATAGTTAGGTAAAGATTATGTATTTTTTGAACCTTCACAATTGATAGCGCTGATTCAGGCTCATGAAGGTGCTATTAATGGGTGAGATATATTTATCTTGGTTTTTTTTCCCGGTCTACTCAATGTGGTTTCCGCTGGGGATTTAAGGGACACTTTAAAAAATTTGGGTAGGACTTCCGGTGGCATGGTGAGCTGAGTGGAACGCGTTCCTCTTAGCTCCAGGGTCCGCTCTCCTTCTCTCGCCTAATTAATTGCCTTGAATGATATATTTTTTGCTTCAAAGTGGGGAAATAGTCTTCTACCGACCGGAGCTCACCCCAGTTACGTGTCAGATCTGAGAGCGAACTCACATGGCGACGAAAACCCCCAGGCGAGAGAAAACGCGTGGTGGGGAATCAAAAATGGCGGACGGGACCTCCGACAGCTCGATGCCGGCGACCACAGCCACGATGGTTGCAGAGGTGTCCAGGGCGGTGGTGACTGCCCTGGAAGATCGACTGGGTGGCTTGGCAACGCAGATTACTGCTTTAACGCAGGCGGTGTCTGAATTTGCTAGCCGGGTGGAACATGCCGAGCGCCGCATAGGCACTCTGGAGGATACACGTGTTCAAGATGCAGCCCGGATTAAAAAATTGGAGGAGGCCCTAATGAAACACCAGGATAAACTAGAAGACCTGGAAAATCGAAGTCGGCGGAATAACTTTCGATTTATAGGCGTCGCCGAATCAGTGCCAGATAAAGAACTTCGCGCCTACTTAGAGAAATGGATCCCGGAGCACTTACCCCTGGAGGATGGCATCGGTGGTATCGTTTTGGAGCGGGCGCATCGCCTGGGACCCCATTGCGCTGGAGAGAATCAACCTTGGGCTGTCATTGCCCGGTTTTTGAACGCGGCGCAGAAGGAGGGGGTTCTGCGCGCCTCGAGGCAGGCGCGACGCTCGGGGGTAACTGCCAGCCAGATCCTGATCTTCCAGGACTATTCGGCTGGAGTTGCTGCACGGCGGAAGGCCTTCAAAGAAGCCTGTGGCCGTTTGGTGGAGAAGGGCCTACGATTTACCCTGGCTTACCCTGCGCTCCTACGAGTAGACTGCGAGGGTGGTCGGCGAGTATTTGCATCTCCGGAGGAAGCGTTGGGGTACTGTGACAACCTCGGCTGACTGATCGTGGCTGGGCCAGGCCGTGGAAAATGAGGAGTCAGTCTCGGGAGCGATGGGCACACATGCAATGGGATCCCTTGGACAAGCTTTTTGGTTTCTTAATTATTTTTTGGATTGATTTTTTCTAACTTCTTGATTTTTATTTTTTATTTTTTACTCCTTTGCTTTGTTTTTGAATTTTTTGTGTGGCATCCCACTTTTTGCGGGGTTTGTGGCCTTGTGCGTGGACACCATGTGGTCTGGGGAGCGCGAGTGTAATCTCCCAGGCCTGGAGGGAGGTTTTTTTTTTTTGGTTTTATGGTTTTTGTCTCTTTAATGGGAGTGGAGACCCCCGCTTTGCTTTGTTGGACTGCGGGTCAGACTATTAGAGGAAACCCTGATTTTCTTTTACTTGACTTTTTTTTGATTGACCCTCTCTTGATTCTTGACCGGCATCGAGTCTTACTGCTGTGCAATGAGGACAGTGAGGCAGTGCCGTAACGCTTGTGTGCTTATGTAATTTTTCTTTCTTTTATTGTGGCATTATGGCGACATATTCCACATTAACTCTCTGCTGCTTTCCCCAGGGCCCTTCCTGATTCTGGCTGGTGGCAGGAGGCGAACCAGTTGATGCTGGGGAGTTTTTTCCTTTTCTTTCCTTTTTCTCTCCATTTTTTTTCCTATCTCTTTCCCTCTTCTGTTTTGCCCTTTTAGGGGCGGGAGGCCAAAAAAGCATCTTTCAGGAAATGGAAAAAAGAGCCAAACGACGAAACCTGGAAACAGCACAAGCACTGGCAAGTCAAATGCAAGGCATTGATAAGGCAGGCAAAGGGAGAATTTGAGAAGAAGCTTGCTGCAGAAGCAAAAACATGAAGTAAAGACCTTTTCAAGTACATTCGTAGCAAAAAACCTGTGAGAGAGTCAGTTGGTCCATTAGATGATAAAGGGGTTAAAGGAGCACTAAGAGGAGACAAGGCGATAGCGGAGAGACTGAACAAATTCTTTGCTTCAGTCTTTACTGAGGAAGATGTAGGGATGTTACCCATGACTGAAGTGGTATTTAAAGGTGCAGAAGAATTGAAGGAAATATCGATACATCGAGAAGATGTATTACAACTATTAGATAAGCTGAAGAGTAGCAAATCACCTGGGCCGGATGGTATACATCCAAGGGTATTGAAAGAACTGAAATATGAGATTGCAGACCTGCTATTAGTAATCTGTGAACTATCATTAAAATCATCTCTAATACCTGAAGATTGGAGGATCGCCAATGTAACACCAATTTTTAAAAAGGGTTCCAGGGGTGATCCGGGAAACTACAGACCGGTGAGCCTGACGTCAATACCGGGAAAAATGATAGAAACCATCATAAAGAATAAAATTACTCAGCATGTAGATAGTCATGAACTAATGAGAGACAGCCAGCATGGCTTTAGACAAGGAAGATCTTGTCTTACTAATCTGTTATGTTTTTTTGAAGGAGTGAATAATCAGGTGGACAAAGATGAGTCGGTTGATATTGTGTATCTGGACTTTCAGAAAGCCTTTGACAAGGTCCCTCATGAGAGACTTTTGGCAAAACTAAAGAGTCATGGGATAGGAGGCAGTGTACTATTGTGGATCAGGAACTGGTTAAAAGATAGAAAGCAGAGGGTAGGGCTAAATGGCCAATTTTCCCAATGGAGAAAGGTGAATAGTGGTGTACCCCAGGGATCTGTGCTGGGTCCGCTGCTTTTTGACATATTCATAAATGACCTGGAAAGTGGAATAACGAGTGAGGTTATCAAATTTGCAGATGACCCAAAACTATTTAAAGTTGTTAAAACCCAAGAGGATTGTGGAAAATTGCAAGAGGATCTTGATAAATTGGAAGACTGGGCATCAAAATGGCAGATGAAATTTAATGTGGACAAGTGCAAGGTTATGCACCTAGGGAAGAACAACCCAAACTATGGTTACACGATGCAAGGTTCCACATTAGGAACCACCACCCAGGAAAAAGATTTAGGCGTCATTATGGATACTATGTTAAAACCCTCGGCCCAGTGTGCAGCGGCGGCCAAGAGAGCAAATAGAATGCTAGGTATGATAAGGAAAGGAATGGAAAATAAAACAAAGGATATTATAATGCCTCTATATCGTTCCATGGTGAGACCGCACCTTGAATATTGTGTGCAATTCTGGTCGCCCTATCTTAAAAAGGATATAGAGTTATTAGAAAAGGTTCAGAGAAGAGCCACCAAAATGGTAAAGGGGATGGAAGGATACTCCTATGAAGAAAGGCTAAAAAGGTTAGGGCTCTTTAACCTGGAAAAGAGACGGCTGAGGGGAGATATGATAGAAGTCTATAAATTAATGAGCGGAGTGGAACGGGTAAACGTAGATCGATTGTTTACCTTATCAGAATATAGAAAGACTAGGGGACATGCAATGAAGCTACAGGGTAAACTATTTAAGACTAATAAAAGAAAATATTTTTTCACTCAACGTGTAATCAAACTCTGGAATTTGGTACCGGAGGATGTAGTAAAGGCTGTTAGTGTAGCTGGGTTTAAAAAAGGTTTGGACAAGTTCCTGGAGGAAAGGTCCATAAGCCATTATTAAGAAGGGACCCAGGATATCAATGCTTGAACCAATACAAGCATTGTGGAACCTGTGTCCCTTGGGGAAACTGCTAGGTACATATGACCTAGATTGGCCACTGTTGGAAACAGAATACTGGGCTTGATGGACCTTGGTCTGACCCAGTATGGCATATCTTATGTTCTTATGTGAACGAATTTGATCCACTTTGTTTGTTTATTTCAGAAGTTCTGCTTGCCTTGGCTTTCGCGCCCCTCCATCTTACTTAATTCTTGGCCTCTCTCCCTTTCCGAGGGGTCCTCCGAACCCTCTTCCTTCTCCTTTTCACTTTTACCTTTAATTTTCCATTGGTAATTTCTATTAAGCTGGGTCGACATTGCTTTCATCTATGTCCTCGCATTCCTATGATTGGGGTTACCTTACTGCAACTCAAGCCACTTTAACTTAATTTAAGTCAACCTAACTTAATTAACTCATCTTTTATCATTTACTTTGTATAAATTTATTCCGTATAATTTCTTTTGCACACTTTTTGTAATTTAACTTATTTTATGTCATTTTGAATTAGTTGAGCATTGTCGTTGTTTCTTCATATCTTTTGTTGTAAAAAATGCTATTTTGCGCTTTATTGTGCTTGGAATGCGTGAAGGGCGTTGGGGATGCGGCAGGTCTCGATTTAGGGACCTCCCGCCATTGCCTGTGAGTGCGCGCTGGGATGCCCTCGGCGTGGTCCTGACTACTTTACTTCCATCTGGAGGTGGGTGGGCAGGTTGGCTCCGGCTCCGGCCTCCTGCGCAAGGGGCAGGATTTGATGAATAGTACCCTTGATCAGGGGGGGGCCACCAGGCCTTGATATGTTGCTGAATTTGGGGGGGGATGCTGGAGGGGGGGACGCAGGGGCAGAAGGGAGGGATTCGCTCCTGGAATGTTGGGTGAGTGAAGGGAGGTTGGTTGAGCAGACATTGTAGGGGGGGGGGGAGAGCGGGCTTCTCATGCTTACGAAGTAGAGGTGGGGCCTAAGCGGGTTGCTTGGTGGTTAGGGGAGGTTAAAGTGCTCGGGAGGGAAGGTAAGAATGGGGTGGGGTGGATAGAGGGGGAGGGGAGGGTTCATGGAGTTCAGGGGTCACTGCAGGGGAGGGTTTGGGGCTGTGGGGGGGTGGGTTATTACCTATATAGAAGGGGTGTGCAAGTGGAAAGGGTTGGATGTTTGTGGGAGTCGGTGGCTGAGAGTGGGAATCCCAGGCTGGGGGGGTTTCCGCCTTAACGTTTGGTGGCTTCTAGTTTTTTGGCTGCTCTACTGGGTTTTAGACCTCGGGTGATACTGCTATTACTCGAATAGCCTCCTGGAACGTGTGTGGATTGGGGTCCCCGATGAAGCGTTATAAAGTGTTGCAGCATTTGAAGCGCCAGCGGCTCAATGTTATCATGCTGCACGCATCAATCGACGCTGGAGCATGAGAAGTTGTGTAAGGGCCCTATTTCTCATATGTACGGAGCACCGGCGGTGGGAAAAAAGAGAGGGGTAGTCATTTTAATTGCTAAATCAGCTAGCTGGACCGAGGAGAAAGTGGTGGTGGACGCGGAAGGCCAGTACGTCTGTGTATGGGGGTTGTTAAATGGCAGAAGGGTGGCAATGTGTTCAGCTTATGGACCTAATGTTTATGAAGCCGGGTTTTATAACGCTCTCACTCGTTTTTTAGCGGACACCAGTGGGTATCAGGTTATTCTGGGTGGAGAATTCAATGAAGTGTTAGAGGTAGATGTGGATCGCTCTGGTTCGGGGGGGGGGGGGCAGCCGGCGTGCTAGACGGCGACTCCGGGGGGGTTTGTGAAGCACACAAACTTCTGGATGTCTGGCGGATTTTACACCCTGGCGATCGGGATTATACGCATATGTCCCGAGCCCATGGTACATGGTCTCGCATAGATTTCTTCTTGATCTCGGAATCGTTGTTTAGCGGGGTCTCTTGTGCGGAGATTGGGCCAGTCGTTTTGTCCGATCATGCTATGATACTCTTGGAACTTCGTGGTGGTGGCCCCAGCCGGAATCGTCTGTGGAGGTATCCGCTGGATCTCAGTGGGGATGCGCCATTTGAGGCTTATCTTCGTGAGCGCTGGGCGGACTATGCGGCCCTTAATGATCGGCCGGAGATCTCGCCTGCCCTTTTCTGGGAAGCGGGCAAGGCTGTCCTTCATGGTGAGATCATTAGTTATTATAGCCAAAAACGTAAGCGGCTTCTTCAGCGGATACTACGGCTGGAGCGCGACTTGGGAAAGGCGAGGAGGGTGGTGGCTGGACACAAGACCGCGGAAAATCAGCGTAAGCTGCGTGAGCTTCAGATTGAACTGGAGATGCTTCTTCACCAGAGAGCCCAGAAGTCGATGCTGTACTATCGATATCGGTTATACCAACATGGTAATAAGGCGGGCAAGTTGTTGTCTGCGTTGTTGAAGCCACCTGGGGGGTCCCGACACATTGGGGCCTTTAGGCATCCAGATGGGGGCCTTCGTAGAAGCGCCGGGGACATCGAAAGCGTCTTCACTGATTTCTTCCGGCAACTATATGCTAGTGATGGGGATCGGGAGCAGGCGGGGTGTGCGTTTCTGTCCCGTTGTATTCTGCCGAGACTAAATGAAGACCAGCTGCGGGTTCTTAATCAGCCTATTTCGGGACAGGAGGTGCAGGCGGGCATTCGTAATCTTAAAAATGGACGGGCCCCTGGTGTGGACGGGTACCGCAGTGAGTTCTATAAGGTCCTGGGTGATGCGGTGGTGGCGCCTATGGTGGGTTACTTTGAAGATCTGGTACGAAGGGGGGAGTTCCCCTTTGAGGCCAATAAGGCTCTAGTTACTATCTTGCCTAAGCCGGGGCGGGACTCTCTTCTTCCGGGCTCATATCGCCCTATCTCGCTTCTCAACGTAGACATTAAGATTTTGGCTAAAATTATGGCTGACCGATTAGCTAATTATTTACCGAGTCTGATTCACCGTGACCAAGTTGGCTTTGTGCGCGGCCGCCATGTCGCATATAGTCTCCAGCGCGTTCTACTTTCTCTTTGTGCTGGGCGGGTGGTAGGCTCCCATTCTTTGCTCATAGGTTTTGATGCTGAAAAAGCATTTGATAGAGTAAATTGGGGCTTTATGTACCAGGTGCTTGCTGCAATGGGTTTTGCTGGTTTTTTTGTGGATGTGGTCCGCCTCTTATATGCTAACCCGATCGGGGCTTTGTTGATTAATGGGGTTATGACTGCTGACTTTGCGATTCAAAAAGGGACTCACCAGGGATGTCCGCTATCCCCTCTTCTATTTGTCCTGACCTTGGAGCCTCTTCTGATCCAGATCCGTTCCGCTGAACGATTTCACGGGGTCTCGGTGGGGAGGGAGGAATTCCGAGTAGCGGCTTTTGCTGATGATTTACTGGTTCACTTGGGAGATCCTTGTGCGGGGCTGCCTGAACTGCTTCGCCTTATCCAGGAATATGGACAGCCCTCGGGCTTCCGCCTTAACCTTGATAAATCCGAGGCTATGTTGATAGGAGAGGGTGTGTGGAGTGGCTGGCCAGGCGCCTTCCCACTGAAGTGGGCGGACGGATATTTTAAGTATTTGGGTATATACTTGCCTGCGAACCCACGGGATCTTTACCACATGAATGTCTCCAAGGTACTCCAGGCAGTGACGCAGTGTGTGGACAAATGGCGTGATTTACCATTGTTCTTGGGGGGGCGTGTCGCCTTATGCAAGATGGCCATCTTCCCTAAGATCTTATATGCGATTCAGACTCTTCCACTGCTTCTTAAGCGTATAGATCTCAAACGTCTGGACCGTTTGCTGAATCGGTTATTGTGGCAGGGAAGGCGACCAAGGGTGCGTCTTGAGATTTTACGGCAACCTGGAGCGCTGGGCGGCATGGGATTCCCCGACATTCAGAAATATAACATAGCTTGTCTGTTGCGTTTTGCTCGGGACTGGATGTGGGATTTGGATGCTTGAGAGTAAGCTCAGGATGCTCAGGGCTGTAGCGAAGCCCCTCCACCTGCGCCATCTTTTGCATGCTAAAAAACTCAGGGGGTTGGAGACTTCCTTTCGGCAGGTCATTCTGGACCCCGTGCGGAAAGCATGGCGGTCCTTTTGTGTGGGGTGGGGGATCACAGCACATTTCTCTCCCTATCTCCCAATTAGGGGCAATGCGGACTTTGTGCCCGGACTGGGACAAACGAGTTTTCGCCGTTGGGAGCAGCTGGGGTTGGTCAACCTGGAGCAGGTGTTAACCCCCGCCGGAGGGGTGGAGTGCTTTCTTGCACTTCGTCAACGTTATCCTTTGGGTGATAGAGATGTTTATCTTTATCTGCAGCTCTGCAACTATATACGCACGATCCCCGCGGTATCTCTGAAGGGGGAGATCTGTTCCGCCCTTGAACTGGCGCTCTTGGGAGGTGAGGCCGGGACGAGGGTCTCATGGTTGTATAAGATGCTGTGGGATGCGGTCCCGTCTCTCGCTGTACATGCCCTGGCTGTGGCATGGACGGCGGAGCTCGGTGAAGAGATTACGACTGCGGGGATCCTCTGTGGTTTAGCTGGTATTCCCTCCCTGAGTGTGTTGGTGCTCCACCGAGACACACAATGTAAAATTCTCCGCCGCCTGTATTTTGCTCCTGTTCGGGCCTGGCGGGCTGGAGTAAGTGATACTTCTGGTTGCCCACGATGTGCGGAGTCTAAAGCGACGCTGGGTCATATGTTCTGGGGCTGCCCGCGGGTCCAAGTTTTTTGGAAGCAGGTGTTAGATTATTTGATGGCTTGCTTACAACGCAATATACTTTTGACTGCTGCGAACCTTGTGCTGGATATCTGGGAGGACTCGTGGGAGGCTGGCCTAGGGCCTATGCGGTTTCGCTGGATGCGTTTAGTGCTGGTGACTGCTCGCGCAGTGGTGCTGCAACAGTGGCTTGCAAGGCAGGGGCCGACCCGTGGTCTGTGGAGAGTATGCTTGCATAGGGTCCTGCTCATGGAAAAGATGCGGGCCAGTGGGGTGGCGCGCCGCTGGGGGAGCTTTCTAGAGTGCTGGGGGCCCCATCTACAATCTTTAACCTGGAGAGAACGTAGCAGAATTCTGAGCATGTCTTAAGACCCAGTCCTGCTCTGCGATGGTCTTCACCTTCTTTTTAGTTTTTCACTTTTATGGTTCACAGACAGCCAGCGGCTTACCCTTAGGGTAAGTACACCCTATACATGCGACTGATTCGTGGTTCTAAGGGGGGGGGAGGGGACTTGGGAAGGGGGAGGGGGGTGGGGGTGGTCACCTGGGTGCTGGTTACTAATGTTGACGGGCTCGGGAGCAGAGTCCACCCCGAGCTCGTGGGTTCTTTCCTACGGTCCATGGCCGGCGCCCCGGGGGGTATCCCCATATGGGCATATGGGTTTAAGTGGTTGCTTGTTTGCCCGGGGGGGGGGGGGGGGGGGGTACAGAGATGGCCAGTGTGCAGTACTGATCATGTGCTGTTAATTATGTGCTAGGGTGCTTGCGGAGGATCATTGGCATGCCCTGTTTCTTTTCTTTGCTGGTTTTTCTTTATGGTTCCTTCTGTGATGAATGGATTTCCCTGGAGACAAATAAGCCATTCTCCTATGTATTATTGGTTCTCATTTATATGACACAGCGGTATATGACACAGCGAGATGTTATGCTGGCATGCCGGCGTTTTACACTGTTTTACACTGTTTTACACTGTTTCATACTGTATGATACTGTAAGATACTGTTGGATACTGTTTGTATTATTTCGCACTGTTTATTGAATGCTTTCTCCTGCTTTGTATTGTTTTGGAGAGCTGTTGAAGTGCTTGACTACTGTACTGCTAGTGGTTTAGGGCACTAAAATACTAATAAAACAGATTGAAACATAAAAAATTTGGGTAGTGTTAAAGTGGAGGGCAGTTTGTTTTCTTCCTTTCGATACATTGTGCTTCTTTTTATATATTTTTCTTTCTGCCTGCAGACCCCCATATGTTTCTGGGTTGATTTTATACATACACTTATGAATGTTTTTTTAAGGTTTTCTGTATTTTTATGGATTATATGTATTCCTTTCCTCTGAGTATGCTCACTGTTTTGGAGCTTTAATGTTTAAGCATTTTGTTTCTTGCAAACCCAAAGAATAAATTTAAAAAAGTCACATCCTGATTACTGTCTATTTTATAAGAAAAATGTGTGTTCTCTCAGTTAGAAGAGATTCTGAAGCAGACTAAAAATGGGTGTGGGGATTCATAGTGGTAGTCTTTCTTGCCATGCAGAATGATCCATGGTCCTGGCTCTGTCCAGAAGTTCCTACAAAGGAGAGGAATCTATAACGAAACCCACTGAAGTCTGAACAGTTATTGCCCAGAACATAGAACAAGATACTGCTACTATCTACTATCTACTACTACTACTACTGAGCATTTGTATAATGTTACAAGGCATACGCAGCACTGCACAGATACATGTAAAAGATGGTACCTGCTCATCAGAGCTTACAATTTAATCAAGACAGACAACACAATAGCTGTAGACATGGGATACAGCTAGGGGGAATAGTAAGGAAACACAAAGGACATCAGGCAAGTCAAAATCACAAATACCATAGTCTGAATCAAAGCCTTAATATCATTAAACAAGCACAGGATATACTCTCAAAACTACATGACCACAATGGTTTAGCATTTTTTTTTTCTATTAGAAAATTAAATGTCAGAAGCTTAGATTACATTCTTTCTGTCAGAATGTTTTCACTGCCAGCCAGGTCAGCTGTAGTTCAAGCTTTATAAGACCTATTGAAGGCAGTTCCAGAGCACTGAGCACATTTGTAATTCCGAACACTGGTGGTCCTTTTGTAGGAAGAGTTTTATAATAGGCTGAGGTCAGAAGCTCCTATACTCTGATTTTAATTGAATAAACCAGAAAGAACCACAGACCATTTCTAAGAATCAATGAGCAAATTTCTTGTTGAAGCCTTTTAAAGAGAGACTGCAGCAGTGCAGGTTCACTCTGAGGTGAGCACGTAGTTGATTTTGCAGACTATTACTGGGAGGTGTTGACATTAAAGATGTGAAAGAGAGTGAGTATTGCTCAATTTTCTTACTATGAGCTGGACTCAACCCTAGCTCAAGATTAAAACAAATTTGTGGCCAAATGTTATTCACCATTTCGGGAGAATGAATATATATATATACATATATATTTTTGCATTTTATTTCCATACGTTTCCAGGCATCTTGGTAAAGAAAAAACACAACCCCCTTATTCAGGATTTTAGGGTAGCCTTGGATCTTTGCTGGCTAAATGCATTATTAGCTTCCTTACAATTATTCAAAGGCACTTATCTGGTTAGCAGCCGCTGAATAGTCCCTCTGACCACCTCAGCTCTATCTGGATAGTGTCGGGGCAAAGGGACGCTGGGACAGAGGCAATAGTTATCTATCTTTAAGCATATCATGGCTGTCTGGATGGCACTAGCAGTAAACACTGAATTTGGATATTCAGCACTAACCACTATCTGAAAATTGGCACCTAATATTGGAATTTTATTTAACCACAGTGGCCAGCATTTTATAAAAAACACAGATGGCTGCTGCTAAATATTGCTCCAAATATGACCAACGTCCATTATCACTTTACAGACAGGCAAAGTTGCTTTGCTGACATCTTCAACATCTTCAATAAGGTGACATGATATAACGATGAAATATTGCTAAGAAGCTAAAACCACTCACATTTCAATCCCTGCTTGGCCCCACTGAATATGCTCGAAACACTTGTACTGTCACACCATCAAAAGTAAACATAAAGGGGCTTGTTTACAAAGCCGCGGTAGCGGTTCGCGGTCGTTATCGGAGCTCCGATAACGACCGCGAACCGCTACCGCGGCTTTGTAAGCAAGCCCCAAAGTGTTTCCTTCAGTATGAAGTACCAGCTTGCATATATCATTGAAAAGCAACAAAAAGGGCTGGCTTAAGAGGTGAGCCAGTGAGGCGCTGGCTCAGGGTATGTCACTGGCTCACTCTCTATCTCCCGGGCTGCAGCTGTTTTAAACATTAACACAGCCACAGGCGCATTTACTTTTGCTCTTGTGGTTGTTCTATACTCAAGCCATGGTGCTGGCAGCTTAAGTATAGCACAGCCGCAGGAGCAACAGCAAATGCTTCTGCAGCTGTAATGAGCATTAATACAGCCGTGGGAGCAAAAGCAATGCTCCTGTGTCTGTGTTGCTGAATGGAGGGGGCAGGGGGTGGCTGATACTGGTGCTGTGGGTGGTTGGAACTGGGTTGGGCTGCTGAAAATGGGCTGATACTGGGGCTGTGGGGGCTGGAACTGGGCTGGGGGCTGGAAATGGGCTGATACTGAGGCTGTGGGAGGGGGCTGAAAATGGGTTGATATTGGGATTGGGGCAGCTGACTGATACTGGCAATGGGCTGATAATGGAAAGGGAGGGCTTGGACTGGAAATGCACTGATATTGGGGCTGGGGGGGACTGTCAATGGCCTGACAGTACTGGAAATGGGCTGATTCCGGGGCTGGTACTGGAAATGGACTGATATTAGGTCTGAGACAGATTGAAAATGCACTGATATAGCGGCTGGGGGGACTGGAAATGGGCTGTTACTAGGTCTGGGGAGATGGGAGTAGAAAGGGGGTGAGACTGGAAGGGAGCTAATTCTAGGGCTGGGGTCTTGGGATTGAAAGGGGGCTGATGCTGGAAAATGCTAGGGTCAAAGTAGGAAAAAGAAGGATATGCTGGGGAAGTGAGAAGGGAAAGGAGAACAGATATTGTGGGGAGTTGGGAAGAAGCAAAATCATCCAAGGGAAGGTTGAGATGAAAGGGTATAAGAACACTTGCTGGGGTAAGAAGGAGGAAAGACAAAGTTAATGAATATTGGAGAAGGAAGTAAATGGGTGGGTACTAGGGAAAGGGTAGGAGGCAGGAGGGCAGTTACTAGGGACATGGGATATGGGAAAACAGAGACTCTGACAGGTGGAGACTCAAAGATTTGGTGAGAAAACAGAAGAAGGACTCTAAGATAGGCTGGGTATTGGAAATTTAAGTGGAAACTCGGGGCTTGGGTGGAATTGTGAGTGGGAACTTGGAGTTGCTTAGGGAGTGGGGATAGTTGAGACTAAGAAATTGTCCACAGATTGAAGACAATGGGGACAAGGTGATTGGGTGAGGAGTACAAGTAGGGTTGTGAGACCATGCAGAAATATGGGGAGGAGAGAAGGTTTGAAGGACCTTGAGGGATTGGGGTGGGGAAGGGTTGGGGGGCAGTTGAAAAGGACAGAGTACTATGGAGTGGATGAGAGCCACAGGAAGAGAAAGGTCTTCCTTGAAGCAGGTGAAAGAGAGTAGAAATGGAAGAAGTGAAAGGGGAAATGGAAGCCTGGATGGGGTAAGACACAAAGGGTCTGGAGATGAAGAAAGGATGAGTGCTAGAGAATGAGCTGGGGTTGATGAAAGGATGAGAAGCAGAAGATGGTAAATGAGAGTGGAGCAGAGATGAGTACAGAGGAAGGACATGGTAAACTAGAAAGTTGGTGAAAAACGGGATTGGGGGATAGGTTGCTGGCAAAGGAATGAGACAGTTGTGGAATGTTTATGTTTCTCTTTATTTGATATACCATATATCTGAATCAGTCTAAGTTGTTTACAATAAAGACAGTTAACCGTGGTAGGTCAGACCCGATGCTCTGTACCCATCCACCCCCAACAACCCCCTCCCATCCCCCAGAACATTCCGTCTCCCCCTTGGCCCACAAACTACACAGACAACTGATCATGGAAAATAAACTGGTCGCAGCTTTATTACCTTTTAACATATTGAACATTACAAACCAAAATAATCCTTTTTAACAATCTGGAACAGCGGAGCAATGCCTCACCAGCCATGCAATTAGCAAGGTGATCTTGCTTTCGCTTCAGACCCGGCCGCGAATCAGCGCGGCCGGGCACAGGCACGCGCCGGCGAGCCGTGGCCAAAATTAGGGGCGGGGGAAGGCGAGGGGGGGGGGGGCGGGCGAAGAGCCGCATTCAAAAAGCGCGCTCGGCGCGAATGCGGTCTCTTTGCCAGCTCCCCCCTCCTTACAGGAACAAGCCGGACAGGATAGCAGGACCGAAGATCATCGCGGCAGAGTTAGCTGCACACATCCGAGCGGCTGTCCAGGAACCGGAGCCATAGCGAAACCCGTTCGGAGAGAGGCCACGCAGAGCAGCAAAAAGAAGAAAAAGCAAGCGAGGAAGAGTGCTCCGGCTGATCCACCCCCTCCACGTGGAGGAGCGAGTGTAGATCGCCGAGACTCTACAAGAAAAAAGGCAGAAGCGATTAAAAGAGAACACAAAAAGCAAGTATGGGATATATATCGTGCTCAGAGAGCAGGGGAGGGGAAGGGGGGGGGTGGAAAGAAGGAGAAGTTAAAAAGAGAGCCGATAGCGGAGGGGGGGGGGGGCCCTTTTACAGCCGGCGGCCTACACAAGGAGAGAGGAACGGGCCCAGCCTGCCAGCCAGCCAGCTAGCCAGCTTCCCTGCAGGGTAAAAGGCAGAAGCTAATAATTAAGAATAAATATATAAAATAAATAAATAAAACAGTGTGGTGAGCGGCCAGGACAGGCGTTACACGTGGCCAGGCCCAGAGAGCTGGAGGTGAGGAGGTTGCCCAGGGGATGAAAGGGGGGAGGGGGGGAAGGGCCGGGAGGGATGGGGGAGGGGGGAAAAAAATGAAAAGGGCAGAGAGGTGAGCAGCCGCACATGCCCTCTTTTCTTCATAGAAGAAGTAAATAAAGGATTATTGGCATAGGAAGGGATGCTTAACAAGAAGGGGACAGAATGGCAAAGGTAATTAAGCTATATTGGCGATGTGAGGAATCTAAAGAGGCCGGGGTAGTCTAGAGAGGGAGATCTCTATTGTGAATATATGTATGTTGCTGGCAAAGGGACACGGGAGCTACGAGGTAGAAGACAGGAATATAGTAGGCATCAGGAATGACAGTAACTATGCCTTTTCCCCTTGCCACTACTTAGTTATGCTATACAAAAAAAAAAAAAAAAAATGCCGGGAAGAGCATGGGATTATGGATAGCATCAGATGTGATAGTAATGTAAGTTTATTGCCTTTGCATAGCACTCTATCTTAAAGGAAAAATGCCTAGGAAGGGACCACAAAAGGCTTCTCGGCCACGAGGCAACAGTGAGCCACGGAAGGTGGCAGCGGCATCGAAAGCACGAGCAGCGGCCGAACAAAACGCGAGAGGGACTCAGAGGGCTGTCCGCGAAGCAACGGCCGCTGCAGCGAGACCGCGGCAAAGTGCCAGGAAGAAGACACCTCAGCAACCAGGGAACGTGGCCCCCCCGCAGAACCAAGAACTAGACGACCTGCTCCAGATGGTCCGGGAGCAGGTTACACAGCATGGCCTGAACTCAGTTAAGCAACGGTTGGGAGCAACGGGTTCTACGAACTATGAAGTGCCATCGATGAGCACCAGCACAACCATCCCCAACCCAGCACATGGTAAGTCGGGTTGCGAAACGGGGGCGCCAGAGTCGGCAACGTCATCATCGGATAGGTCCAGTTCAGACAGTGACAGGGACATTGAATGGGCAGATGTGATGCGCTATGCACTAAAGAAAGTTAAGAGGAAGAAGAGCGCGAAACATTCCCTTCCCCTCAGAGAGGCCTGGTCGGGGCGAAGTCAGAGGGGTGAAGATGACACATGCACGCCGACGGGAGCGGCCCAAAGAACGCGGATGGATTGGCATGACACTAGCCGTGATCCACGCTGCGGGGTGAGCTCCCTGGCCGTGTCGGTGCCCAAAAAGATCAAAAAGAGAATTTGGAGGAGAGAATATATTGACATATTCTCTCTCCTACTCAGGGATCAAGAGGATGAGTCAACTAGTGGAAAAGATAGGGAAAGAAGAAGCGAGAGGGACAGGAAACCAAAAATACCCAAATCCATCAACAACTGGGTGGCGGCATTTCACCTCTTTATGAGCGTGGTGATGGAAAAAGAACCCGAAGCGGGGCCATACCTGACCAAGTACCTGGACACGATTACTCGCGCACATAAGCAATACGGGGGATGGGCCTGGCTAAACTACGATGTGAAGTTCAGGAGGAACATGGCCGACGATCCCACCCTAGCATGGCACCATAGAGTGCTGGACATGTGGGGAGAAGAAATGGCACATAATAGGCCGTTGTGTCAGGACGGGTTGCAGCAGCCACTCCCGAGCACCCCATGGCAACAGCCCTTTCAGGCTAACCAAGGGAGGCAAGCCAATCAGTGGCCCGGGAGACGAGCATGCAGACAGTACAACGCGGGGAGTTGTAACTGGCAGCCGTGCAAATTCAAACATTCCTGCTCGGGATGCGGGGGAGGACATCCCGCTTTCACATGTAGAGCGGCAAGAGAGGCGAAACCATATAGAGCAATGCCGCAGCGATCCACTGATGTGGGTGGCGCCAACACCCATCAGCCTTGAGCGTATGCGGCCATGGCTAAGAGCATACCCTAAGCAGGATATAGCTATTAGTATAGAGGAAGGTTTCACACGAGGTTTCCGCATTCCATCCCTAATCGTAGGGAACGGAAAGCAAGCGTGCTTACAAAAAAACCCACCATCCGTCCAACAACATAACGAGATCGCCCGCAGCAAAATAACAAAAGAATTAGGTATGGGGAGAATAGCTGGTCCCTTCCAGTCACTCCCATTCAAGGACCTAATTGTTTCCCCATTGGGAGTGATACCCAAAAAGGAGCCAGGACAATTTAGGTTAATTCATAACCTATCCTACCCCGAGGGACAGTCCGTCAATGATTACATTGATCCGGCATTATGCTCAGTTAAATATGCAACCATGGACCAAGCGATTACAATCATCCGAAGTAAGGGGCCCCGAGCGCAACTAGCGAAGGCAGACATTGAGTCCGCGTTCCACCTATTGCCGGTTCACCCTGAATCTTTTCCACTGTTGGGCTTCTCGTTCAATGGGGAGTTCTTCTATGATAAATGTTTGCCCATGGGATGCGCAGTATCATGTGCATACTTTGAACAATTCAGTTCCTTCATACACTGGGTGGTCGAAGATCTGGCCGGCCCCAATACGGTGGTGCACTACCTGGACGATTTCCTATTCGTGGGAAAAGACCGGGATGAATGCAAAAGGATACTAGATATCTTCGAGCAGACGGCACGGGAGTTTGGAATCCCGTTAGCAAAGGAGAAGACAGAGGGCCCAAAAAGTGTCCTCACTTTTCTGGGCATACAATTAGATGTGCCGGCGCATAGGTCGCGCTTGCCAGCTGAAAAAGTGCTCAAGTTGAGTAAAGAGATGCAACTATTGCACAGCCAGCGAAAAGCGACACTACGGCAATTCCAGTCCATGCTGGGCCTCCTTTGCTTTGCGTGCAGAGTGATACCCATGGGGAGGGTGTTTTGCCGGCGTATGGCATGGGCGACAAGGGGTATCGCAAAACGATACCACCGCATCAGAGTCACCAGGGAGATGTGCGAAGACCTCCAGGTCTGGTTGCAATTCCTTCGCGCTTTCAACGGCCTGGCCTTTTGGCAAGCGCCCCCGATATCCAATGCCGAACTGGAATTCTTCACCGACGCCTCGGGGGGGATCGGTTTCGGCATATATTATAAAGGGGCGTGGTGCTCTGAGACGTGGCCCAAGGAGTGGCACAGTGTTGGAATCACCAGGGACATCACGTTCTTGGAGTTGTTCCCTATACTGGTATCCCTTTGTATCTGGGCCCCTGAGCTCGCCAATAGGGCTATCACCTTCCGCATCGACAACCTAGCGGTGGTGTGGGCGATAAATAATATGAGAGCCAAAACGCCAAGGGTAGTGGCGCTCTTAAGGCGAATAGTCTTGCTCTGCCTGGCGCATAATATAACCCTGAGAGCCATCCACATCGAGGGCGAGAATAATAACATTGCTGATGCTCTTTCTCGTTCTAAGATCAGGCTTTTTCACCAGCTGGCGCCCGAAGCCGACGGAGTCAAGACAGCGGTCCCGTATCAAGTCTGGGAGTTTGGTCCACCGAGATCTGGGAGCTCCTGCTGGGAGCGTTAGCCGAGAACACCCGGCGCAGATACATAGCGGCATGGGAACAATACCAGACTTTTTGCGGTGAGGCACACATTAGGCTGGAGGACAGACTAAAAGTGGCAACAATAGTGTGATGGATTCTGCACTGCAAAACCAATGGCTGCACAAGGGCCGCGGTGCAGGTCCGTTTAGCGGCTGTGTCCTTTTTTGCAAAAGCGATGGGGAAGCAGAGCCCCACGGCTGGGTTTATTGTACAAAAGGTGATGAGAGGCTGGTCCCGGGAACAGCCGCAGAAGATGGACAAACGCCGCCCGATCACGCATCAGATGCTCCAACAACTGATGGTACTCACCAGCCTGGTGTGCTATGACGACTACGAGACGAGGTTGTTTAGATGCGCCTTCTCCTGGGCCTTCTACGGAGCCTTTCGGGTAGGGGAGCTCGTAGCATCCTCAGCATCAGAGCAAATGACCCCACGCGGAGGGCTAGTAAAGCAGGATGTGTGCATAAGCACTAGAGCGATAGTGTTGCAGTTACGCAAGTCTAAGACTGACGCGGAAGGAAAAGGGGTGCAGGTGGTGCTGTCGGCCATGCACAATGACCCGTCATGCCCAGTCCAAAATGCGTTAGCATACCAACAAGTAAGGGTGCGCTCAGAACACCATTGGTTCATTCACGCCAATGGAGCACCCCTATCACGTTTTCAATTCAGCAGAGTACTCAAGCTCATAATAGAACGCACGGGACGGGGTGCAAGCTTATACGGCTCGCACTCCTTTCGCATTGGGGCTGCTTCTACGGCGGCCAGCATCGGAATGACTCGAGAGCAGATAATGAAAATAGGCCGATGGCGCTCGGATAGATACAAATTGTATATACGTCCAGCGCCGTAAGGCCAAGGAGGCAACTTCAAAAAATAAAAAAAATAAAGAGAATTGCATAGATACATACCCCAGTTAAAGACGATAGTAACGGACTATGAGCGGGTGGCGGGGATAAAGGAAATGTGACTAAGTGAATATACATTGCAAGAATGATACTGTTATAATCATAATTTCTGGTTGTGCTCCATGCAGGAATAGGCTACGACAGAGGGCCGCGTGAAGTGTGGATGTGTGGCCATTCATTTGTTCACTGGGCACAGAAGAGGGCGCGATGTAGACCAATGGGATTGAACCTAGGACTTCCATGTGCAGACGTGGCCGTATTGTGGCTGGGACGACGGGGTATGATGTGGGACCAGCTAATGCCGTCCTTGCTCCAAAGGGGGAGATCCGCAAGGAATCCAGCGATAATTGTGATCCACTTGGGAGGCAACGACCTCGCATCCACACGCAGCGTTGAGCTCACCAAGAGGATGCAAGGCGACCTCCTAACGCTGGCAAACACATTTCCGGAGACGCTATTGGCATGGTCTCACATCACACCCCGACGAGTGTGGAGGGGCGAAAACTCTCATAGGGCAGTGGAGAGGACTAGAAGAAAAGTGAACAGATGGATGGCCCGCTTCATGGGGTCCATAGGGGGATGCGCAATCGCGCATGACCTAATAGAGGAGAGATGCCCCGGGCTGTTCCGCCCTGATGGAGTGCACTTGTCCGACATCGGAATGGACATTTTTCTCTGCGACATACAGGATGCGATAGAACGTCTATGGAGGAAGCGGATGTTGGCCACAGCGGCGCGTTGATGTGTGGGGCCCCGACAACAAGCGAGGAGTCGCTGTTGACGGGGTTGGCAGGAGAAACGCACCCGGGGAGAGAACACAGCCTAGGCCTTAAGTAAAGGGGGAGAGGTACGGGAGAGATACACGGACCTCACCCCGGAGAGACGGAGATGGTGGACAAGAACACCACGCAGAGAGCCCCCCCCTTTGCCTTGCTTCGACGGCGGGCAAAAGGGGGGGGGCAAGGAGAAAAAGTTGCCAAGGCTGCTTGAACGGCAGACGCAACAGCTTTTCGGCTGAAGGACACGAAAGACTAAGGGACGGAGAAAAGCTTTCACGGCTAAAGAAGTTCCCTCCTGCTATGGGCAAAAGGCGGCAGGATAAGGGCTGTGTTTCTCGGGGGGGCAAGAAAAAGAAAAAGAGGTGATATAAGATATTGTAGACTGTGTCTTGCTGACGGTCACGTGCATGCTGTGGCCAACAGTTGTTATGTACTGTTAGATACCATTGTTGTTAGTATACCACTGTTGTGAATAAAAGCGATATGATTGTTGAAAGAACCCCATGGCGTAAGGTGGTGCTTCATGGGGGGGGGGGGAAGGGGTGGAAGGACTGCGGCGGTCATGCCGGTTGCGTGGCTGAGACCCGGCCGCGAATCAGCGCGGCCGGGCACAGGCACGCGCGCTGGCGAGCCGCGGCCAAAATTAGGGGCGGGGGAAGGCGAGGGGGGGGGGGCGGGCGAAGAGCCGCATTCAAAAAGCGCGCTCGGCGCGAATGCGGTCTCTTTGCCAGCTCCCCCCTCCTTACAGGAACAAGCCGGACACCCGCCCATCCCACCCACGGCGCGAATTGGGGGGGGGGGGGAAACGTCGCAGCATGCAAGACGGCAGGAGAAACGCACCCGGGGAGAGAACACAGCCTAGGCCTTAAGTAAAGGGGGAGAGGTACGGGAGAGATACACGGACCTCACCCCGGAGAGATGGAGATGGTGGACAAGAACACCACGCAGAGAGCCCCCCCCTTTGCCTTGCTTCGACGGCGGGCAAAAGGGGGGGGCAAGGAGAAAAAATTGCCAAGGCTGCTTGAACGGCAGACGCAACAGCTTTTCGGCTGAAGGACACGAAAGACTAAGGGACGGAGAAAAGCTTTCACGGCTAAAGAAGTTCCCTCCTGCTATGGGCAAAAGGCGGCAGGATAAGGGCTGTGTTTCTCGGGGGGGCAAGAAAAAGAAAAAGAGGTGATATAAGATATTGTAGACTGTGTCTTGCTGACGGTCACGTGCATGCTGTGGCCAACAGTTGTTATGTACTGTTAGATACCATTGTTGTTAGTATACCACTGTTGTGAATAAAAGCGATATGATTGTTGAAAGAACCCCATGGCGTAAGGTGGTGCTTCATGGGGGGGGGGAGGTGGGGGGGGAAGGGGGGGAAGGACTGCGGCGGTCATGCCGGTTGCGTGGCTGTGCCACAGTCATGCCACCGGCCAGAATTCCTACCACCCCTTCCCCGACCTCGCCATGTAATTAGCAAAAGTTGTCCGCGTCGGGGGTACCCCGCCCCCGCCCAAGTATAGTCTAAGGCTCCGGACCCTGGAAACCTACGGGATCCTGCTACCAGCACAGGTGACCTTAATGTCCCTGTGCCGCCCCTCCAACAACAAGTTGCGACCAGCGAGCGTCCCGTTGAACCACCCATTCCAAGGCCTCTTGCCAGTCATTCAAAAGCAAATACACACCTACAGGGGATAAGTGCACCCCGTCTCACCTATACAACCCTGCTCAATCAACTTCCACCCATGAATGCATGATTTGGTAAACTCCTTGCTCGCATACCCAACGGCCTATCTGCAGATTTATTTTTGTCAGTCCTCGTGACCAATGCCGTTGGTTCCAGCATGCAGGCCTTGGAATGATGTCTGACCACATTAAAACTACTCCCTGAAACATTCGCAGCACTAGGGCAAGATCTCTTTTTGCTGCTCTTATCAGTTACTTGCATGTCCATGATGTCAAACCGTTGCCCCCCAAATGCAATAGTATAAGCACAGGCGTGCTCCTTAATCGTTCATGGTGCTGAAGCAAAGGCATAAGCTGTGTCCATCAGAGACCTCACTCGCCCAGCCATAGTACCGACACCAACGCAGGATCGAGTCCCAAATTAGGCACGACCAGCCACACCTCTGCGCGCTGACCAGCCCAATACACAAAGGAATGACCAATCAGCCAGCAACCCCGAGCACCTTGTCCCCCATCTGCAAAAGCAAATATAATTAATGTTGACAGATTGCTAGTCTCTTTGTGCATGTCACAGATGAACATAGCCCAGAAAAGCCCTGGACCGCCATCTACCAATGGATTGTATCTCCTGCTCTGAAAATCCTTCCGCAGCCGCACTAGTTGCCGTGCCAATGCGGAAGGAGTGCGCCACAAACCGACTCGGGTCTTCCCCTACATGCCGCAGAATAATCCGCAGCACTGCAGACACTTGAAAACGCGTCAATAGCTTCCCGTCCTTATGCATGAAGAGCCCTCCCTCTGTCGCGGGACGCCACCGTAAGTATTCCCTCAGTGTAGCCACTGGGCATGTTGCCAGGCCAACAATCTCAGGATCACCCACAAGCCTTTCCCTTGCTGATCTGTCTTTGATTTAGCTAGCAGGACTCGCAACTGTCCCGCCTCTACGCTCACATGCTGCTGCTGCAAACTGCCACCCACCCCGCCTTGCCCGAGTTCGCCACCAACTCCCCAATGTGGAAGACGCCAAAAAATGCCAAACTAAAAACCGCCCAAAAGAGGTTGGTTTCGTACCCTGACGCCGCCACCCTAGGCAAGGCCGCGCAGAGTCGTACTAACAACTCATGGGTAATTGGCCTCCTGTAGTCACGTGGCATTGGCCGCAACCTCTCCCACCCTTGCATCATCCTACGGGCTAGGAATCCCCCCGCTGAATGGCCCCAGCCCACTGCTCTAGCAAAAAAGGCGAAACCCGCCAAGTAGGTACGCACCGCTGATCTGGCGACCCCTTGTTCCTTGGCAAACACTATATACTGCCCTGACACTGTACCCGGCTGCCAACCACGAGCTTCCAAAAATTCCACCACTTTGTCACAACCTCGCCCATATGTTGACCAGGTCCCCGTTGCTACCAAACTCTGCAGTAGCTTTATCATCTCCTTTGGCCAACGCTCCATAATTTCTCTGGGACCTCGAAACCTTCTGTATCCGCTTCTGGAGCCAGCCTCCAAAATCGATCCCACTTGAAATGGGAAAGAGCGTCAGCAATCTCATTAGTATGTCCTGGGATATGTCAGGCCTTTAGAAACACATTCAGATGCAAACATGCTAAGACTACTTCCCTCATTAAAGACGTCACCTGTACACATCGTGGAGTGTAATGATTAACCACACTGACCACTGCTTCGTTATCACACCACCACACAACCCTGTGGTTGCGAAGCCTATCCGGCCACAGCTCCAGTGCGGATAAAATGGGAAAAAGCTCCAAGAAAGTTATATTGCTGGTAAGTCTAGACTTGTGCCACTTCTGCGGCCAACTATCCGCACACCATGCGCAAAATAAATTTCCAAGCCTTGTAAAAGGGGGTGCTTGTTATGAAAGCTACACCACCTTTTGCAAAGATCTAGATTATCTATGCCGCAAAGGATTGTGGTAATAGTAGTTCAGTTGTATAGTGTTTGCCTTTGAGGTAAATAAGAATGTAGTAGTTGAGTCGAGTATAAGGCAAAATAGAATTTATTTATGGGGTAAATTATTCCACACACAGATTATACTTGTAACACCTTCAGGATAACTTTTCCAGGTTTTGTAATCAAAGTAAAGAACACAACTGAAAGTTCCAAGCAAATAGCTTGCAGAGTCTTTTCAAGCAACAGAAAAAAAACACTTCCCTTCAGTCACTGCTGACAACTGCTCAGCAGTGCTGGAGAATAAACCCCAAAGGAAAAACGTCTTTACAAACAGCGTTCTTCTTTCACATTCAAAGCAGTTCTTTATACAACATGTGCACGGCTTGAGCAATGCTCTACTCTATCATCAGGTGGATAACAAGCTTTAATCAATAGCTGGTTTGCTCCTCTGCACACGTGTTTTCATTTCCACTCCCCAAAAGCCTCTTTCTTTCCATATAAAACTTTCTGGGTAGCCAGTAATTAGAACATTTCCTTTTGATGGTTTTAATCCTACTTTGAGGATTTCTTTAGGCTATCAATCTTACACAAAGAACAGTCCATGCAAAAATCATCTCCCTCAGGACTTGTACCTTGTTCCTCCAATTGCATAGGCTCAATCTCAATGTCTGGCATAGAGGGCTTCAATAACTGGCCTCCAGTGGGAGAGACACTGTTTCCCAACAGTTTGCATTGCTCCAGGTTAGTTAAAGGATCAAAGTTTATACCTGAGTCACAACTGTCCTTGGGCTGTCTCCTTAGGTATCCTGGCCAGTAAGCATGGGTGCTTCTGTGGCCTGTCCTCCAGTCTGTGTCTCTGGACCTCAGGGCATCGGCTCCATACCTCTTCCCATAAGACTTTGTGTTCCTTTTCTCCTTAGCTGTTCCTGTCTACTTACAGGGTGCTGCTTTAGAGTTCCTACTGGAATCACAGGAATCTCTATAGGAACACATCTCTCTCTGAGTTCCTCTTGCCTTCTCTCTCCTGGACCTTCTTCTTCTCTCTCTTCGCTGTGGTTGTCGTCTCTGAGCTGCTGCTTCCCCTGGTCTCTGAGCCGGTCCTTCCCCTGGTCTCCGAGCCGGTCCTTCCCCTGGTCTCCGAGCCGGTCCTTCCCCTGGTCTCTGAGCCGGTCCTTCCCCTGGTCTCCGAGCCGGTCCTTCCCCTGGTCTCTGAGCCGGTCCTTCCCCTGGTCTCCCTCCTGGTCTGTCTTCTGAATATTCAGTTCTGCCTTTAAAGTCCTTAGCTTCCAACACCTCCCTTGCAGTGCTCAGGTGTTGGTGCTTAAACTCTCCTCTGGTCACTGATTGATTAGGCATGACGTAAGGGTTTTTCAGACTATGCTTATGCTTCTCCTCCTTAGCTCCACTAGGGGCTTTCTGCAAGTTACTGCAGCTGGGAATAAGCTGTCTTTTAGGGAAACAGGCTGCTCTATTTCTCTGACCTGTCAGAACAGGTCCCTTGATTAATGTAAATTCCTTTCTATTGGCAGTACTCTCAGGGCTCTGATAAGCTTCCTTATCACAGCCTATACCCCCCACTGCATCCTTGTATAGCTGAAAGTCCACACTTGTAATCTCAGCCTCCATCAGCACCAACGTCCCATTGAATTTCTTCAAAAAGACATCCCATACCTGTAAATCTTCCCACATAACCTTAGAGACTCTAATGCGCTGATGCGGTTTTCGTACCCTTGCTGTGGATGCCGCCAGCCGACGAAGGAATACCTGACCCATATTGATGACCCTGCAGGCAAAATTCAGGGATCCTATTAGCGCCTGCATTTCCTTCAACATCAATTTAGTTGAAGCCATCATATTAGCGACCAAAACCCATAATCTTCACACCTTCTCTCGAGGAAGACGAGCTACCATTTCTTCAGAATCCAACTCCACTCCCAAAAAGGTGATCCTCGTCGATAGGCCTTCTATCTTGCCCTCTGCCAAAGGCACCCCCAATTCGCTCAATAATTCCACGAAACCTTCTAAAAGCACACGGCACTCCACTGACTGTGAAGTCCCTACAAACAAAAAATCACCTAGATAATGCATCACCTTCGAGCAACCTACTTTCTTTACTACCGCCAAATGTAGGAAAGTGCTAAATTTCTCGAAAGATGTGCAAGACACTGCACAACCCATGGGCATGCATTTGTCAAAATACATCCCGTCCTCGAAGCCGAAACCTAGGAAATGTAAAGCTGATGGGTGCACTGGCAACAAACGGAAAGCCAATTCAATATCCACTTTCGCCATCAATGCTTTGTGACCCGATTTCCTGACCAACTCCACTGCCCGATCGAAAGAAGCATAACGAACCGTACACAACTCCCGAGGTATGTGATCCTTTACTGATGCTCCTAACGGAAAGGACAAGTTATGAATCAGCCAAAACTTCCCAGGTTCTTTTTTAGGTATGACTCCTAACGGTGACACCACAAAATTTGGGAAAGGCTGCTTCATAAAAGGGCCCACAATTCTACCTAGTTTCTGCTCTCCTTTCAACTTATCCCTAACTAAGGTCGCAAAGTGCTGAACCAATGGCGAATTTCGTGCCGTCAACACTTGAACATTTCCTTTAACCGGTATAACAAAACCTGACTGAAAACCAAACTGCAAAATCTCCTTGTCCCCTTGCTTCAGGTAATGGCAAAGCCAGAGCCTTAAAGCCTCTACCCATATTGGTGTTGGGGCCAAGCCAAACCCCCCACTATTACTTGGGAGATGGCAAAGCAGCCAAGAAGGCCCCTTTTTTAATGCATTTAACTGCTGAGTGACCTCCGGCAGACTGAGCAAACATGTCTGAATTTGCAGTCTGGAAAAGGGCAGGAGGACTTATTAAACCTCCAGCACACATCCCCGGCTCCATATCCAACCGATCTCTGCTGCACCATGACCCCCCCGCACGAAAGGATCGCCCTGCACCTGCATTGCCCCCCTCTTTCCCCCCTACTCCTCCCCCCACACCTGCCCTGGCAGACATCTGCGTCAACCACAGGCTAATATCCTGCATGCCCCATGATAATAATTTGTTCTCCTCCATTTTATCCCTAAATTTTTCATCATAATTTAACCAAGACCATCCCTCATGGGTCTGTGATGCCTCCAGAATCGAATCTGCATATGCAATCAACATCCCATACTGCTCCGGATAGTGATGGCCCCATACACTTGCTAAGCGCAAAAAGGCTCTCGTCCAGTTCACCACGTTACGAGAGACCTTCTTGATCCACCCCGCCTTCTCATCCTCTTTCCGCTTTTTCATACTCTCCCCGGACCTCTTCCGCCCCTCTTGTAAGTGGAATATATCTATATATCACCGCTTCTTAATCTTATGTCATAAGTGCTTTGGCACTCCCTCCCATAACTCAGCAAAAGACGCTACACTAGGAGCTCCACCTTCTAACCTGCCCACAACCCCTTTATCGACGCTCACTCTTTGCCGCCCGCCTCTGGCTCCCAATGACGACGACAAAGATTCAGAAGACGATGATGATGACGATTCCGAACTATGATGCCGCCTACAAGAATGCTTCCTTTTTTTACACGCTTTTCCTCCCCTTCCCTCTCGCACGCTACTCGTAACCAACACCTCTTCAGGCTCCACGTTCAACTCACCTGCTGCCTCTACCTCTGTCCCCAATGGAGCTGTTGGACAATTCGCTGATTGGCGAAGATCCTCATATTGCTGGCGCGATCCTTCTCCAGTCGCGGTAGTCAAATTCCCTGACAAACGCTGGAGGGCGGATATTCCTGCATCTCTGTTCTCCGCTTGCGAGTGTCCTCCCACTCCGTGCACCGCCACTGGTGGATTCATTACCGGAACCTGCGGAGACAGAAAAGGAAAAATGGGGGGGGGGGGGGGAACAACCGGAGACCATGCAGATTGCCAAGCCCCCACCCATTCCGCCCTGGATGGACCTTGTCCGCCCCCAAGCCAGTGTTCCCATGCTGTGTGTCCACCCACTGGCCCATAACCTCCCTGCACTGCTGGCCAGCCTTCCAGGGAAGCAACACCTAGACCCCTAAAGCTGTGGACCCCTTGCAGTGGCAGTACCCTGTCCCTGCCACTCCCATCTCTCCTCAAATCATACTGTGGGGTTTTCACCTGTCCTCGCTCTGCGCCATTTCCACCTGAGTCTACTGCATTAACTTTTTTGGCCCCCCAGCCGATCCCCGTCAGCGGACTCATAGCCTGCAAACCCCTAATACGTGACCCCCTCCCGCCCCTGCCGAGCCCATCTCGTCCCCGAGCTCTCTGCCCCTGCAGCCTAGCTCCCCTCCTACCCATCCTACGCCCAGCTAGTGACTCTCCACGCCCTCTTACAGGCCCTTTAGCCCTTATAGTTCCCCGACGTGAAGCTGCAGCCCCTAGCTGACCCCTGACCCCCACCGAACTCTCCCTTTCGACCACACCACTGTCAGCCTGGCCCTCCAGATCCTCTCGGGCATGGAGGGAACACCGCTCCATGGCCCGCCCCACTCTGCCATGACTACCCACCCGTCCCTGCCGTTCCTGCCGTCCCTTACGATGAGGCATTAACCCAGCTTCTGCACCAACACCTCCTTTGAATGGAGCCCTTCCCCCAATCCTATTGTAACAGCCTCACTGTTCTTATTTATATTTTTATTTTTTTTGAACAATGAATGGCAAACTGCCTTGCCCCCAGGCCAAGCAATGCTAGGATAATTAAGTCCTGGCCCCTGGGTCCAAAGCCAGTGCCCCCACCCCGAGACCACTCCTATCACGTTTATGATTTTTTATTTTTTTTTATTCTCCAACACTCGCCTTCTCATGATCCTCCCACGCTATTCTCTGCACCGCTCCGATCCTTGCCGATCCTTGCCGCTCCGCTGGGACAGCCACAGCTTGCCTCAAACGCCTGCTGCTCCCACTGTCGACCGGCTCCACAACACAGAGATCTTCTGCGCCGAAGGCTTCCTTTTCACTCTGCCTCCCCTCATTCTTTCCGACAGCACACTCCCCTTGCCACTGCAGACTCCGACGCCGTACTCCCAAACCTGCTGCTCTGAGTTCACCACCAGCCTCCAGTCAAGCCCAAGGCAGCCAAGCCAGCACGAGAAGACCACACACAGCCGAGGAGCAGGCGCCCGTTAAAGCCGCCGACTCCTCCCACCTTCTTCCCCAGCCACCAACTTAACTCATTGGCTCCCCACGCCTGCCCTAATGGGAGGAGCCAATGAATTTAAGGGATGCCTTTGGCGTCTTTGAATGCCGCCACCCCCGCTGACGGATGCGCACAGGGTCCCCGCACTGGGTCAAACACCTGGTTACAATTGGCTGCCGGGACCCTGCCGCATGTCCTTTCTTATCCGGAAGAAAGGAACGCCATTCTGATGCTAGGAAAGGGTTGGAAAGGAATGGAAGGACTAGGGAAGTAAGATTAGGAAATGGAAAGTTGATAAGTAGGTGCATGGTGAAACAAGGAAGACTAAAGATTGTTGGAAGGAGAGAAGGGAATGGCATGAAGCTATAGTTAGGTAAAAGGCAAATGAGAGAAATGGATCAATGTAATAAAGAGAGATGTAGTGAAGGAAAGGACGAAGAAAATAGGGAATGTGAAGAAACAGAAAATGGAAATGGGATACTGGAAAAGAACTTAGAAGAAAACCAACAAAAGGAAGTAGAAAAGAGAGACTGGGACCAACCCAAGTGGAAAAATAAGATGATCAGACAAGAAAGGTCTGTTTTTAGAGAATGAAATATGTCACCTTTGAAAATATACATGTCCTATAGTTCAATACAGGAGGAAATTCATTTCTGTTTCTGTTTCTTTTGTGTTTCACAGCTCAGTATCTGATTTGTAGTTTTGAATTTCAATTTTTGTCTTTTGTAGTTTCTTATTCTTTAATTGGTGGTGATCTGTATTTTCCATGTGCAGCCGAAATAAGGAATTCTGTTAACATGTAGGTTCTCTCTAGGAATCTGTAGTAGTTCAGCTTGTTCTCTTTTCCAACTGGGAATTACTGGTGTTCTGGAATATTTGCAATGCTGATTTTCCATAGGTGGAGTTGGTACAATTTGAGTTCTTGATGCTTGGTGTCAAGTGTCCATTTGCAGGGTTTTGTGTTATAACACACAATGGGGCATGTTTACTAAAGTCCGCAAAATAGCCCCCCGCAAAATAGCGCACGGCAACGCGGCACTGAAACGCGCAGAAACGCGTTTAAACCCCCCGCACATGTGCGTGTCACCCCCGCACAGGTACGCGGCTCACTAACGGGCCCCGTACAAGTGCGGCCCGCAAATTTCCGATAGAGGCGTGGAACGGCGAAAGGAGGGCGGAGGAAGGCTCCGGAGGGGCGGAGGGACGGGGTCAATGGGTGGAGAGTGGGAGGGGAGAGGCTCCCCGCACAGTATCGGGCCCGAATTTGCATGTAAAAACTACCGCGAGTGAAACACTCGCGGTAGAAAGCATTTAAAGAGAAGAGAAACCATTTACGTCAGCAATGTACAGGAAAACCGGGGAAACCTGCAAAACGTGAGCAGTGTGATACATGTGCACAGCACAAAAGTGCAAATACAAATAGAAAATGACCACAACAGAACTATTAAAAACAGTAATTCAGCTGGGGAACAGTTATAGTGATGGGCAAATACAGAAAACACACCCAGCAAAGCTCCAGAAAAAAGAAATGAACTTTTGAAGGGTTTACGGAGCCGAGTCTCTTCCAAAAAACATTTCCTTTGTTTGGAGCTTTCCTGGGAGTGTGTGGTATGGTTGCCCATTAATATCACTGTTGCCCAGCGCGGTGATATCTTGTCCCCCATTTCCCGTAGCCATTTCCGGGGTTTATGTGCACGTTTGTCACCAGACAGGGTGCATATGCCCACAGTAAAATTGCATAGAGCAGGGTTTGTGACTCCATTCTGCTAAGCTTACTACCTCCAGGGGCTGCACTGTTTCTGGGGCCATAGTGTGGTGCAGCGGACAGTGTCAGTACCTCTAGAACCAGAGGGTCAGAGGTTCAAAGCCCAGCTGGCGTACATGCCAGCCCAATCCCTATATTTTACCCACCACTGAACACAGATAGCGCAGACACCCCTGTATTGCAGGGAACATAAGCATGGGGAGAGCACCCATATTTTACCCAACAACGCACACACACACCACAACAATGGGCATTACCTACAGCCAAGTCACCCAAATGCAGTCCCGTACTGCCACATTGCAATCAGGTCATCTGCTTTTTCTGAGAGAAGCTCATGCCAGCATGTTGGCGGACGAGGACATGTGGTGCAGGGGGCAGTGGCTGCTAGCCACAGAAGACAGAGGCCCAGTCATGTGCAGGCTGGCACAGTCCACTGCAACACAGGCCCTACCGGATCCACAGTCATGGACATTCCAGGGAAATCACCCAATCTGTGGATACACGGTGGTGCAGTGCACACAGACACTGTATACAAGAGCAGAGGGTCACAGGTTCAAAGCCCAACTGGGGCAACCGCTAATCTTTTTCCCCCAATTAAACAGTGATAGTAAGGGCACACCTTTCCTGGGGAGGACATATGCAATGGCAATACGTCTATCTTTACCCCACTGAGCACACACACCATGAACAGGGCCAGTACCCAGAGCAGAATCACACAATGCAGTCCTGGTGGGGCACACACCAGTCAGGTCCCATGATGGCACTCATACAAATGCCTGTGCTGTATATCTATGCACCACACCCATGGTATGTAGATGTAGCTCATGCATATCCATGAGGGACAGCAGGAAAACCAGAACAGTGTGATGCAAACCTGGACTGGAGTTGGGAATCTGTGCCGTAAAGCAGCAGCCATCAGGGGCAGACACACCCACACCCACACCCACAGGCCTCATTGACCAATGTCTCCTGGAGAGGCAAACCATTGAACCCTGCATGTCCTACCAATGTCACCCTACACCTGAGGTATATGATACACAGCTCTGAGATGTTTGCTAGTTCCACACATACTGCTAGTTGACCCCATCCGAACAATCTGTTAGGTGTTTGCGGTGCGTGCTCCAGGCCTGGCCTCTGACGCTGTTTACCACCCTGGGGAGTGGCCACCAGCTGTACTGCCTACCATATCCATGCCTTGCCGTGCTCAGGAGTGGTCTTGGTGGGCAAGGCTGATTACCTTCTCAATAGTAGCACCATGATGGCATAGGTGTGGAAGTGTGTGTTTGTCTATACCGTGGGTGTTGGCAGCAAGCCCCTTCCACAGCCCACACTGCCAATGTGCATAATGAGGTGCACGGTACCATGGGTATAGCCAGGACAGGGTGGCCTGGGCAGGATGCATCTGCACTGGGCATAGGGCACTGGCAGGGACACTGTAGTGTCCGGCCACCACCTACACAGACAGGGTGGCCAAAGCATGTCCTTCTGGGAGATCACGCTCACCCTGACTGTGCAGTGACCACAGCATGGCTAGGCACCCCCATAGTGCTATACAGTCTTTCTCTCATGTGATACATATGGGTATCTATTTGGGGCCCAGTCACTGAGTTATCTGCTTGCTGTGTATGCTGGCAGCCCAGTTCTGTGTGCATGTGTCTCCACTGGGAACATGCACTATGGACTAACCAGCAGACTGTTTGTAGATGGTATGTGGTTTGCTGGAATGGCTGGCAGGGTGCAGTTGGCTTGCTGCAGGGGAATACCTGGTCATATGTGTGTCTGTTATTGTGTTATGGCTGTGTGTGGGGGGTGTTCCTCAGCAGGACTGGGGTTGATGTTGCCCTCTACTGCCACCTTTGCAGGGAGGTAGAGTGTGGATCTCTTGATGGGGGACCATGTTTGTCTCTGGGGGCAGCCCAAGGGGGGGGGGGGCTACAGCTGTGCCTGACTGGGATATCCATGGTGTTTGTGCAGAAACTAGCTATCTTACACAGTAACACTGCTTTGGAACTCCCGCTTGGCCTCCATCAGCCATGGAAAGTGTTGTAGACCTGGTCCTGGGCGCCTCATTGTACACTCAGGGTGAGGCCAGAACCCGCACGATGTAACGTTGTGTAGCTACTTTGTGCCAGTAAAACACCCGGTCAGTGCCCCCTACCAGGCCGAGTTGCTGTGTGGGTGCACCCGGTAACGTCCCCCAACAGGGCCGTGGTGCTGTGGGGGTGCATTTCCCATCTTGTGTCCATCTGTGGACAGCTAATTTGCATGTGCAGTGCATCATGGGTACGTGTGGCCTAACCCTATCCTGTTTACCCTGGCATACTATCTGTGAGATGACGTGCAGGCTATCTGCAGCCAGCCAGGGGCTTCCATACAGCTATGGAGCTGTAGTCCAATGGTTACGTCACTGCCTGTGCAGCCAGAGGTGATGGGTTCAAACCCACATTGGGGTTCTGTGAGACAGGTGTTCATAGCATATTTTTTTAGTTTACTGTACATATGTTGATGTCAGCAATAGCACCCTCAGTGTACTGTACCCATAAGGTGCCTCTGAGGGTGCTTTATGGGGCGCCCTATAGGGCACTGTATGGTTGCCATCCATATAGGGTGCACCATACATTATCCTGTGTCGCAACATACATGCTGCCCTATAGGGGACATTCTAGGGTGCCTTGGCAGACGGTGCACTGTAACATGTGCCTTATGGGCGGCCCTATATTAATATGCTGTGAGAGTGCGATTGCTAGTAGTTATCATAAAACTAAAATGATAGAGCCTCCTACAGCTCTCCCCAACATAAAACATACTGCCTCAGCTAGCCTTTTTCTCTGGGCTTTGTGAGGGATTGAACACATGGCCCCTGCACCATTGCTCAGTGTCTTCACCATTGTGCTGTGGCTCTGTTCCTGTGTTTGAGCAGCAGCGCGCAGCCTTGTAGCCATTGGCGCGCCGTCTTGTGACGCACAAAATTACAATTAACAGCGCGCCGCCTTCTGGCGCGTAACATTAACAGTGCCCAACATGGGCATGCCCCTTAAAATACTGCCTCAGCCAGCTGTCTTCAATGGGCACTGGGGGGAATTGAACCCATGATGCCTGCATAGGTGGTCAGTGTCTTAACCATTGTCCTATGGCTCCATTCCTGCTATTTGCACATCAGCGCGCCACTTATCCCTCCCACTATTGGGCTGCCCCCTCACACATCAGCGTGCCGCCTTCTGCCCACCGGCTCGCCGCCTTCTGTTGACCAATTTTATCAGTGCGCCGCCCTCTGCCGCCCAACCTTAACAGCGCGCTGCCCTCTGCCGCCCACAATAAACAGTGCGCCGTCTCATGCCGTTTAAAAAAATAGGTGCGCCGCCTTCTGCCGCCCATAATCAATATGCCTCCTACACCACTTTTGCCCATAAAATTTGATGCCTCAGCTGGTCTTATTTGTTGGGTGCAATGGGGGTTTGAACCCCTGGACCCTGCACCATAGGTCAATGTCTTCACCGTTGTACTACGGCTTTGTTGTTTGGTTGTGCAGCAGCGCCCCACTTAGCCTTCTCACGCGCTAATGTGGGACCCGCACATTAGCGCGACTCACAAACCTACGGTCCGTTTTTTTCCTTTTTCTGCCTGGCCCGCCCACTCCTTATATGGCACCAGCACACTAACGGGGACCCGCACAGCAACGGACTTTAGTAAACATGCCTGAATGTCTAGCTGTGGAGGGAGTTAATGGTGTTGTCACTGATGTGAAACTAGAATTTGAATAGAACTTTTTATATGTTGAGATCTGCAGTGGAGTGGACACAAGGAAGGAGTGGATGATTTGAGGAGGGATCTAGCAATGCTTTAGGAATGGTCGAGAATTTGGCAACTGATATTTAATGCTAAAAAATGCAGGGTCATGCATTTGGGCTGCAGGGATCCAAGGGAGCGGTGCAGTATAGGGGGGTGACGGGCTTTTGCCCACGAGGGAAGAGCAGGATCTGGGGGTATTGTTTCTGATAGTCCTTGGGTGGTTAGGCAGGTAGAAAGGATGGCAGTAAGGGCCAAAAGGATGATTGGGTGCATGAGGAGGGGAATGGCCAGCAGGAAGAAGAAGGTGATAGTGCCTCGGTGTGGATCTTTGGTGGGACCCTATTTGGAGTGTTGTGTGCGGTTCTGGAGACCGCACCTTCAGAAGGATGGAATCAGTTTGGAGGGTGGATACCAGGGTGGTTGGTGGACTTTGCTGTAGGGCATATGGGGACAGACTTAAAGATCTCAGTGTGTATACTTTGGAAGAAAAGCGAGAGAAGAGATATGATAGAGACATTTCAATACCTCTGTGGCATAAATGCACAGGAAAAGAGCCTCTTTCAGTTAAAGGAGGGCTCTGCAACAAGGGGGCATGGGATGGGGGAGAAGGGGAATGGACTCCGAAGTAATATATGGAAATATTTCTTTAGGGAAAAAGTAGTAGATGCATGGCATGGTCTCCCAGTGGAGATTGTAGAGACCAGGACAATATGGCCCTGATTCTATAAGGCAGATAGCGTGGCTGCACTTCCTGCCAGGATGTACAACCCCATTATCTGCCTTGCCAGTATTTTGCCTGCTGCCCCCTGCACGCACAGAGCCACTGTACAGGGCCATTTCTATTGACGGCCTTGTACGTCCAGGGATCACCGGGGGGACTCCTTGCTTATTCTACCTCTGAGGTGGAATAAGCACAGGGCACACCCCAATACAGCCAGCAGATCAGCAGCCCCCCCCCCCCCAGAGCAACAGGGAAGCCAAGGTGGGTCCCTACTGCCCGATTGGGGCACTGGCTGCCCCCGTTGTGGTTGGGTAGTGGCGAACTGGGGTCCAGGCGGGCATCGGGCAGGTCCCCGTGGCGATGCTAGGGTAGCTGGGCCATAATCCTGCACCCGTGGGAGCGTCTTGCTCTTGTGGTGCAGAATTGGGTGCTGACGGCCCAGACATGCCACATAGTGAATTAGGCTCCATCTGAATTCAAAAAAGCATGGGACAAACACAGAAGATCTCTGAGGGAGAAAAAGGGACTGTAGTAATTGGTATGGAAGAGAAGACTGGATAGGCTATGTTTTTTTTCTGTAGTCATGTTTCTGTGTTAAAGTGAAACACCCTAGTTCTCCTCTGCATCTATTGTTGGGAGAGTTTTATTGGTGAGTCTGGGAGGGTTTCATATCGATGAATAATTATGCCGTATCAGACAGACAAAGGCAATTAGGCATTCACTAGCAAATGCGTAATTAGCCTAACCATGTATTTTCAAAAAGTATACAGATAGTTTCAGGCTTTTGAATTGCTGAATGGCCAGATATTATGTGTATACTTGTGGGACATGTTAGGGGAGGAGAAAGAATAGATCAGAAAATTATCCAGATAGTGGCAATATTCAGCAACTATTCAGGTAAGTTGTACATTTAGTTTGGTTATTCGGAATATTGGGCCTAGCCTAAACAGATAATACAGTGACTATGTCATCACTGTCTGTATAATCAGCACACAATCTATATGGATAGTGACACAGAATACACAGATTAAGATATATGGGAGGGTGGCATTTAACAAGCCAGTGGGTTGAAAATTTACCCCTGTTTGTGCAGCTTGTACTGCAAGATTGGACCCAAGAGAGGGGGAGCAAAAGTAAAAGTTGGATCAGGATGCTACAACCCCTTAAACTGGCCATGACAACAAGGTGTAGATTATACCAGTGGTGATCTTCTGCCAGGTCGCTAACCTGGAATCTTTTGTTGCCAATCTGGAGCTTGTTTCCTTTTCCCCATTACAGATTTGCAGTTGGCATGGAAGGTGGAGTTTTTAGAAAAGCGACATTGATTTACAATGTATTACTAAATGATTGCAAAAAGCATTCCAATTTTATCTAATTCTTAATTTTTTTTTCATGTGCCCTTGAATTGGAGCCATTCATTAAGAAGGGTCATGAGAAGTTAGCCAGTAGCAAGGCAGCTTTCGTTCACCAAGTACATCATAGTAAGCTCTAGTAGCACTGAAAGTTATGCTGATTCACCTAAACATGCAATGACAGAATTACACTTCAAAAAACAATTTAAAAAATTGCTAGGTACTTGTGACCTAGATTGGCCACTGTTGGAAACAGGATACTGGGCTTGATGGACCTTGGTCTGACCCATTTGGCATATCTAATGTTCTTACGTAGAAACAAGGCAAAGAAAAATACAGGTGGTAATATTCAACCCATGGTGGTCAGCGTTTTTTAAAAATGCTGGCTGCCACAGGTAAAAAAAATCTGGATATTAAACAGTGATATCCGGATAGTCACCGCCATTACCTGGAGAGCAGCAATATTCATCCGCTATCCGGATAACTTATCCAGATACCACTCAGGATAGCTTTTTGGTTGTCCTAACTTATAGTGTTGCTGAAAATCTCTCTCAGCGGTATTTATTCAGGTAGCAGGTGCTGCTACACAGGTAAATGTTTTTGAATATCGGCCCCATAGTTTCCAAAGATGTGAAAAGAGCTGCACAGGGCAGAAGTCAGATAGCATCAAGATGTCCTGGTGTACAAAAGAAATGGGTTTACATTGATGACCCAGCCAGTTCCTTGCATAGAAAATCAAGGAACAAAAATAGGGAAAAAGCGTTACAAGTTTGTAAAGAAATGGTAAACAATAATGCAACAGAGTGCTGATAAAGTTCAGGTGTAGGGAAACTACAGCTAAAGTTAATAAGTAGGGAAAGCATGCAGAACATGACTCATGGAATTCTCTCCAGCCCCTGTGTGTCTGTGTGTGCTTGTTATCCAGTTAGCAATCTGAATATCTCCGCTAAACAGAAAACTTTGAACTCTACCACAGCTCCACCCCAAGCTCATCTGGAGTGGAGGAGTGGCCTAATGGTTGGGGCAAGGTACTTCAGGCCAGAAGGTCAGGGGTTCAAATCCCACTAGAGGACAGCAACCTTGGGCCAGAAGGACTGGGGTTTCTAGTCTCACAGGTGCTCCTTGTGGTCTTGGGCAAGCCACTTAACCCTCCATAGCCCATGTTCCCTATAAAATAGTTATCTCCAAGTTATAATGCCCTGTTCAATGTAATTTCAGTTTGTTCAATGTAAACCACACTGATGCAGAATAGCACGGTATATATAAGAGAATGTAAATAAATAAATAAATCTGGCACTATCTGGATGGGTGCTGAGGCAGTTAAGGAAATATTCATTGGTGCTATCCAGATAATGCCACTAAATGTTGTGCTGGCTGGCACTTATCCAGTAAGCAGATCCTGCTAATTGAATACATTTTTTTGAATATCGGGCCCTTCATTGGATATACTAGTCTTTATATGTTTTTTGAAAGAGTAAACAACTAATTTATGTTTACCCATTCAATTCCACTCATGATTTTATAGATCTCTCTCATATCTCCTCTCAGCTGTTTCCCCTGCAAGATGAAGATCCCCAACCTCTTTAGTCTTTTCTCCTAGGGGGACTTTTCAATCTCCTTTATCATTTTGCTCACCCTTTTCTGTACTTTTTCTATTTCTTTTATAATTTTTTGTGTGATGGGGTGCCTAGAAATGCACATGACTCAAGGTGCGAATGCATTATGAAGCAATACAGATGCATTATGATATTCTCTATTCTTCTTCTAATAACAGAATCTGCACTTCTGCAGGCTACCATAGGACAAAACAAACAACATCCAAAAGAGCTATTTCACTCTCGCGCCGGATTTGTGGAACTCCCTCCCTGAAGAATTAAGTCCAAAATTACCTCAAGGACTTCCACAAATCCCTCAAAACACACCTGTTCGTAGATTCATATGGACAAATAATATAACTTTCAAACAGTATGCATGCTATCATAGTGAGAACTGAACCAACTCCCAATAGTTTATATGTATGTCTTGTCATCCCCCTCCTGTTGAATGTAGACCCCATGTTGTGTTATCAACCACTTTGATTGAAGGATAAGGTGGTATATAAAACAAGTTAAATAAATAAATAAATACATAAATAATTCCTAACATTCTGCTTGCATTTGTAGCTGCTTTCACACATTGAACAGATGATTTTAACTTATTATCTATGATAACCAGGGCTTAATTTGTAGACAAAAACGAAGTGGAACTGTGGATGGAGCCAGGGCTTGAATTGACCTCTGGGGGTGGGGTCAGGACCAGACGTGATCCCCCTCCCAGATAACACAATGCTTATTTGGAGATAAAATGGAAGCTGACAGATTCATATATAACTGGAAAATTAATGGGGGAATATTCATCGGCAATGGCTAGCTGTGTTAGTGTTCCTGCATATCCCAGTTAGCGGGATTAATGAAGTTAGCAGGACTACTAACCACGTTAATATCTTTGAATATCTCCTCCCCGCTGTTTTTTAAAATATTTGTTAAATATATCAGCAAAATTTGCAATGCTTTGTTCATTATTGAACTAATCTATACTGCCCCCCCCCTCCCTGGTACCATTCTATCATTTTCTCTCTCACTGCCCCCTCCTTGGCATATTTGACTATTTTCCGTTTCCCTGCCGCTTCTCTGTACTATTTTTCTTGACATTCCCTGTGTGGAAGTTTACAAAGGGTTAATAGCAGTTGTGCAGCACAACTGTATAGAAGTGAAATCCCTGAAGAAAACTAGCATGTGCAGAGCTGAAGGACAAGGCATGCATATCATTAAGTGTGACCAGCTGTAAAAAGGAGTTAGGCACACAGCAAACTAGGTGGAGATACGATGAGCTATAAAACGAATTTCCTGAGGTTCTCTCTTTTTTGGTCAAGCTTGGGAAAATAACGTTATGAGCATGTCTTTTCCATTCTTTGTTCTTTCGATCTTATTGCATATAAGCCATTTCTGGGCACCGTAATGGGAGAGAGAGATGTGCATTCACTGGAAAAACCTGTATCTCCATACCAGTACACTAATAAAGACTCTTCCTCATATAATGAGACTTATTTATTTATTTATTTTGGATCTTCAATTTTGTGCTAAAACCTCGGGATCCTAAATGCTACCTGTTACTGGGCCACTGCCGAACTGACCAGAGGTCTTTGCAAAGGCGCCTTAGACTGAAGTAAGGGAAACCAGCGTTTGTGAATACCCTGTTAATGCTTAGATACTCTCTCAAGGGGGCAGGGTTGAGTCCATGCTGGCTGCAGGGCCAGCCCCAGAGTTGGCTCAAGGTGTTGCCGCCCTAGGTAAACCTTAAACTTTACTTCCCCTTTAGCTGTCAAAATCTATGGTTTAGCTTTGAATGCCAGGCACTTTGCTGTCCCCCAGAAGTTTCTGCCATAGGCGGCCGCCTAGTTTGCCTAGTAGTTGGGCCGGCTCTGGCTCGCTGGACAGGAAACACATTTTATTTATATATTTATTTAACAGGGTTTTTTATACTGCTTTATCATTTCAGTCAAAGCAGTTTACATTGTAACTTAAAGTTGGCACTGTACATTAAACAGAGACATTGATAAATCAAATTAAGCAACCGTAAATTTAAATGAAGACATCAGCTTGAGTATTTATTCTATGTGCATAGTGTTGTGTGTCTTGTCTTGTGAGTCTTTCTTTATTATTTTGGTCATTTCCTTTTCTGTCTAACAAAGGTTATATGTTATATGTGTTTTGTTAATTAACTTTCTGTCTAACAAAGGTTATATGTTATATGTGTTTTGTTAATTAACTTGAAATGAAGGATTAAAAAAAAAACTGTGCAGGAATGCATGTTTTGAAATTAGTGACGGAATCTGTAATTGTTGTTCTTGAGCTAGATTTTGGAAATGAAATTGTTGTTATTGATATAGCTTGGAAATTGACACTTTAGTTATGAGAAGAAACTGTAATATTGGATATATTGGGTGGTTTAAATTCTTAACATTGTCACTGGACAATATTGATAAAGTTCATTTATGTGACAGATGGAGGGATGGTGGTCGGGACTTGTCAGTTTTAACTTTGGGGCAGGTGTGGCAGTGGCTAGCTGCCTAGGTGCCAGGACCCCCACAAAGGACCCGTGTTGCAGCAATCTGACGTCTGATCAGACCGATAAGTCTGTGTTGGTTTGCAGACTGTGTCCGGAGCTCTGTTAGTCATGTAGCATACCAGTGCTTATTTGCATAAATTCAGGTTTCTCTCATTGGGGGAAGCAGTTACTTCTGATAGCATAAAGGAAAATGAAAAGGGTACCCAGTAGAAACAAAGGGGTTCCAAATGCAGTCACACTTTGCTACACAACCCCCCCCCCCCCCATTCATACAGCAGATAGCTGTGACATATTATGTACATATTCCATATAGTTCCACCATTTATCCATCCGCAGCTCATCTCCTGATTTCCACTGTTTTGCCACCAGGAAGCAGGCCATCACCATCCTTGTTGGATTAGGTGGCCGGGTCATGGTGCATCCCCTCAGGGGATCCATTTAAGAGAGCCACTTCCATATACATCACTATTTCTAGAACATAAGAATATAAGAAATGCCATACTGGGTCAAACAAAGGTCCATCAAACCCAGTATCCTGTTTCCAACAGTGGTCAATCCAGGTCACAAGTACTGTACCTCTAAAGTTCCCCCAAGGTAAGCAGTGGATTTCCCGGAAACTCTTTAATAATGGTTTATGGACCTTTCTTCCAGAAACTTGTCCAAACCTTTTTTAAACCAGGCTACATTAACAACCTTCACTACTTACTCCAGTAACAAAATCCAGAGTTAGATTAGGCATTGAGTGAAAAAATATTTTCTCTTATTTGTTTTAAATGGGTTACATTTTGGTGGCTCTTCTCTGTACCTTTTCTAATTCTGTTATATCCTTTTTAAGATATGGTGACCAGAACTGCAAAGTATGTTCACACCATGGAATGATACAGAGGTATTATAATATCCTTGGTTTTATTCTCCATTCCTTTCCTTATGATTCCTAGCATTCTACTTGCTTTCTTGGCTGCCACTGCACACTGGGCGGAGGGTTTCAACATATATCCATAATGACACATACATTTTTTTTCTGAGTGATGGTTCCTAATGTTGAAGCTTGCATCATATAACTGTAGTTTGGGTTGTTCATTCCTAGGTGCATAACTTTGTACTTATCCACATTAAATTTCATCTGCTATTTGGACGTCTGGTCTTCCAGTTTATCAAGGTCCTCTTGCAATTTTTCATAATCCTCTGCGTTTTAACAACTTTGAATAATTTTGTGTTATCTACAAATTTGATTACCTCACTCATTATTCCCATTTCCAGTTCATTTATGAATATGATAAAAAGCAGTGGGCCCAGCACAGATCCCTGGGGTACTCACTATTCACATTTCTCCATTGAGAAAACTGGCCATTTGGCCCTACCCTCTGCTTTCTATCTTTTAACCAGTTCCTAATCTACAATAGTGGATTTCTATCCATAGAGATTCCACAGTGTACTTTGTTTCTTGCAAAATTTTAATCCTATGTGACTCAATGCCCTCTCTAACATAGAGCACAAGCCCTCCACCAATTTGATCTACCCTATCATTACGATATAGTTTGTACCCAGATATCACAGTGTCCCATTGGTTGTCCTCCTTCCATCAGGTCTCTGAGATTACATCTAACCTTTCATTTATTGCTATATATTCTAGTTCTCCCATCTTATTTTTTAGACTTCTTGCATTTGCATGCAGGCATTTTAAAGGTTGTATTTTATTCATTACTATGGTTATCTGTTGATAGGGGTAATTTAGAATCTTTCAGTTCTGTACATAAGGGAATCTTTCAGTTCTGTACATTGGAACCTCTCTGATGGGATGTCCTAACTTCCCTCTTTTGCTAGTATCCTTCAAGGATACATCCTTCCGAACCATGCACTCTTGGAGGACTGTTGGCTTTCCCCTATTGTCTAGTTTAAAAGTTGCTCTATCTCCATTTTAAAGATTAATGCCAGCAGCCTTGTTCCAAGTGAGCCTTGTCGCAAACTGGCTCACTTTAAATTGTCTGCACTTAAACCTAACGGAAACATTAGCCATCTGGTTCACTCATGGTAGCCCTCCCCCTTTGACCACCCCCTCCTTCTCAGACTCACCTGTTCCTCTTGTTTCAAGCTTCCGCTATCTAGGTGTAATTTTCGACTCTGACCTTTCTTTTCGTGCACACATCTCCCACATCACAAAAACTTCCTTTTTCTTTTTTCTCCAGATACGGTCTGTTCATCCTTTTCTTACCCCTGGAGCTCTCACCACCCTTCTTCTTTCCTTAGTCATGTCACGCGTCGATTTCTGTAACTCGGTCCTCTCTGGGCTTCCTCTTTCCCAACTTCATCGCCTCCAACTTATTCAAAACACTGCCACACGCCTTATTTTTCACGCTTCACTCCGCAATCATGTCACCCCTCTCTTTCTTCACCTACACTGGCTCCCCCTGCAATTTTGCATACGTTACAAAGTCCTCATGCTGGTTCACCAAGTTCTCTACAACCGCACCCCCCCAATATCTGGCAGATCTACTTCAATTCCATTCGCCCACTCGTTCACTTCGCTCACTCCATATTAACCGCCTTCACCTCCCCTCCCCATCACGTGCCCACTTACAATCTACATGCTCCTCTGCTTTCTTTTTTGTTGGCCCTTCTTATTGGAACTCCCTACCCCTTTCCCTCAGGCTCGAACAACATTATCCCACCTTCAAAAGATCTAAAAACGCACCTTTTCTCCACTGCTTTTGACCTCCCCTCCCCTTTTGTATGAAGCTCCCCTTTTCCCCCTTTCTTCACTCCTCTCTCTCCTTAGTCCTGAATATTTAAATGTGTTGAGTGCTTTCCTGTCATACTTTGTAACTTCCTTTCCTCTTCCGGCCCATTGGTCTCTCCTGTACATTGATTGATTTTGTAAACTGCCGTGCTCTAATTGGAATGGCAGTATATCAAACTAATAAACATAAACATAAACATCCCAGTTAAGGTGGAGCCCCTTCCCTGCCCAGAATGTTGCCCAGTTCCTAACGAATCCAAAGCTCTCTTCTTTGCATTATCGTCTCATCCACACATTGAGACTCCAGAGCTCTGCCTGCCTTTTGGGTCCTGCATGTGAAATGGGAAGCATTTTGGAGAATGCTATCCTGGAAGTTCTGAATTTCAACTTAGGCTTTTAGGTATGCCATATGCCTCCAGAGCCTTCCTCCCACACTTTCCTATGTCATTGGTGCCAACATGTACCAAGACAGCAGACTCCTCCCCAGCACTATCTAAAACCTTGTCTAGGTGGCGCGTGAAGTCTGCTACCTTCACACCAGGCAGGCATGTTACCAGGCGACCCTCACGTCCACCAGCCACCCAGCTATCTACATGCCTAATGATTGAATTGCCAACTATAATGGCTGTCCTAACCCTTCCCTCATAGGCACATGGTCCTGGAGAAACCTTGGTGCGTGAAGGTTTTACATCATCTGGAAGTCAGGTCCTAGCTACATGATCATTTCCTGCCACACCAAGGTTATGCTCTCCTTTCACGTGACCTTTCTCCTCCATGGCAAATGAAAGGCTGCCAGACTGGAGGTGGGACTTTAGTACTACATCCCTATAGATCTCGTCTATGTACCTCTCTCTCTTCCTTATGTCCTCCAAGTCTGCCATTCTAGCCTCCAGAGATCAGACTCATTCCCTTAACTCCTTGCACCTAATGCACATAAGAAACCCTCACCAACTGGGAGAAAGTCTTACATGTGACACAATGCAAAAGATTGAATAGCCCCCATCTCGCTGCTAGACTGCTGTCTGCTTCTTAGTTTTAAGTTTTTGTTTAGCTATTTAAGTTGTCTACTGAAAGTTGCTAGGGATACGTGTACTGATACAACCATACCTAATAGGTTTAAGCGACTTAGTTCACCTCAAGATTAATCAACTATTCCTGGTGAGGATAGCCATCTGAACGTGATTTAAGAGCCTAAAAAGCTAAGATTATACCTTCGGTGGGTAGGAGTCAGGATGGGTGGGAGGGAAAGAACACTTAGTAAAGCTAGATTCTGACACAATGCCCTGACTTGTGCTTCAAAGTAATGCCTTAACAATTTCCTGGGTGTTCACACAGCCCTTGGTTTGATAGACGGAGCCTTTCAAATTGGCCCTTTGAGCGGTCACTTGGCTTTAACGTCAATTTAAAATAATTTCACAGGTCTTTTGCCCCCTAACTGGAAGGCCTTTTGTAAAGGTCTCTAGAAACAATTTATTTCTTTCTACTCAAAGAATATGTTCCCCATTCTTCCTTCTATGCTAAACTATACTCTAATTTCATTTAAATTAAAAGTTCCCTGCTGCTACTGACTGAAGTTTAAATTTAAATTAATGTCTCTCTGGTTCTACTGAGCCCTGACTGAGTTAGCAAATGCAATGGATTCTAAAGTATACAGATTTATCAGCTTTAACTCAAAGAATTTGCTTTTCTCCAAGATTTAGAGAATTTTCCAGAAGTACTTACACGTGCAGATTTCTTGCTCACACTAGATGTCCCTTTTGGTCGTCCACACCGTCTCTCCACAGGCTGTGAAGACTGCTGCCCTGAACTTTGCTATCCGCTTATAGCTCTACCAGGTATGTCCAAATGTTCCATCTTTCCCACATTCTCTCCAGCAGAGCTTTTATCCACCCCCTGTTATCCCTGCTAATAATACTGGAGAAAAGTGCCATTGGTATAGCAACTTGTAGTTATTCTCGATCATTTCAGGAGGTATCCTCCCCAGCCATCCACTATCCAGAGATGCTGCTACTACGTCTGGACTTCACTCCTCCCAGCTACTATCTTCTTCTCTATGTCCTTCTGTCTCTGGGACTCTCTTTTGCTCATGATTTCTGAGGTTTCTCTCTCCTACACACACCTGATGATCATGGGTGACTTCAACATCCACATTGATTCCCCTTCCAGGCCCAGAGATAAATTTTTTTCACTCATCTTACTGACCTTTCCCTTTGTCAACACATTTGTTCCCCTACCCTCGTCGCCGGACATGTTTTAGATCTCATTATTACTCATCTTCCTCTCATGTTGCCCCCAACATGGTCTTGACCCTACCTCTTCCCTGGACAGATCAGCACTGTGTTTTCTTCTTCCTTTCCTGTCCGCTCGATAGAATGGCAGTATCGTCTGTCTCTAGGCAACCACTGCTATGATGTCATATTTTCCCAAGCACCCTCCAGCAATTTCCCGCTGCTGATTCATTGTTTCCATCTGATTTTGCATCATTACCAATCAACACCCAGGTACAAACATGGCTCACAATGCTTTGTAACCACCTTGATCAACTAGAAGCCCTTGAACCTTTTTGCCCTCGGCACCTGCCTTTTTGTCATCCGTGGTTCAACTCTGATCTCTCTCGTCTCCGCGCCTACCTATACAGAGCTCAACATCTCTGGCATCATCGTCCTTCACCTGATACCCTATCACACTTCTACTACTGCCATCGTTGCTATAAGCAAGCAACTCATATAACTAAGAAATCATACTACTCTGCTTTAATCTCATCTTCCACTAATTCCACTAGGCAGCTTTACTCCGTATTCCGTTCACTTTCCCTCTCCCACGCCCCTCCCAACCACATCTACTTGCGTCCCCCTCCCTGACCCCGGCCACCTAGCCACCCATTTCTCGGAGAAGATTTCTATGCTCCATTCCAGCCTCATGGGTAGTTCACAGCCCCTACCAGATCCCTTTTCCACCCCCACCAATGTCTCTTCCCTCTCCCACGTTTGGTCCTTATTCCAGCCCATCACTTTGGCACTATATTCCTCTCATTGAACAACATGTCCTTCTGACCCCATCCCTTTGCAATGGATTATCGAACCCTCCCTGGCGTTACTTCCCTTTGTACTTGCCATTTTCAACTCCAGCCTTACTTCCGGTACATTTCCCTCTCTTTGGAAACACGCCACCATCCGACCTATCCTCAAGAAACATTCCCTGCCCCCCCCCAACATCCTGGCAAACTGGCACCCTGTCTCCAATCTCTGTGTCCTTTCCAAAATTCTAGAGAAATTATTTTTTGCACAACCTTTCTCCCACCGTGACTCCACTCATGCTCTGCACTCTTGCCAGTCAGGTTTTCGCTCAGGTCACAGCACAGAAACCATTCTTCTCTCGTTACTCAATGAAGTTCACGTTGTACATGATGGGGGTGACATTTCACTTGCAGGTTCTCTAGACCTCTCATCAGCTTTCGACTTGGTGGATCACTTTATTCTGCTCTTTTGGTTTCACGACTATGGACTCCGGGACACTGTTTTTCTTTGGTTTCAGTCTTTTCTCTCTCATCACTCCTTCGCTGTGAGTTGTGGGACAAATACATCTCTGACTGTCCCTCTCACTTGCGGTGTCCCCCAGGGATCTATACTGGCCCCTCTCCTCTTTAACATCTTCCTGGCCCCGATTGCCCTAATAATAAAGCTGTCCGGTATGTCTGCCTATCTTTATTCTTCTGCATCACACCAACTCTCATTCCCCTGATCTGTCCCTCCTGAATTCTTGTCTATCAGATGTGTCCACTTGGCTCTCCATGAATCGCTTATACCTCATCCCTTCTAAGAATGCCGTCATTTGGTTTACTTTCAAAGCTTCATGTTCTACCATTGCTCCCTCATTGTCCCACTCTCCTGTTCCTCTAGTGCAGTCGTTCCATTACCTCGGAGTCATCTTAGACTCTTCCTTATCATTTCACGATCATCTGTCTTCCCTGGTTCAACGTTCTTTCTTCTCCCTCCACCAGATCCATGCAATGCGTCCCTTCCTCAATACACATTCCCTCACAACTCTTCTTTTGTCACTGGTGATCTCTAGACTTGACTATTGCAACTCTGCTTTCACTAGTCTTCCTCATCATCAGCTCCATCACCTTCAGCTCCTGCAAAATACAGCCACATGGTTGGTTACTTCTTCTTTCCGCTGCAACCATATCACCCCCCTTCTCATTAACCTTCACTGGCTGCCACTCAAATACCATATTGATGATAAAGTTCTTTCCTTGGTTCACCGAGCAATTCACACAGACACACTGCAATACTGGACTGATCTTCTCCAGTTCCATACCACCACCCCCTCCCCCCCCCCGCCTCTTTAGGTTACTTCATGTTCACCACCTGGCTCTTCCCTCAGTCTCTTGGGCACATCTGGAACAAACATGACACTCTGCTTTTTTCTTTCTAGGCCCTGCTTTATGGAATTCTCTACCATCCACCCTGCGCTCAGAGCTTTCATTCCCCTGGTTCAAATCCATTCTCAAGACTCATCTTTTCTAACTTGCTTTTGACCTTCCTCCTTCCAACTCCAAACTGCCTGTCCTGCATTCTGCCTGTACTCCTCTGCATCTATCTACTTCAGCTGTCCTATCCAACATATGGCGTTCCTTTCCATTTTTCTATACAGCCTTTTTGTGATTGTAAACTGCTCTGATGCCCTGGAGTCTAGGGTGGTATATCAAGTGTTAATAAAGATAAGGAGGTGATAGTGCCTCTGTATAAGTCTCTGGTGTGACCTCATTTGGTGTATTCTGTGCAATTCTGGAGACCATATCTTAAAAAGGATATAAACAGGATGGAGTCGGCGCAGAGGGTGGCTACTAAAATGGTTAGTGGTCTTCATTATAAAGCATAGGAGGACAGACTTAAATATCTTAATATGCATACGTTAGAGGAAAGGCGGGATAGAGGAGATACGATAGAGACGTTTAAATACCTCTTTGGCATAAATGCACAAGAGGAAAGCCTCTTTTGATTGACAGCAAGCTCTGCTATGAGGGGACATAGGATGAGGGTGTAAGAAGATAGATTCAGGAGTAATATGCAGAAATATTTCTTTACGTAAAGAGTGGTAGATGCGTGGAATAGTCACCCAGTGAAGGTAGTAGAGACAAGGACAGTATCTGAATTCAAGAAAACATGGGACAAACACAGAAGATCTCTAAAGGAAAAAAGGGGACTATTGTAGTTGATATGGAAGGGCAGGCTAAATAGGCCATGTGGCCTTTTTCTGCCCTCATCTTTTTTTATATTACTAGCAATAAACCTTGACTGATATTATGGTAGATTCATGCCCAGCACTCTTCTTCCCAGTCCCCTCCCAGATCTTTCTCCCACATCGCCTGGAATGATGAGGTACCTCGCTCTTCAGCGTCCATGATTTAATAAAATTGAGTAATTGCTCCCTTTGTCCCCTTCTGCATGAATAGCTGTTCAATTGGTTTGGGTTCCCTATTTAACCTCTTCCAAAACGTTTACTGAATATACACTCTAACCCGGCAGTAGTGGAAGAAGTCTTTATCAGTCAGATCAAATTTATCTTGTAGCTGGGAAAAGCTTACCAAGCCATCACCCTCCAGAACTTGACTGACCCTTATCAGCCCCTTTTGTTCCCAAGCTGAATATTCCCCATCTTCCTTCCCTGTCGGGAAATCCTGGTTATATTTAAGCATTATGAACCATGAAAGGCCATTCCTATCTAATAGGGGCCTCTTCCATTTGCTCAAAGTTTTTAAGGAGATGGCTGTAAAGGTATTCTCTATTGATTTATATAGGACATTGACCCCTGGCTGCCAGACCAGTGTGTGTAAGGGGATATCTCCCACTTCTATCTGCTCCAACTGAACCCACTCTTTCATCTCTCCATCCCTCCATTCTAAAAGAACCTTCAATTGAGCCACCTCATAGTAATGTTGAAAATTCAGTACTCCCAGGCCCTCCTCATCCCTAGATCAGTAAAGAATACTTTGTGCAACCCTAGGCCTCTTCCCTTCTCAAATGAAATGGAACACTTGGGCCTGGAGTCTTCTAAAGGACACTTGGGTATCTGGATAGGGAGAGTACCAAATAGATATAGAAATTGTGGAAGTATTATCATTTTTATTTTTGCTATATCACCAAACCATGAAAGGCAATAGCCTGACCCTAGGGCCAGGCCAAGGGTTTCTGCCGCCCTAGGCAGAAGCCCCAGCCATGCCATCCCCCCTTCCGAGCTATGCTGCTGCCCTCCTGCTGCCACCAATTCTGTCGGATGGGTCAGTGGGATGGCTCGGCTTGGCAACGTAGTGGCAGTGGCCCACGGCAGGCCATGTGTTTTGTCACACATGGCCTGCTGCTTCTGACCCCCCTCCGACACAACTTTCTGTTGGAGAGGGGTCAGAGATGACAGGCCATGTGTGCTGAAGCACATGGCCTGCTGCCCACATAGGTCTGTCACCCTAGGTGGCCACTTAGCTTGTCTACTGGATGGGCCGGCCCTGACCTGACCATCTTTCCAAGTTATCTAAGGTTTTCCGCTCACAGCCTCAAAGTTAGCTTTAAACAACTTGCTCTCGTCCACCACAATATTGACCCTCAGATAACAAACCTGTTCCTTGGCCCACCTGAAAGGGTATCATTTTTAGAGAGTATACTTCAACAGTGCAGGACAGGAGATGTATAGGATCTCAGATTTTGTTGTATTTACCCAAAATCCAGAAATCAGCCTAAAAAGTTTCCAATTCACACAGAGGTTCATCCAATGAGTCCTCTGGCTGAGTGATGAAGAAAAGCACGTCATCAGTGAACAGCAAAGTCTTTTGAGACAAGTTCCTTGCATAGGCATCCATTATTTTTGGATTTTCCCTAATCATTTGGGCCAGCGATTCCATTGTCAGTTTGAACAATAAGGGGAATAAAAGGCAGACCTGCCTAACCCCCCTCCTTAATTTAATAGACTCAATATACCCAGAATTAATTTTCAAATGATTCTTGGGGACCCTGGTAAATCACTTGCACCTAGTGCAGGAAATTCCCACCTTCCCACCTTCTCTAGGACTCTAAACAAATATGGCCAATATAGCCGATCAAAAGCTTTCTTGGCATCATTAAAAGAAGTCCAGGTGTCCCTTCCATTTTTATGTGTTCAGAGTCCTCCTCACATTATTGGCAGCCTGTCTCCCTGATATGAATCCTCCTTGATTGGGATGAATCAATCCAGGCAATTGTGGCATCAGCCTCATAGCCAAAATCTTTGTCAGCAGTTTAAAATCTATGCCCAGTAAAGAAATTGGCCTATAAGAGCAGCACGAACTGGGGTTCTTCCTGTCTTTGTGGATCAGAATCACACCTGCAACCTATAACGTTTGAGGAAGGCACCCATCTTCCACCACTCTATTGAAGACGTGCTAGAATTCCCAAGACTAAAACCGGGTAGGTTTTATAGAATTTAGCAGGATAACCATCGAGACCAGGAGACTTTCCCCCGGGTAGGGATTTTATAGGTAAAAGAACTTCATGGGATAAGATATGCCTGTTCAGTATTGCACAGGCATCTTCTCCAGCCCTAGTTAAAGATATACCTTTCAGGTAGGCACAAATTTCCGCCTCAGAGGTGCTATGTTCAGGAGTATACAAGTTTTTATAAAAGTCAAGGAAGCATTCCTCGTGGCTTGCTTTATCTTGAATTGTCAGTATAACATTGCTTGTGCATAGCTGTTTTAGTCTGGTGGCCAGGAGTTTAGAAGCCTTATTCCCTTGCTCAAAATGCCTCAGCTTTAATTGTTTGAGTACAAAATTAGTTTCTTCATTAAGGAAGACCTACCAGCGGTCCTTTAACCCTATCAAGGCTCCCTTTAAATTTCTAATCCACATTCTGCAGCTGGGTTAATTTTTCCATCTCTCAGGAAAATTGTGCCGGTCTTATTCAATATGTTATAACAGTGATTTTCTTTCTGCTATGGTCATGTATTATATACCATTTGATAGAAAAATGAGACAGCAACACAAATATGTATAACTGAAGGTTCAAAAACATGAAAATAGGTGCACTTTATTTATAAAAGCAATCTTTATTAGTTGCATACATTCGATTTAATTTTAACTGATCCTAACAATTACAAGTTATTTAAGATCTTCATTATTATGAAAATATGCAAAACATGGTGCAGCACAGAGAGGTACATTTCCACAGTCAGCACAGTGATATTTAGTTTCAACACGTTTACGATTGTCACCAGCAACATGTCGATGTCCGAGACTCTCATTGCACACGCGACACTGTCGAAATACGGTAGTTTTCTTCTCAGTTGGTGGAATGAGACTAGGGAAATGTCTAGCAGTCAAGCGAAATGGGGAAACACCAGTACTTGGTCAGCCACCAGCATCACATGCACTAGCATCAGGACCAACTACTTCAATGATAGCCAAGATAAGCTTCATACGGAAGTCAAGTCCTGTCACTTTCTCCTCTGGGTGGGACTTGCTCCAGAGTATCTGAGCATTGAGTACTGCTATGTCCAACAGATGAAAGGCAACTTTCTTGTACCACTTTACAGGTTTGCGCAGAAAAGCATAATATTCCAATAACTGATCTGTTCTGTCTACACCGCCCATTATGTTGTTGTAGTCAACGATAACTTGTGCCTTTCGAATTGGCTGATCATTACAATCTCTTTTTCGAGTGTCAACTACAGAGCCATCATGACAGTTGGACAACATTGTTACATAATTCTTATCATACCAGCAAAGTGCTAGCAGTTTATCTATTGTACGATATGTGACATCTCCTCGTTTCAATTTGCTTCCATCTACATTTAGATGCAGGTCAGTAGGCATACCAACTCGACTGGATCGTACCGTTCCAAAGCAGGATGTTGCTCGGTCATACAGAACCATACAGAGTTCTGGACTGTTGTAGTAGTTATCCACAGCCAATTGATAGCCTTGATCAAGCAGTCCATCCATCAGATTCAGCACAATACAGTAGCTACTTCCATGTAAACCATCACTTAGAACTGCATCTTGACCTGAGTATAGCATATACTTCCAGGTGTATCCACTACATGACTCACACAGCTCATATGATTTGATGCCAAATCTTGAGCGTTTTGTAGGTATGTATTGTTTGAAATATAACCTTCCTTTGAAAAGCAGTAGAGATTCATCAATTGAAATGTCTTGTTCCGGGATATAAACAATTTGGAATCGCTTTGTGATAATGTCATAGAATGGACGAAGCTTCCAAATGCGATCACCCTCGGGTTTCTGTGTTGCATTGTTTTGAAAGTGAAGGGCCTGTAATATTCGCGTATATGTATTTTGGCTCATTAAGGATGGAAAGAATGGAGTTTCTAACAGTAGTTGACCTGACCAGTACAAGTCGATCATAGGCTTCTGATTATTCCCATAGCCATCGTCAACGCCAACATTCTCCATATAGCATTATGGTCAACATCTTGCCATTTTCTCATTCGGGCATGAGGCTTGTCAGCTGGTATTTTAGCACACAGTTCTGCTGCATAGCGATTTGTCTCAAGAACAATCATTGAAATTAGTTCATCTGTAACAAAGAGCTTGTAGAAGTCCAATTTAGTTGCATTGACACCCACACGTTTGGCTATGCCTGGTTGTGCAATGAAAGGAAACTGATGGACGTCTTTTGGAGTTGTTTTCCATGGAAGACTGCTTCTTCTTTTCCGTACTTGTGATGTAGTTGCATAATCGCCACGGTCTGCAGTATGACGGCAAAGCTTCCCTCTGCCAAGAGGATTTATATTTACAGATGGTTCAGCCGCGGCCACAACTGTAAATGAAAATGTTTTATTATAGTTGACATTTTTCAAACTGAACAATTTATCAATATAAATGTGACATTTAGTGTTTTGTTATACCTAAAGACATAGTTGATATATAGGTGACATAAATAATGTCTGCAAATAATTACTAACCTGGAGGTTCAGCTGCGGCTGCTACTGAATCTGGGTCACTGTCATCCGAGCCTTCAAAGTCCACATTTTTTGTGAAAACCTCTTCAGTTTCATTATCAATGACATCTTCGCCACTGCTATTACTGTTACCATCACTTTCTGTGAGAAACCTAATGACTTCAGCAGCTTTATATCGTTCTTTTCGCATTCTTTTACCAGCTGACTCCATCTTGTTTACTTTGCTTTTAATTCTAAATGACCTATTGCTAATGACCTATTTGCAGGTTGTTTTCTGGCTGTTTTGGCCTGGTGCATAAATAGAAACACTAGCACAACTCTCTTTTCATCAGCCCAAATGTGTGTTGTCATTAGCTTCCGGTATTTCGCTCATTAATCTTTAGTATCTGTGTCATTGCGCCGATCCCGAATATTTCGGGCTCGGCCATTTGGTCAGAATTTTGGTTCCCGAGTATTTTGGGACCGGCCTGGAAAGGGTTAAAGCCCTTAGCTTAGCCTTCCCCTCAGCAGTAAGGGGCCCTCCATTATATTGCTTCTCCAACTGGGCAAGGGCATTCTGCACTTCTTCCTTTTTTTTTGTCTCTCTGCTTCTTTTTAAAGCTGCCTGCTGCAATCATTTTACCTCTAACGACTGCTTTTAGTCCTTCCCATAATCTCCTGGGGTGCATATCATTAACATCATTGATTTCTAACTAGAACTGTATTTCCCTCTGTACCTGGGTCTGAATAGTAGGGTCCTTTAGTAACAGGTTGTTCAATTTCCAGAATAGTAATCCCTTTTCCCCTCCCTCCAAGCTACACCAAATTGGTGCATGATCTGACGAGTTTAATGGTTTTGTCTCATATTCTCCCAATTTAGGGAATCCCTCTTTTCCTAGAAATATGTAATCTATTTGGGAGTATGAATCATGGATGCTGGAGTAAAACATGTAGTCTCTTTTCCTGGGGTTCCTCTTCCTCTATGTATCTACTAGATTCAAGTCCTCCAAGAAGCCCCCCAGTTTCTTACGGCGTGTCTTTGATCTCAGAAGTCCTCCATTTGAATTTTCTAGGAGCGGGTGTCTCGCCATATTAAAATTTCCCCCTACTATCAGGATTCTCTCCATAAAGTTCCTAATATAGATTACCATTGCATCATAAAGGGCATCCTGATATTCATTGGGTGCATATACATTCATCACCATCATAAGCTTCACAATTAATTCCCCTTTTAGTATTATGAACCTGTTTTCCCAGTCCTTTTCTACAGTTTGGACTCTAAGGGGAAAATCTGCTGCTATGAAAATGCCCACCCACATTTCTTTTACATATTATATTATATTTCATATCAAATAATCAGCGAACGGTCTCGCCCCCCTAGTAGAGAACAATAACTCTGATAGACCCAGGAGAACAGCTACGATCAACAGGCTTGAAATACCTACAGACAAAACTTCAAACAGTAAAAGAACCAACAGCAGGGCATTCTCACTATATACCCCCACCCTTTGGAACTCGCTACTACCCCAGATTAGATCCATCCAGCTAAACAGCCAATTCTGCAAAAATCTAAAGACTCTGTTGTTCCTAGAGTATTACTGTACAAGGAACACCCGGCTAAGCAACAACCTCAACCCATTAATACATTGTACATAGTTATACCTTAACCGTTTGATGTTGAACAACTGTTAAACTATATGTTCCTTGTAATATGCACCTTATTATTCTAGTGTTAATGTTACTGCACGGAGTTCTCTGGAAACCGTCTTGACTTGTAGAAAGATGGTATAAAAAAGATGATAAAATAAATAAATAAATTGCAATTAGATGCCCAATACCAACCTTTCATCTTTCTTCAGGGGGTGTGTCTTCTGAATGAGACTGATCTCTGCGGTCAAACACAGCAATTCCTTAAAAAGCAGTTGATGTTTCAGAAAGGAGTTTAATCCTTTTATGTTCAGGGGAAAGTATCTTGAGTTCAGCCATTGCAAGTTTTAAGGTTCTTTAAAGCCCATATATATAAGGAGCATGGAATACACATCCCCAGTAACCGAAACCCCACCTCCCATTCATACTCTCCCCACCCCCCTTCCCCCTAATCCCCACACTCAACCACCATTGATCACCTTCCATCATTCCAGCCCCCACCCGATGCACTCTTATTCATGAAACAGTTTTCCCCATTCAGATTATCATTTTACAATTCACTTAGCCTTTACACCAACTCAACTGCATCTTAGAATCAAACCAGTATTCTTTATTCCAGTCCATAGGAACAGCAATGTTCCATAAATCCTACGGTACGCTTCAAGATGATCAGAAGGAACAGGTTATGGGGACATCCTCACCCTTGGCCAATCTCAGTTTCTCTACCATCATTACTTGAAGCTGGGCTCTCTATTTTCTCCGCAGCCATTTTCCTCCTTTGCCTGCGTGCTGCCAACACGAGCCTGGCATTTTTGCTGACTCCGGGTATCCCTCTGTCATTTCCAACTTCCTAGGGAGATTGGTCCAACCAACTCTTCTCAGCCCTGCCAGGGCTTCCTCAAACATTTTTGCTCTAATGGACAATCCAGCAATTGTATTTTGTAGTCCAAAGGGATGAAGCCATTTATAGCGGACATTTTCTGTCCTCAAGGGTAATATCCCTCAATTCACGGTGTCTACAGAGGGTCAAAGCGGAAATATCTGAAGATATATTTCAGTGGTGCAATCTTTCCAAGAAATCTGATTGAGCTTCCACGTTGCTATCAACACTGCTTCTTTCGCAGCATATTCATGATAGAGGGCCATAACATCCCTTGAGCAGTCATCTCACTGTGGGCCCAATGCCATATGTGCCCACTCAGTCTTCAAACAGTAATCCTCAGGCCGGAGCCCTCCCATTTGTAGCACTGTCTCGCTGATTCGACAGACAAGGTCACAAAAGTTCTTCTCTTATCCTCTTCTGGGATCCCGCGGAACTTCAGGTTGCACCATCGGGTTCTATTTTCCATGTCTTCTATCTTTTCCTATATGGCTAATTGTTCCGATGCCAAATGTTTATTGGTGGCTTTATATTGATCAACACTGTCCTCCAGTTTGTTTTCAACCGCTTCCACTCGATTCCCTTTATCTTTTATGTCTGATTTTAAATCATCGACCCAGGATCATACCTCTGTTTGAAGATTCGTTAAGTCTTTATGGAGATCTTCAAACCAGCTTTTCATTTTTGCTCGAAGGAGATTCTATTTGCCATCAGCTACTCCCGGATTCTCATGGCTTTCTCCCTAAGTGCTTGTCGGCCCTTTTGTCACCGCGACCGTCATTTTGTTGCTAGCTCCTGCAGTTTTGGTTGGCCCCCTTATAAGTGAACAAATTCAAGTCAGTGTTTGTTTTTTTTGTTGCCATCTCCATCAAACACCAGGTTCTCTGTTGCTAATACAAGGTTCTGATGGAAGAAAGTTGTTAAAGTCGGTACGGGGTTATTATTTCTCTTGGGTTTACTGGCACGTGCTCTTCACACTGCCATTGGGTTCAGAGCTGGAACCAGAAGCCATTTTTGGAAATTTTTTTATGTTTTGAAACCTTTGAAAGGTGCAGCCGCTTCTGAGGTGCGGGTATTTATGTACAAAAAAAACTACATTTAGCATTTTAATTTCAAGGGGAAATTTTACTAAAGCAGTGCTTAAATTTCAACTGTCATGAACTCGTTAATATAATATGTGTGTATGTGTGTGTGTGTGTGAGCTAGAGTTTCTTTTAGTAATGTAATTACAGATATGGGCACTGTGTGTAAATAATGAATCTGTTTGAGAAACGCCAAGAATTCCATTATATTTTGGCAGTTTAATGAAAGAGAGCTGTTGCTGCTGAAACTTAAACCCAGATATTCAATGCTAGGGTCATATCTAGGGTTATCACAAGCCCCTGATTTTCGGGCTCTGTCCCCGACCTCTACTCCTTTTGCAACCTCCTGTACCTGATTCCAGTAGTGGGGACAGAGGTGCCGGGACAGGTCTGTGGCAACACTGCCCCCCTCCCCAATCACCCCTGCTGCTGCCATCACCACGTCTCCCAAAGTTAGTGGCAGCAACAACAGCATGAAGCTAAATGTTAAGTGCAGTCTCTCTCAGACACTCGCATGAGTGACCTAGTGTTGGGGCAAGGTACTACAGGCTGGAAGGTCGGTGGTTCAAATCCCACTAGAGGACAGCAACCTTGGGCTGGAAGGACCGGGGTTTCTAGTCCCACAGGTGCTCCTTGTGGTCTTGGGCAAGCCACTTAACCCTCCATTGCCCATGTTCCCTGTAAGTATTAGTGTATGTGTCTCATATCCCCCTCGTGTTAAATGTATCCCCCAACCGCTTTGACCCGGTGAAAAGCGGGATATAAATGCAGTAAAATAAATAAATAAATGCTTCGAAGGCTTGCGAAAAATATGTGTCAGAGGGAAGCAGGAGCAGTAGGGCCTCGGAAGCGCTTGTGTCTCTGAAAGAGCCCATGCTTAGGATTAAGCCTCTTCCCAACACTTCTCCTGATGTGGGCAGAAAGAACTAAATCCTAAAGACGGGCAAGTCTCTGAAAGTGAGAACTATAGTGCAGTTTTGGACACCAAAATAAAACTAGTTACAATAATTTTATTTTGGGATTATAAACCGTGCTGTGATTTTCATTTTTTCTTTTCATTCATTGGTGTATGAGCTCCTTGCATCTCCTTTGTTTTTGGCAGAATATAAATTTACATTTCATGTCAGTCCAATGTATGGTATCAGGAGCTGTTATATTTTATATTAGATTCCCAGGATACTTAATTAAAACCCTCTAATTTTTGTTGTATATAAACAACTTTGCAAAGTATTTTTTTGAAATTATATTGAAGCAGCTGATAAGCATGCAATAAATAATACCATGAGTCAGTTCAAAGATCCAAGCCAATTTATTGTGCACAGGCTCAAACGGACACCTTTTGTGTCTGAAAAGAATGAGCAACCAAATACAGCAGCAGATTTATTATATGCAATTTCACAGTTTGATACAGGTAACCTTTCTATTGGTCCCAACGCCCCCTGCACCTGTCCAATCGGGGACCCTCTCTGGGCCTAGCACCCTGCTCCCCCTTCCCAGGCTATTCTAACAATGGTACAGTTTCTAGACATGGATACATCTCTACTGCAAGGTCATTTCTAAGCTCAAAGAATGTGAGAATGCAGAACACTGGAACATGTCTATCATCAGCATTTTAATAAACGATTCATACAAACTTATCAAAAGCAGTTTAAAGCGGATTCTCAAACTTCTACTGACTTTGGTTTTTCTTCAGCATTTATTATTTCCAAGTGGGGGTGGGGAACTCAGGCCTAGTTTACAGGCCTCTTATACGTTCTATAGGCTATTATAGGCCATAGCCTACCACAATATTACTTGGGATTATGCTGCTTTCTTTCTCTTGGAGCAACCACCTTAGGATTCTGAGTGAGGAGGACTCACTGTTCCCTGACTAGAGCTCTGAGGAGGCCCCTCTGTTTTGGGAGATGGGGAGTAGGGTTGTCAACTTTTTCACCGAGAAAAACCCGACACCTGTGGCTCGCCATGCTCCACCCATTCTCCGCCCCATGTCCCACCCCTGCCCCGCCCCCAGTCCCACCCACAAAAATTACCGAGGATACGTGTAGGCTAACTTCCTTGGTCAGATAATAATTAAACTGGGAACCCCAAAATCCAAACATGAAATGTACAACACTGGAGAAATAAAACTATAAAGTAATTTCCTCTTGCATTAAACAAAAACGCAAAGATGTTAGCAATACACACTTCCCAGACCAGACATATTCCAGTTAATAAATTCAAAATAAAAAGTATTTTTCTACCTTCTGTTTGGGCATTTTATTTTTCAGTTGCAATTGCTCCAGTCCCTTTCTTCTGGTTTCTTCGTGTCTTCTGCGAGCTATCCATTTGTCCTTTCTTCTCTTTTAGATGTTTTCCATTCTCTCTATTTCTGCTTTAACATACTGATTGTTTCCCTTTTGCTCTTTCCCCCAATTCTTTCCTTATTCCTTTATCATCCATTTAAATTTCACCCTTCCATTTTCAAGCCCCTCTTACTCTCCCAATACCCAGCCCATCATAGACTTTTCTTCCACACAAAATATTTTTTCCCCTCTCCATTCTTATTCCCCATCCATTCTAGTCCTCCCCCAAAATCAGTTCCCTTATAGTTCTAGACCCACCCAGCATCCACTCCCTTCTAGTCCCATTCTCCCATGCCCCACATCAGCCCATTTCCAGTCCTATTCTAGCTCTTCATCAGCCCATTTCCAGTGCTAGCCCTCACATCACAGGCCATTTCCAGTCCTAGCCCCCACTATCACATCTCATTTGCAGTCCGAGTCCCCCTGCACCATCACAGCCCATTTGCAGTCCTAGTTCCCCCCTCCCCTACCATCACAGCCCATTTGCAGTCCAAGTTACCCCCCCATAGCCCTTTTCCAGTCCAGGTTCCCCTCCCCATCACAACCCATTTCCAGTCCATGGCCCCCCCCCCATAGCCCTTTTACAGTCCAGGTCCCCCCCCCATCACAGCCCATTTCTTTCCAGTCCAAGTCCCCCCCATTGCCCTTTTCTTGTCCAGGTCCCCCTCCCCATCAATACCCATTTCCATTTCATGTCCCCCCCCATAGCCCTTTTCCTGTCCAGGTCCCCCCCCCATCACAACCCATTTCCAGTCCAAGTCCCCCCCCCCCCATAGCTCTTTTACAGTTCAGGTCCACCCCCCATCACAGCCCAATTCTTTCCAGTCCAAGTCCCCCCCCATAGCCCTTTTCTGGTCCAGGTCCCCCCCCAATCACAGCCCATGCAGTCCTTGGCCCCCCCCCCCGACCAGCACCGCAGCTGTCTGAGAGGCTTCAGAGGGAGCTGGGTAAGCTCGCGCAAGGCCCCGGCTCCCTCTGTACAGCCGCCAGCATGAAGAGCCTTTTCCTTCACGCTGGCGGCTGTATCTGTGAAGCCGCGAATGCTGGGAAAGGTTAAAGGGTATTGCCTTTAACCTTTCCCAGCAATCGCGACTTTACAGATACAGCCGCCAGCGTGAAGGAAAAGGCTCTTCACGCTGGTGGCTGTACAGAGGGAGCTGGGGCCTCGCGCGAGCTTACCCTGCTCCCTCTGAAGCCCTCCGGTGTGTGGGCCGGCCCTGGGTGGGGGGTTTTTGGACTTCGGGTCGGAAGAAAAGCCGTTTTTTTGCTCTGGCCGCTCCCGATCTTGCGGCCAGAGCAAAAAAACGGCTTTTCAAGGGCCGGTTTTACATCTGCGCCGGCAGCCGGCCTGGCCATGGAAAAACCGGCCAGGCCGGCTGAAAACCGGCCAGTTGGCAACCCTAATGGGGAGGTGCCAGCTCATCTCTCACCTCAGGCAGCAGATTGCCCTGAGCCACCCCTGACTGCCAGCATTGAAAGCGCAGGGTTGTTTCCAATCCTTTGCACATGGAAGGCCCTGTCTGCCACGCCCCCTTCTGATGCATGTTTTATATGTCATAAGGAGCGGGATTGTCAAGGCCTTCCAGGAGTGCAGCTGTCACAACAGATACTCCATTTTTATCTACCAGTTTATACACACCTTCAAAAAATTACAACAGATTAGTAAAACAAGACTTTCTTGGCTACATCCATGATGGCGGTCTCCCATTAAACCATGACTATCTAAATGTTCAGTAATTTTTTTTCTTTATAATGGTTTCTACCATGTTGCTCAGTACTGATATAAGCTTCACCGGGTCTGTAGTTTCCCAGATCACCGCTGGAACCCTTTTTAAAAATTAGCCCTATATTGGCCATTCTCCAATCTTCAGGTACTACAGATTATTGTAATGATAGTTCACAGATGACAATCTCATATTTCAGTTGCTTCAACACCCTCGGATGTATAATATCCGGTCCAGGTGATTTACTACTCTTCAGTTTATTAAAGTTGTAATACATCTTCCTGGATTATCGATATTTCTTTCAATTCTTCTGATACATCACCTTTATATACCATTTCAGGCACAGGTAACTTCCCTACATCTTCTTCATTAAAGATCAAAGCAAAGAATTCCTTCAATCTCTCTGCTATGTCCTTGTTCTCATTTAGCGCCCCTTTTACCCCTCTTTCATTGTAGCAGCTGATAAGCATGCAATAAATAAAACCAGGAGTCAGTTCAAAGATCCAAGCCAATTTATTGTGCACATGGCTCAGTTAGTCAAAGCATACAAAGGAACTGAGCAAAGCTTTTACAGAGACATACTCATTTATACCTCTTTTTCAGTTTGATACATGAGAACTTTCTATTGGTTCCAGCTTGATACATGCAAACTTCCCATTGGTTCCAACGCCCCCTGCACCTGTCCAATCAGAGATCCCTCCGGGGCCTAGCAACCAGCCCCCTCCCTTAGGACTGTTCTAACAATGGTGCAGTTTCTAAGTTTGATACTTCTCTACTGCAAGGTTGTCCCTGGCTTCAGAATGCATGTATTGAAACATTTCTTTCTTTTGCACACAAGAGAATAATGAAAGACTTATGAATTCATGTAAAACTTCTTATTAAGCAGTTTAAAACAGTTTTCTCATTTTCCACAGATTTTTGGTTCTTTTCTAGCTATGATGGGGGTTGGAATCAGGGCCTAACTTACAGGCCTTTCATATTTGCAGGCTATTATAGGCCATAGCCTGCCACATCATCTAATGGTCCAACTGACTCTCTCACAGGTTTTCTGCTACACATGTACTTGAAAAAGTTTTTATTATGCGTTTTTGCTTCCACAGCAAGCTTTTTTAAAAATTTTCTCTTTGCCTGCCTTATCAACTTGCCAATGTTTATGTTGTTTTCCATTTTCATCATTTGATTCCTTTTTCCATTTCCCGAATGATGCCTTTTTTGACAACAGCCTCTCTGACCTTGCCTTTAAACCAGGATGGCAGTTTTTTGGCCTTCCTTCCACTTTCCTTTAAGCGTAGAATACATATGTTCTTGGCTTCCAAGACAGTACTTTTAAAAAACACCCATGCTTTATGTAAATCTTTAATCTTTGCGGCGGCTCCTTTTAGTTTTTTCTTAACCATTTTTCTCATTTTATCATAGTCTCCCTTTTGAAAGTTAAAAGGTAGTACTGTGGATTTCCTAGCCATCCTTCTTTCATTTATTAAATCAAATGCAAACATGCTACAAGTGGCCCCAAAAGCCTTATCTCTTGCATCAGATCCTGTGTTCCACTAAGGACTATGTCCAAAATAGTTTCCCCTCTTGTCAGTTCATGGATCAGCTGCTCCAAGAAACAGTCACTTATTTCATCTAGAAACTTTATCTCCCTAACATGTCCTGCTGTGACATTGACCCAGTCGATACCAGGGTAATTGAAATCACCCATTATTACTGTGTTGTAACTTTTGTTAGCGTCCCTGATTTCTTTCAGCATTTCATCATCCATCTGTTCATTCTGGCCAGAAAATCGACAGTGCATCCCCACTGCCATCGCCTTCCCCTTTTTACATGGAATTTCTATCTATAGAGATTCTACAGTATATTTTGTTTCCTTCAAAACTTTAATTCTATGTAACTGAATGCCCTCTCTAACACAGAGCACAACCCCTCCACCAATTTGATGTACCCTATCATTGCGATAGAGTTTGTACCCAGGTATCACAGTGTCCCATTGGTTGTCCTTCTTCCTTTAGGTCTCTGAGATGCCAATCATATCTAACCTTTCATTTAGTGCTATATATTTTAGCTTTCCCATCTTATATTTTAGACTTCTAGCATTTGCATAAAGGCATTTTAAAGGTTGTATTTTGTTCATATTAATTTGGTTATCAGTTGATAGGGGTAATTTGTAATCTTTCAGCTCTATGCTTAAGGACACTTGGATTACTTTATCTTTATTAAAACCTCTCTGTTGGGATGTCCTAACTTCCCTCTTTTGCTAGTATCCTTCAAGGATACATCCTTCCAAACCATGTGCTCTTGGGTGATTGTTGGCTTTCCCCTATTATCTAGTTTAAAAGGTGCTTGGTTTGAAACAGGTACAGGGAAACATTTGCATGTTGTCAGCATACGTGTAGTGGCAGACCAGGTCTGAATATAACTATATGTCATGATGGCACAGTGGCCATACGCAGAGGCCCCAACAGCAGACCCCAGATGTTTGGGTCAGCATACAGTAACTCTCTTTGCTGCTTTGTACAACCACAGATAGCTATTTCAGCCTCGGAGCACTGGCCATTAACCCTCACCCCTATGTTGAGAGCCTTGGCTCTCCCTGATGGCCACTCTCAGGTATAACGTGCATTACACAATGTTCCCACTGACTCCTCTCAGGACTTAAAGCATAGAGGCAACATACAATCAACAACCCTCCTCTGTGGCTGCTATAAGGCCGCACACAAGCCTTTACAGCCAGTTCAACCCAAGAGAATTGGGGAGGGAACACTTACATGTAAGTTGTCACAGGTCTGCATGTGGATAATACATTACTGTCTCCGCCAGCATCTTATATCCTGTGGCACACATGGCTCGCCTCCAAACACCACAGCATGTTGCCTTGTGATTCCACACACAGACTAGCCTGGAGACAGCATGGAGAGCAGGCCTGGGTGCACCTATGATGGGTATATCTGTGCTGCCAGAGTTTGCTTTGAGCCTCATGCACAGTGAGCCTCATAGCACATTGTTTATTCATGGTTCCTCATAGTGTGCAATCGTAGCTAGCTGTCTGCTATATTTCATTGTCAACTGTGTAATAGAGCTGGTCAGCTGATATGTAAGGAGAGTCTTACTTGACAGACCATTGCCATATAGGAGTAGTGGTATAACTCCCTACCAAACCTATGAAACAAATATAGTATTTGAAAGACCCAACTGTGGATGAGTTGTCTGAGACAAGAATGCCTATATGTGGAGATAAACAAGGTATGGAGAGTGTGAACTGGCAGATAAGTTCCTTTGGCCAGGAACAGTAATGGGAGAGCTAGGGAGAGTGAACCCTGCATGCAGGCACCAGTCTATGTAGCATTACCCTCTCTGGCAGCTCTATGAGGATCCTCTGCACTGTCATTGGGGATATGCCCATGCAGCTATGCTGATGGTGCTCTATGGTTGAACACAGCAGGCATACGCAGCATGGGTAGATGACAGAACAACGGCCAAGGTATTCACAAGACTGCACACTCCTGCACATGCTGCATGCACAACCAAGCATGGAACTATGTTCCATGCAACATGAGAGCCTAACAATCATTATCCTTTGCAGGACAGCTTCCTGATGCTATATCTGATGGATGCTAGATTATGGCTGCAGTACAACAAGGCTGAAAGACAGAGCATCACTTCATTGCCTTTACATTTCTGTTGTGCAACTGCCATTTTAGAGGCTATTCACATCTGGCATGTGCCAAGGTCAGGGACAATGTTCTGTACATGCTGCAGCAGGATAATTTGTATGGTTTCAGATGTCATGAAATATTTGGAGATGTAGCTGAGCACACCACATTTTCTACTGACCAGCTGATTGGCATAGGTTACTCTGAAGTAGTTGTGTGGAAAGCAAGTGTAACAATGATGACCATAGGCAGGGGCCTATGGGGGATCAACATCATGCTGAGCAGGCTTTGTTTCTTCCACAGATGCTAACCCTTCATTGCAGCAGCTGCAAACCCCAGAGGTAGCACAGAGGCAGAGGCAGCCCCCCCCCCCCTCATTACAACAGTGGGTGAAGATACTGGGGAGATGGAGAAGGACATAATCCTCATGCAGGAAATGGAGGCAGAGGTGGAGGAGGAGCAAGATGGCAGATCTGCAACCTCAACCAGGGATGGCGGGACCTCCATACAAGCTGCTGCTGCTGCTGCTGACCTCAGCCTTCCCCCACTTTCCCAAGTACCCCTGGCTGCAGAGGATCCTGAAATGGCAAGTCAGCTGCTCCACTGTCTCCATCCATCAGTATTGCTGCCACAGTTCCATGCACCTATTACAGCACCCATGGCACATTCAGAGGCTGCCACACAGACTCCATGTTGGTAAAATGTGTGGATGGGCAGCCCTGACTGTGCCATGGGTGGAGTAATAGCTGGCATCACACATGCAGTGCATAACCTGAAGGAGACAGTGGAGCAGCTATTGCTTATGTAACAAGTAGTCTGATCGCTTGGATTCACTGGAGAACATCATAAGGCGGATTCCAGGATATCAGACATCCCCACCCTACTCCAGGCTCCATATTGGCTCCTCTGTAGCCAGGAGTAATCCAGCATATGCCAGATCCCTCCTTTCCCTCCCTCTCCCACATGGACACAGACATGTTGGTCTTGAACTCTTAGGCGTACATAGTGATGTGCTTTGTTGTTTGGCGGCGAGCCATGTGTGCCTTGTATATAATATACAATATATATTTTATTTACCAGTTTATTCTGCCTCACATGTGTATTTATTTGTGCACAGGTCTAGACAATGGTTCAGTGACATGGCACTGAGTGTATGGGAGACACATGTTTACTCATTTCAGAAACGCCTCCTGATGGCCCATCAACATGCCTCACAGTATCGGCTGCATATTGCCAGTTCTAGCAGACTCTGCTGTCCAAGTACAGGCATGGTGACATGATCCAGTGAGAGTGACTGGCCCTTATCTGACTAGCCCTGCACATCTTGTGCCTATATTGACTGCTGCACCCAACATTTTGAGACCATGTGGAACACCATTACCTACACGTTATCCAAGCCACATGATGAGGGTTCATCATGTCCATTACAACTTTTTGCACCACAGGCACATGTGATGCCTATCTTGCATATGGACACATGGGCAGGACTTGATCTTTCTGCAAGAGATAGCTGTCATCTGCGCTCAGCCCTCAGAATGTCTGGCTTCAGCTGGGAATTCCTTGCATACTGGTCGAGGAAGTTGACCTTACCCTCACAGCACCACTTTGGCAAATGCATCATCACAGCACAGATGAACACAAAGCAGCATGTTATACAGTAATGCTAAAAGATGCTGTATGCTGACCTACTGCATTACAGTCCAGCACATGCCCTCCTATTGACTATAATGACAGCAGTCATTGTGCATGTAAACGTCAGTCCTCCCAAATAACATACATTGCACACTGATATATGATCACATTTTGTGTCAACCTCTTGGGATGCAGCTTCCAGCACTGCCATCAGCAAGACTGTGTCTGAGTATATGTAGGAAGGTGTGAGTTGTATCACCCATCTGCAGTGCTGTGGGATTGTAGACATTGGGGATACGCTGTGCTTGTGGCATCACCCAGGTTTCTGTATAGAAATATGGTCTAATTTAACAATGCATGAGAAGAAGTGATGTTTGTCACATGGCTCAGCGAGGGGATCATGACCATCTATGACATCAGTGTACAGTGGATTCTCTTCACAGAAATGCAGCTGTTGGAGATGAGCTCAGGGGGTGAATATAAAGTGGGGATATGTGCCATCAGCAAGGTGCATGGTTGGCCAAGAGTTTTCATATGTTTCAACACGGATACCTGTTCTAAAAATCTCTCTGTATACTAGCACTGTCCAGTACACAAATATGTAGGACCAAATCTCTTAAACCTTGTCTATTACACAGTTATATACTTGATAGTCTATTTAATGAAGCATAGCACGTACAGCCATATAGCTCATAAATTGTTCCAAGTGAGACTCTGTCCATTCCACAGTTGCAAGTTAAAACTTGCACTGACTCAGTGCTGGGTTCTGAACCTAGGGTAATAACCTAATTGTGCATCAGGGAGACTACTTTTGTTGCTGCATTGACATATACCTTTTCACAACATCTCTTCATTGAAACTTCAATGCAGGAACACAAGTCATCTCCACAAAGCTGAACCAGATTATCACCCTATGTTAGAAACCCTGCACTGAGTGGGAGCACATTTAGTATGGAACTGTGAAGTGGAGAGAGTCTAACTTTGAACTGTGAAGTTGTTAGCCAGATAAGTGTTTTCCATTTTAGAGATTACGGGCCCAATTTTGAGATAGGTAGGCTATGCGCCGCATCAGCGCATAGCCTGCCCACTGACCCCCTTAACCCAGATTTTCACTTCCACAGTGGCAGAAGTGAAAATCCGGGTTATGCTGGATGCACCAGAAGCTGCTGAGGCTAAATGGGTAGCAGCAATTTTCAATGCTATCCGCTTAGCCCCTGCACCTTAAAGATAGGCAAGGAAAAACCTTGCCTATCTTTAAGGCGCAGAGGGCTAAGCGGGTAGCATTGAAAATCACTGCTACCCATTTAGCCCTTTCCTCCACCCTGGCAGAGTGGAGGAGTAGCCTAGTGGTTAGAACACTGGCTTGGTAACCAAGCAACCAGGGTTCAATTTCCACTAGCACTCCTTATGGCCTTGGGCAAGTCACTTAACCCTCCATTGCTTCAGAAGAAAGGCCTAGCAATCTCCTTCCAGTGACACTGCCAAGAAAACCCAAGAGCTTCTGGGTCACCAGGAGTCAGGATTGACTCAAAGGCACACATTGCATTTTGCCACCCTGGCTCTGCCCCAGAATGCCCCCCAACATGCCTTGATGCCAACCGCATAGCATCTGGGCACTTTAGGGACTTATCCAGGATTTTCAAAAGGCACTACTCATATAAATGCCTTCGAAAATTGGGCCTTGCAGTTTTAGAGCTATATGCTTGCAATTGCTGTGCTTCATTAAATGGACCATTAAGTGGATTAATGTGTCATGCTATGCCTTGACATGGTCCTACAAATATGTCTATTGGACAGTGCTAGTATATATAACATATTATTGCAGGGGTTTCCCAATTGATACATTTGTAGCTTAGACTGAATTCCCATGGATCCCGTGTTATAGTATTAGACAGCTTTCAGATGACAGTGACTGAACATATGTTCATGCAGTGTTTCAAGAGAACCCGTCCATATCATCCCACCTATGTGCGGACATGATCTACTGTGCTTTGTGACTTCATAACAGCTGGTTAGAGTGCACATTTGTGGTTTCCATCCCACGCTACAGAGATGGTGCAGGGCTGGTGGTGCACTATGCTGCTAGGTGGTTACATTTCTCTTGACCTTGGGGTGCTGGTCAGATCCTATGAGATCCATCAGATTTCAGCTAGCAGATTGGTTAATGGAAGAGAGTGCTACTGAAGAGACAGTTGTGAGAGGACCTCTCTGCAATAAGACTGGACATACCACGTGGACAGGTTTGCTCATCCCCAGCAGCAGATTTTCAGCCCTCGACAACACAGTTGAGGGATCCAAACCCTGGCCGCAAGTTGACATGACATGCTCATCTCATACCCCCAGTGTGGAGCTATGTCCACAGTTTTCCTAGGCTAGGAATTGTGATTAGATAACCTCATGCACCTGGACCCCATGTGGTTGTATCCCCTGCTGCTCACAGATGCACGTGAATGTTTCACAGGGCTGCTGATAACCATCACATGGAAAGTACAAGTAGCAATTTTATATGTCATACATATGATATTGCATAGCAGGGATGTCTCACAAACAGTTGACATGTAAGGTGCACACATAGCTCATGTCTGCCCATATGCATTCTGCAGATGTTAGAGTGAAATGATAACAGTGCATAACAGTAAGTGCTACAGCGCATAGTCCTGCCTGCTGACTCTTAAACCACAGTGATGGCATTGAATATCCAGTGATTACCACAAAAGCCAGAAGCCACCAAAGCTAACCAGGTAGCAGCAATATTGGATGCTGCCTGGTTAGCTCCTTCATCTTAAAGATAGATGAGGGTTTTCCTTGCCTATCTTTTAGGTGCAGATCACTAACCAGATAGCAGTCAATATTGCTGTTTCCCGGTTAGCACCATTCTCTGCCTCCACTCCACCCTGGAATGCCCCCAACACACCCCAATGCTAACCGGATAGCATTGGGGCATGTAGGGAACTTAGATGGGGATATTCAACAGCACTAATCATCTATGTGCCATTGAATATCCCCATCAAAGGCATTTACACGGTTTATTGAGTCTCAGTGGGATTCAAACTGGTATCACGTTGACAGCCATACTGCATCTGAGATCATGAGGCTACTATAGCTGTGCATTCTGCAGTGGCTCCTGCTACCCAACATCTTTTTGTCTTAGAGTTGTTGGGGCCAATACTCGATGCCATGCCATTACCAAGCCATTACCAGACCAGCCAGGTGTACACACATAGCAGTGCACTTTCTAGCAGTGCTGTGTCTGTCAAGCCACCATTACTGACCATCCTTTCTGTGATCATGACAAGCGGATTATTTTGCAATTTTCCATTTCCTATTCCTGCTGGCATTCAGAGCACAAACTTCAGACCTCAGTATCACAGACCCGAATAATGCATTATAATGTATCCTTTTTTGTCACACTGACAAAGGATATTGTTTTTGCGTGATGCTTAATGTAACATACAATACTAAAATGATTTCTCCCACAAAAGCATCCATATGCACAATATTGGCTGCCAAATTCCAGAAGTATATTGGGACAGCAAGGCCAATAAGCACTCTCTTCCATCTCTAACCATCCTTCAGCACATCCATCTCCTTGTAGGCATCCTGATAACTCATGTATTCTCATGACAGCTGCTACACCCTGGCCCACACTGTGGCACATTGCTCCTTAGAGTGATATACACACACATCACCTGCAGAGAATGTGCAGGTCATCACTCATGCCCAGTCATTTTTGCTATGCCTACATTGCAGCCATGGTCATTTGTCCTTGGCACACTCATTCCCACCTCTATGCCAGCCACTGACATCACAGCACCCCTCACTGATACAGTCCGACTATCCTCACACTCGCTGTCTAACATGTATGGGAGATATAGATGTGACATATCCATCACCTATTCCCTTTGCTCCCATTCAGCACCTGAGTTCTGATTTCCAGTTAGGCTCCCTTATCGACCAACCTTTCTGCACATTAACCCACACCCTAGCCGCTCTTACTGTCCCTTTACCACCCACCTACTGGCTGCTAGTGCCCTTTCTGTAGTAACGCCTCCTCCCTGTCCTTGCTATTACCATGCGTAGGGGACATTTACGCTGCCGTTTCAAACGTTAAAGGGACGTTAAGGAAGCATCCTTTTGTAAACATCCCTATATTTTATCAAGGGGGAGAGGGATCCTTTTGAAAGAAGTGAATGATTTTAGGGATATCATCCAGCTGAGACAGTAGTAAATAAAGTGATGAATTTTGAGGAACAAACATTTTGGTCTTAATTTAAAAACTGGCCTCTGTACTTTGTGTTCATTCCCTTCTGGAATAAGTGTATTTGGGAAGGTTTGTGTTTCTAGAACATAGAAAGGTATTTCTGTATTCCTGTGTAAATGGGTCATAGTTCCAAGTCCCTTTGTTTTGTTTTGTTTTTTAAATAATTCTACAGATGTGCTTGCTTCTGGTATTAATGTCTTCTTACTTCTTCACACACTAGAATTTTTTTAGACTTGAATACTACACAGAGCATTCAAAACAGGATTTTAGGACAAGAAGCAATACAGCTTGCAAACCCTTCCTCTCTGTATGCTTGATTCTGCACTGCCCAGCAGCCAGAAGACCCATCCTAGGAGAGTCTATCAGCCACTAACTACCTGGGGCAAATCAGATGTGGAGTTCAGGTGCCTCTCCGCCATTGGCTCTAAACTGGAGTCAATTGGTTCTTTATGATTGTGATTGGTCAGCAGGTCCACCCAAGTTCTGGATGATGTCATGACACTACCAACTTAAAATTCAGGAAGAATAAATGAACCATCGCACTTCAAAGCCTGGAAGTTTAAGGAGATTAGACTCATTTTATTCACCTCACAAAAATGATGGAAGAAACTGGAGCAAGGGCAAATAAGAAGAAGCATGCCCGGTTTCATGAGAGTTATTCAGACATTGCTGCAGCTACTTCAACTGCAGGTGAGTGCAAATGCTAAAGGTTAAACATATAACTTAATTTCATACGATGAAAGGATGCCGTTTTCAATCATATGATTTTACAAATTATTTTTATTAAGTGTTACAGAAATTTAGTTGAATTATCATTGTTTACTTTATAAATCTCACCTATTTTACATCATCTGAATTTTTACATACTTTGTATATGTGCAGCACTGCAAAGAGAAGATTAATTTATAAATAAAAAAATAAAACAAAAAAGGTTTCAGAGGAAAGCATGCTCATAAAATCTGAAGGAAGACAGAATGCTGTCACCAGTCAACCTTTTAAGAATTATAAACTACTAGAAAATATTTTAACCAGTATAGTGCCACCATAAGTGATTGAACTGCAAATGATGAAGTTTACTTTTGGGAACTAAAATCTTGAAGAAAACGGTGATTCAAGATACGAAATAGACCATTGACTAGATTTGAAAAGTGCAACTTACAAGCTACATTTCTGTGATAAAATACTATGGGACAAGAATTGCGTTACTAGTGTGGGGCTTCATGCTAACTGCAGGGGGGCAGGTGCAGACGTACCCCTGGAGTTATTGTGGGTTGCTTTGGTAAACCCGCCACAGGAGCAGCTAATGCCACCCTTGAGGTGGCATTAGCTGCACCCCTGTTACCTCTGTGACTGCAAATAGCGCAGGCTTCAAACACAAGTGCTGGAAGCACTGTGGGGGGAAGGTCCTCATCTCTCCCAGTCACTGCACAGGGTTTTAGCACGGTGCCAATACCACGCGCTATCCTCACACTACCCAAGCAGCACGCGTTAGTACACATGCCACTAGGATTATGCAGTGGGTTTCTTAGGTGTCCAGACATTTGAAAAGTATTTATCGTGCAATCTCAAACCTGGATATAAATCAACATCATTTACTCATCGTTTTTCAGTAAAAATGAAAAAATCGTGGTTTTAACAAACAAGCACTTGCTGGTTTTGAGATGTGCTACACAGATGAAGTGAAAGGGAGTTGTACTGCAGCAAGTGACGTTATAGGATGACGTCTGTGTGAGACACAGTACCCTACGCTAAGGGATAGTCTCACAAGGGCACTGTCCCTCAGCCTGCCACTTTCAGTATGTGGAGGGCAGTTTTATAACAGGTCCTAGGTAAGAAATGCAAGTAAGCACCTAGTTTGGTACTTTTTTATAAAGACAACATCGATGTCTTCTGTATGTGTCTTTATAAAATAGCCCTCACAAACCTGCAGAAATCACAGCTAAAATGTTCCCATCAACATTTACATCTGCCAACGAATGGGTGCCATTATACATGAGTTAAATACATGCGACTAGTTTATAAACTATGGGGGAGCATATTCAAAGTGATTTAACTGGTTAGGAGACTTGCTAACTGGTTATATCACAATCAGTGGGATATTCACCATCATTAAACCATTTCGTGCTGCTGAATATCCCCTGCTACTTGGTTGGTATTCCCCAAAGGCTGATCCCCTACTCTCCTGTTCACCTCCTATTGCTTTTGGATCCTGATCCCCCAGTCTCCTGTTCATCTCTTATGTGTTTCCTTACCATTCCCCTAGATGTATCACTTGTTGAGTTCTCGGTCTTGACTGCTGTGTTGTCTGTCTTGACTAAACGATAAGCTCTTGTGAGCAGGGTCTGTCTCTTACCTTACATGTCTTTGTACGGCGCTGCGTATGTCTTGTAGCACTATACAAATGATAAATAGTAGTAGATGGCATTAGAGTTAACCAGTCAGTGCCAATATTCAGTTGCTGGCCGGTGAACTTCAACCGGCCTCGTTTTAGCTAGTTTAGCTATGCAGTTAGCAGAGAAATCACCGTTGACTGTTTAGCTGAAATGCCAACCAGGCAACCCAAATATTCAATACTGGTGGCCAGATATAACCCCGGCATTGAATATTTGGATCACTTGAGTATTGGCCCCTATATGCTCGGCCCAATTTACACCCAGGGAGCACGTACACATGAGTCGCCTTCTCTTATACCATGGGGTAATTTTATAAAAGTCCTTTTTCTGTGGGTGAAACAGGATTTACCCGCATTAAAAAAACTTTAGAAAGTTACCTCTTCCGGGGGCTAATTTTATAAGGAGCCACAAAAAGATAAGCACCATCAATGCCCATAAATCACAGATTTTCAGATGTATGTGCATCAATGGGCTTTTACAAATATATTATAGCCAGTTCTTATTCTCTGAGTACATACATTAGGCCAATGGCATACATATAGGCCGAGCGCAAATACAGTATATACATATAGGGCCCGATTTCTTAATAAGGCATTTACATGGTTAACAGCCCATGTTAACCATGTAAATGCCTTAATCGGGGATTTTCAAAAGTCCCCTATGTGCCCCGATGCTATCCGGTTCGCATTGGGGCATGTTGGGGGCATTTTGGAGCAGAGCAGAGACGGAGAATGGTGCTAACCAGGCAGCAACGAGTTTGGATGCTGCCCGGTTGGCATTCTTTGCCTTCAAGATAGGCGAGAAAAACCCTCGCCATGGAAGTGAAAATCCGGGGTTAAGGGATAGGCGGGCAGGGCTACGTGGCTATGGCGCTTAGCCCTGCCCAACTGAAAATCGGGCCCATAAATTATAAAATACCGTAATTTATTTGCATTCCTGAGAAATCTTGGCACACAGTTACATCAGCGATAGGGCTGGTGTAAGTGATTAAGACTAGATTTAACACGTGTTTTCAATTACTTATGTCTCTATGAAGTACATGCAGAAAAATGCATGTTAGCTATGCAGGTCTATATAAAAATGCCCTCCCCTTGTCCAAGTGAAAAGCAATAAAATCTCAGCTGCGGGTGATTCTAAAAGTGTAACTGTTAAGTACTATAATTAAGCTGTACCCAATTCCATATATACCCAACTAATTATTCATTTTAAGAATGCAATATCAAAAAGATGAAAAAAGAAAGTGTTGACATATATAGCCAATTAAGCTTGAAATTCAGATTTCTTCTATAATTTATACCCAGTATTTTGTAAACAGGTCAATAATATGTGTTTCTAATTCATGAAAATTTACCACAAAAAAGTGAACCCTGAGTACCTGTAAAATATTAGCAGACTCTCACGTTGAAATGATATTGCTATAAAGATGCAATGTTGTATTATATAGCATACATTACTACTCCAGTTCAAATTCTCTGATTAGATAATATTTCATTAATAAGATAATAATTACTAGCATATGAATAGCTGTAGAGCAAATGTTTCCATCTTGTTTCTGGGAAGTCCATGGCAATACTTAACAACACTGAGGACGGCGTGGGACATGAATGTTTTAAATAAATAAAAACATGAGCGTTGCATGGTTACATCTCAAAGGTTATGTTTCTCATCCAAAGTTACAGTAACCTGTAGTTCCCCCGTTTCCATAATTTATAGATGTCTCTAGAAATATTTGGTGCATATTTACTAAGTCCTGCGCTGATAACGTGCTTGTGGCCGCATTTCCAATGCAGGGCTGCAAGCTAACTGCAGGGGGAGCTACATCCATCCTCCTGCAGTTACCCTGCTTCACCATGGCAAAACGGCCGTGGATGCAAATAACACTACACATTGAGGTGGCATTAATTGTATTTGTGTGACTTGCACCAAGCGCAGGTAGCACAGGCTAAAAACGCCAGCATTAGCTGTGCCGTCATGGGAACACCTCTATCCAGTCCAGTTGCCACCCTGACGTGTGCTAGCAATGTAGCATGGGGTTTTAGCACGGTGCCTATAATGGGCACTAAAGCCCATGCTACCGATTAGAACACTCTAGAAAACATACCTCTTTATTATTCATTATTTCATTTGGAGGTGTATCCTATCATTGAGCTGACAGAATAAGCACGTTCCTTGAAATGCTCTTCAATCAAGTATAGAGCAGGAGTTCTCAATCCAGTCCTCGGGACATACTTAACCAATCAGGTTTTCAGAATAACCGCAATGAATTTATTTATTTAACATTTGTTACACCATTATAGACACAGTAAACTGATATCAAAGTTGTTTATAATAAAAATGCCAAAACAGAGAATCAAAAATTATAAAATGAATATGCATGAGAGAGATTTGCATACAGTGAAGGCAATGCCTGCAAATCTCTCTCTGCATATTCATTGTTATCCAGAAAATCTGACTGGCTAAGTGTGTCTAGAGGACTAGATTGAGAACCACTGGTGTAGAGTGATACATGGAATAACTAAATAGCGCTATACAAATGATTAGTAGTAGTAGTAAATAAACATTCAGTTTGTGTTCATTCAAAACAAATATTTCCTGATTTTCATGAGGGTTTTTTTTGTTAGAAACATGACAGAAAAAAAAATGTATGGCCTCTCCAGTCTGCCTTTCCATATCAACTACTATAGTCTCTTTTTTTTCCTTTAGAGATCTTCTGTGTTGGTCCCATGCGTTCTTGAATTCAAATACAGTCCTCATCTCTATCACCTCCACTGAGAGACTGTTCCAGCAATCCACTGCTCTTTCTATAAAGAAATATTTCCTCATATTATTCCGGAGTCTATCCCCTTTCACCTTCATCCCATGCCCCCATCTATCTGTTTTCTAGGTGCGCACAAGAATATTTTGACACACACACAATTGATTGCACATGTGGTAATTCTGGGTATAAGCACGTACAAGCGATTTACATGCACTTTAAATATTTAGGCGCCCAAACAAATTGACAGTATGCTCACGAATGCACTAGCCTAATAACTAGCAATGAATCAAAAGCAGAATGTGCTATGGAAAAGAGGATTATGAGAATATTGGCAATATTGGTAACAGATGTGGAACTTTGAGCCTCTATGATGACACAGTAAAAGTTGTTGGAAGTAAGCATTATCAATATTAGAATTATTATCATTTGTATTGTGCTATCAGGCATGCACAGCATTTTACAGATGCATATAGTAGAAAGTCCTTGCTTCTTGAGGCTTACAATCTAAGAAGACAGAGAGATAAGTAAACACAGACAAGACTTAGGGCCTTTAAGCTAAAGCGGTGGGGTGAATTGCACAGAGTGTGGCAAGGAAAGGAAGCCCATGTGCATCACTGCATGTTGATGGAGTGCTGTGGAAAACTAAGGGGTATGTTTACCTGTGCAGCTAACGTGCATGTGGGCCGCTTTACCAGCGTGGGACACATCGCTCACTGCAGGGGGGCATGTATACACAGGAAAATCACACACTACCACAGAGACCAGGCTAGGTTAGTTGCAACCATACTACCAGTATCAAGCGTGGTTAGCATGGGCCGCTAATAACCCCGCTAGCTGCGATACACCGGGAACACCCATGATTCTCCATGTCCCATCTAGTCAACACCCCGCCACATGCTACCAGGTGGCGGAAGGCTTTTAGCCTGGGGGTCCCATGCTACTTTTTAGCATGGCGTCCAACTGCACGCTAACCCCCCACTACCCTGGTAGCAGAGTTTAGTAAACACGCTCCTAAATGCAGCACAAACATTTGAGATAATTTCCTGGTGCAACTTCACAGTCAATATAACATATTACATTAAACGGGACACTTAGCAAGATATTAGATGCTAGGTTGCAAACTGAACTTTTGCTTGAAATGTTTGAATAAAGCACAAGTAATTTGTTTTTAAAAATCATTTCCAGATTTGCATATTATTCTGAAGATTTATGAACTAATGTAATAATTTAACTGTATTCTTCAGTCTAGGTTAATGTGATCATGCACTGTAGCCTACTTTTTTCTCTAGACGTAAATGCAGCTTAATTTGAAATTTTAGACCTGTCAGGATTGTTTCCTCTGCTCCACTTGTGTGGTTTTCACGGTTTTTGGTTTTCTTAGCACAAAGCCCCAGGCATTACAGTTTCATTCCAGACCTACAGGCCACTCTCTCACTTTTGATTGACCTCTCGCCTAATGAGCTCCCTTTAAAGCCTCCTCTTCCTTCTACACTGATTGCCATCCTTGAAGGATTTTGTTCCTGCAGCCAGAATAATCTCCATTGGGTCTGGAATATTTTTCTCACGCTATTGAGTTATTAGTGGAAAGCAGACGCTGATCGGGTTGTTGATTCCTAACACAGTTGGCAAATGGCTATCTAATCCATGGATCTGGGAGGAAGAATGACTTTACAGCACCAGGTTCAATTTTTAAATGGGTAATCAGAACCCCCTACTTCTCCTGGATAACCTTTTTCCTAGCCCTGCTTTCACGTGTATGGGTGCTGTAACAAAAGGGGCCAGAAATAAGACTCCTTCGTCTTTAATCAACTTTCTTTCAGTATTAGGGTTTGGCTTTTCTCAGGCATATTTTATGAAATTGGGTACTGTAGTGTAGTTCCTGAACTTTGCCAGCACCTGTGTACTTAAGCAATTTCCCTGTATTGTCAAGCTGATATTTTCACAGGTAGACTTCTCTTCTGAAAGGGGTAGTGTGAAAGTCTTGCCTAAACCCATGCGTAAGATGAGGCCATTAAATTCTGAAGGAACAACGTCAGCCCTTCTGGCATATTTTAAATCTCTTTTCTGTAGAGATATTAGGCATTGGTAGTTGACAGAAATGTAGTTTGGTGCTTTTTTAAGTTGATGTACAATGTATTCCTCCATTTTAGCTCTTCTGTGATGTGATTGCCCTTACAAGCTATTTCGCTGCCTGTCTAGTGCTCATCTGGACACATTTCTGCATGTGATATAGGTAGAATATCACATGGCCTAACATAGCCAGTAATTGTTTCCACTATGGTCCTCATTATATCAAAATCTTGAAGGATGCTCAAAAAGCTATATCATTTTCAAATAAGTGATGGTTTGGAATGAGTTTTTCCTGCACAGAATTTAGCCTTCATTCCTGAAGAAAAAATCCTGAGGAAGAAAATGAGGTTGCTAGAAAATTATTTTGACAAGCGCAGTGCAAATTCTACCCCCATATAGCGAATAAGAAGCTAGATAAGGGCTAGATGTACTAAAGAGTGCTATTGTGTTAATGGCATTAGTACCCACTAGCTGGCATTATAGTAAAGGAGTCACAGGGCATATATAATTTGACCTGCAGTAAATAGTACATATCAGCACACGGTAACAAGGTAACGACGTTTAGTAAATCTAGCTGTTAGCTTTTGAAAGTAAATCTTAGTTTAGAGGAGTTTCTAGATGAGAATGAAATAATCAGGGAAGGAAGCGAGGAGACAATGACAGCCAGCCAGGACACTAAGGGAAACCCTGTTATCTTAAGGAAAATTAAAGAGGATTTATGCTCCTAACCTTGAGAGTGATGCTCCTAAACTGGAGTATAAAAAGTGGATGGCAATAGAGACAGACTTAAGGCAGAGGACAAAAGTTAAGAGCTTAGAACTGATTTTCAGCACTAGGTTCATAAATCTAGGAAACTGAGTGGCAGGCCTAAATTCATAAGCATAAATTTTAAGCTTCTTTAGTAAGGTGAATTTTAAGATTAAACTTAGGCTCCTACATTTTTCTGAAAATTGAACACATATCTAGAAGCTTAACTTAGGATCCCAATTTAGGAGCTTAGCTTTTTTTAAAAAAAATATGGGACACTAAGGGCCTCATGCAGAGACACAGGTAGTGGAGCTGCACGTTCCGGTGGGACATGCAGCTCCGCAAGCTTTCTGGGCCTAATTCCCTCTCCGGCTCTCCCCGTACGTCCTGATGCTCAGGATAGGGAGAGCAGGCGGGGAGCGGGAGGGGGCAGGATTGGGGTGGAGCGGGGATGGGTCAGCTCAGCAGGACATACTTCTTATTCTACCTCAAAGGTGGAATAAGCAGCACTTTTGGCACAAATGGGGTCCCCCCCCCCGAGGCCAGGGCCAGGTGTGGTTGGGTCCTCGCCACCCGATTCAGGCCACAGCAGGCCAGCCTTGGGTCAGGTGGCGGGGAAAAGGGGTGTCAGAGCCGTGGGAGTCAGGGGCACCTGAGGAGAGGACGTCCCTGCAGGCGGGGTCCAAACAGACACGTCTTGCTTGGGGACACGCCTCTCTCTGAATCGGGCTCCATATTACCAAAGCTGGTGACTTTAAATCCTCTTTCAAAGATGAGAGTGAAGCTGGTATCCAAGAATGTTGCTGACCGTAAGACTCTTTTTGATGAGTATTTGTTCAAAGGGAAATAATCGGAATGCCTGCCTCCCCTACTCATTGAGAGCCCAGTTATAAGTGATTCATAGGCTGGGAAGGTCAGTGGTCTAGGCAACGCACATGTGCCTGGTGTGGTGGTTGGAGGAGAAGCTACTTGTAGTTTGTTGAAAATTGCTGTAATGTTTTTGGGGGGGGGGGGGGGGTTGTTTTCATCTGTTCTGCCGCAGCCTGTTCAAGGGAGTCATGGCAAGAGGGAAGTCATGCTGTTTCAGCAGCAAAGAAACCAAGGAACAGTGATAGAGGCAGGCTCTATGCAGATGGAGTCAAGCCACACAGCGGTGATTAAACTGGCTGAGAAAGATAGTGAGAGACATGCTAATGGCAAGAGTTCCAAGAAGTGCACCTTCAATTGTCAGTGCCCAGAAATAAGTTGGGTAATGGTGTCACTGCCAAAGAAAAGAGGTATGGGACGCAAGTGGTAAGGACCATTGAGCGAGCTCCTGCCAGTGTGGAGAGATTCAGATCATGGCAAACCAGGAAGTAAACTGGATGGCAGTGCTGTTCTTGTTGAGTCCGTGGGAGATGGCTGCCATAAGAGAGATCACTGCAGAGTCTAGTGAAGGACCTTGCTGGAAACCTGAAGAGTTAAAACATATAAAATAAATACAGGCTGGTGCAACATCTGAAGAGCCCAACTAAAAATGGAGAGGCACTTATTTAAGTTCTGAACATCAAGTTCAGAGAAGCACATGCTGTTTTTTGCTACTGAAAAAGGCTTGAACTGGAGATTGTGGGTACCATTGCTGGGAAAATCCAGTTTGAAAATGAGGCCAATTGCAACTGCGGAGCGAGATAGCAGTAGGAAGGCTGTGCTATCTGATTGTGGGTACAAATAGAAAACAAAACCAAAATAATAGAAGATCTTAAAGCGTATTTATAGAAAAAAATAAAGTATCTGAATCTGTTAAGCAGAGTTGTACTTGAGCATGTGTAAATGAAAAGGTTTCCGTGAAGAAGGAAAATCTCTGCAATCAGCAAACCAGGGTCTCATCTTTTGAAATCACCAACTCTTTGAAGTGTGATGGTTCATTTTTCCCCCAAAAATTGTAAACTTGATATTGTCATAACATCCAAAGCTTGGGTGGTCCTGCTTACCAACACAATGAAAACCCCATGTGCCTATAATTCAGAGGAGGCTCATGGTAATACCTTTCCAAATAATGTATTTAGCTCATGACTTTCCAGGTAAGTTACATTCAGGTACAGTAGTTATTTCCCTGTCCCTAGGGGGCTCACAATCTAAGTTTGTATCTGAGACAATAGAGGGTTAAGTGGCTTGTCCAAGGCCACAAGGAGCAGCAGTGGGATTTGAACTCTGGTCTTTCTGCTTCCAGCCATGGCTCTACTAATTTTTTTTATAATTTTATTTTTTATTTGGTACAGTACAAAGTAACACATCATTTTTTATCTCCTTTACAAAACAATGGCATAACCTGCATCCAACTTTATTCATCAACCCAGCATTTACCTGATTACCATTCTATCCTTACTTTACAATATAAACTTCTCTCAATTTACCTGTATGTTTTTATTTTTTAAATATTCTCTTCTATTGCCCTCCTCCCTCTGCCCCCCCCCCGATCCTGAGGTGCACTCATCTTCTTTTTTACAATTCCCTTCAATACTCTTGATTAGTTTCAACCCACTAGTTCATTATCCTCCCTCTGTAACCACTCAGTGTACTTTTGCCATCTCCTTTGAAAGCTCTCAATCCTGTGCACTTTATATTTATTTATTTACATTCTCTTATATACCACGCTATTCTGCATCAGTGCAGTTTACATTGAACAAATTGAAATTACATTGAACAGGGCATTATAACTTGGAGATAACTATTTTACAGGGAACATGGGCTATGGAGGGTTAAGTGGCTTGCCCAAGGCCACAAGGAGCACCTGTGGGACTAGAAACCCCAGTCCTTCCAGCCCAAGGTTGCTGTCCTCTAGTGGGATTTGAACCCCTGACCTTCCAGCCTGAAGTACCTTGCCCCAACCACTAGGCCACTCCTCCACTTCACTTATAGGCATCAATCTCACTCATCCTATTCATATATGCTATTCTACTTAATGTCCTCTCAGGTGATTGGTGCTCTCTCAGACCTCCATCCCTTCGCTGTTTCCATCTGCACTCCAATTGCAAGCATCTCCAACATATACACCAAATCACTTTTGGAATCCCCCCCCCTTCATTCTTTTTTTTCCCATTATTTATTTATGAATTTTGACAATAATTCAAGCAACAGCTCGTACAGAACAATAATACTTGCAATAATACTAAGTATAGGAAACTAAATAAAAAAAATACAAAAATGCAAGAATTATAAGTAGTCCCCTAAAAGGGGGGGGGGGGGGGTCAACCATACGAATACAATATCAAGGTAATAACTAAGGAACATAAGAAAAGGCAGTGCTCCAAAGGTTACTAATATATAGATGGAGTCATACTTCAGGAGAAGAAGAAATTGGTAAATGAGAGCTCAGAAAAGCAGAAAGATCCTCAGGAGAAAAAAAGACATATTTCTGTGCTTTATAGGTAATTAAACATTCGCAAGGAAATCGGAGCATAAAAGTAGCACCAATACAAACCACCCCAGGTTTCAACAATAGAGAGGCTCTCCTCTGCTTCTGTGTTTCCCTTGCAACATCTGGAAAAAGGAGAATTTTTTTCCCATAAAACAAAGTAGCTCGTTTTTTGTAAAACAATTTTAACAGCCATTCCCTATCAGAGGAGAGAGCTAATGTAACTAACAAGGTTCACACAGCTATGTCCTCTTCTTTGGGGTACAAAGTAATTCAGAGACATTAAGAGAGTCCATCTCCAAGGCCCCAACAGATACTTTCCCTTCTCTTTTCCCGAGGGGAAGATAATAAATTTTTGAAACTGGAGGCATCAATTCCAAGGGAACCAAGAGAACTTCTTGGAGATATTTCTTGAATAAATCCAAAGGCGCCATTCCAGATATAATAGGAAAGTTTAACAAACGAACATTCGAAGCTCGAACTGCATTCTCCAATGACTCAGTCTTAGCGTGAAGAGCAATGTTATCTTTGACCAAAGAATCAGTTAAATCTGCAACTTTTACAAGCTGCCGATCCAAATTAGCTTGTTTATTATTAAATTCCACAAATGCAATCTGTATAGGTCGAATAGCCGCTTCAGTAACAGCAACCCGGACAGAAAGTACAGAAAATCGATTAGCTACCATTGTAGAAAGATGAGAAATGGCGTCCCAGATACTGTCCAGGGTTACCGAAAGAGGGCAAGCCAAAGCAAATGAGAAAACTGAAGGTCGAGGTGTAGATTGGTCTAATTTGCCCTTCGATGGTAAAGAAACTTCTGCTTTCTGAGTATAACCCCTGGTACCAGGCAAAGATGGAAACGCTGTAACAGGGGCCTTCGATTCTCCTGATCGACCTCGAGCACTCACCAGAAGCGAGTCCCGCTCAGAAGGCGTAGCCGCGACCCCACCAGGCAACGGCACGTCATCACTCAGCAACTGGGCAGCTGAAGGGCCAGGAGGAACCGGGGGAAGACGTCCATCAGGGGAGAGCGTGATATCCAGGGCAGAGGACGCCGAGTCAGAATCCATCGGTGCCGCCAAGCCCGCTCGAATCCCTTGAACCTGCTCCTTGGATAACCGTACAAAACGATCCATAGGTCCCTCACCACAAGGTAATTGCTCCGCGGGAGGAGTTTTGGCTTTACCTTTCCTCTTAGGCATAGTCGGTTAGTTCTCCACTGCCGCCATCTTAGAGAAAGCCCCCATTCATTCATTAATACTCCAGTTGGTGTAATATCTTCCCCCCCAGCCCACCATCTCCTGCATGAGATCCTTCAGCCACTGTCATCATGTTTACTGTAGCACTGGGCAGCTCCATCACATATGCATATACTCCCCCCGCTCTCCACACCCCCTCCAACACATCGCATCATTATATCTCCCCATCTTGCACAATCTTACTGGGGTTAAATACATGCGGAACAGCATCTTATAACAATGTTCTTGGATTTCTGCCGAGACCACCAGAATTTTAGCCCCACCATATACGTTTTCCCATTGCTGGGAATCCCAATGACCTCCCAAGTCTGCCTCCCAAGCCCGCATATGTGTTCCTTGATCCATTGGCTACTCAATGCCTTGTATAGCCTAGAGATCACCCCTCTTGATAAATCCCCCACCTTAAAACATATTCTCAAAGAGTGCCTCTTTGCTTTTCAGGCCTTCTTTTATATCTTTTCCCCCTAAAAAGTGTGCCAATTGAAAATAACCCAACCAATCACTCTTTTCTATTTGAAATTCTCGCTGGAGCTCCTCAAACGGCCTTAATTGACCTACCTCAGATATTACCTGTCCCATACACTGTAACCCTTTCTCCTGCCATTTTTTGAATATCCCAGAACTTTCTCCCACCAAAATCCCCTCACATTGTGTGATCTGCTGTGCCCTAATATTTCCTCCTATATGTGTGAGCACCTTATGTTTCCTGTCCCAGGCTCTAAATGTACTTATCATGTACGGGTTCTTAATTAGGCCTCTTTCTCTCTCCTCCCTATTCTTCCACAACAGATCTGTAATGTAATTGGGTCTTACCATCACCTGTTGTATTCTACTCCATTGAGGCCCACCCTTCTCCAACCTCCACCCTATTATTGCTCGCAGCTGTGCCGCCTCACTCACTCACCTTGCACTCTCAGGGACCACCAGACCTCCTTCCTTTTTCTCTCTATACATTATTTTCCTTTCCTGTGCCTCCAAATAAAGGAGAAGATTCTTCTCTGGACCAGGTTTCTCAGTAGGGACTTCTATAGGCAAGGTCATAAACAGAAAGAGTAATCTGGGTAATATATTCATCTTTACTATGGCTATCCTTCCTATCCATGAGAAAATGGGCTTAACCCATCTTACTAAATCTGTTAGAACTTTCTTTACAATTGGCTCATAATTCAATTTGTATAGCTCAGACCTCTCTGCACTGATCTGGATCCCCAGGTATCTCACACTTTTATTACCCTCTTCCTGTGAATTCAGCCTTAATTTGAGAACTTCTGTTTTCCCCATATTCATTTTATAGCCGGATATTGCACTATATTCCATAATCTCCTGTACTAGCGCTGATATAGATTTCTCAGGTTGTCCTAATGTGTACATCACATCATCTGCAAATAATGAAATTTTATATTCCTCTTCAATCACCTTTATTCCATGTATTTTCTTATTCTGCCTAACACTTTCAGCCAGAGGTTCTATCAGCATTGCAAACAGCAAAGGAGAAATCGGGCATCCCTGTCTTGTACCCCTGCCTAACTTAAATTGCTCTGAATACGCCCCATTTATCCTTATACGTGCCTTAGGTTCTTTGTAGAGTGCCTCTATCCATTTCTGAAAGTTCTCTCCCAGCCCCATCTTTTTCATAACTGTAAACATGAAAGCCCATTCTACTCTATCAAAGGCTTTTTCCGCATCTACTGCAATCATTATAGATTCTGACTGTTCTCTTCGTACTTGCCATATTAAATTCAACAATTTATGTGCATTATCACTCGCTTGCCTTCCCAGGATAAACCCTGTTTGGTCCTCCTTTATTAGCCTTAAATATATGTCTGCAACCTTGCTGCCAATAATTTAGCTACAAATTTATAAGTGAAATAGATCTATATGATTCACACTTCCCATGATCCTTCCCGGGTTTAGGTATAACTACCACTCCAGCTATTTCCATAGAGCTTGGTAACTTTTCCCCTTTTGGTGCTTCATTAAAGACATCACGCAAAATCGAACTAACCTCCTCAGAATTTTTTATAAAACCTGGCTGTATATCCATCCAATCCTGGCGCCTTACCCTTCTTCAAGCTCTTTATAGCTTCTACTACTTCTTCTCTAGTAATCACTCTATTCATCCATTTCTGTTGCTCTAAATCTAATTGCTTCAATGTGATCTCTGCCAAGTACCGTTCGATATCCACTCCCTCTCCTTGTTGCTCCGATTCATAAAGCTTACCGTAGTAGTCCCAAAATACTTTCTGTATTTGTTCCATACCTCGAACCCACCTTCCCTGTTCATCTTTTATTTTCAGGATCTGCTGTTGCGCCCTTTTCTCCCGTAGTTTTTTTAATGAGATATCTATCTGGCCTATTTCCCTGTACATAAAACTCATGTTTAAGTTGGTTTAACCTAAAGGCCTCTTCAGCTTCATGTAATCTTCCTAATTCTTCCCGTATTTTCCTAATCTGTTGTAGCCTCTTTCTTCCCCCTCTCTGCTTATGCATTAGCTCTTCTGATTTCAACTCTTTTAGCAACTCCCGTTCTTTCTGTTCTTTTCCTCTCTTCCGTCTCACCGCCAGCGCTATACACTGTCCCTTTACCACCACCTTCAACCTGTCCCATACACCAGCTGTCCCCACTTCACCTCCCTCATTATGAGATATATAATCCCTTATAGTACTCTGAATACTTTTTTGCCCTTCCACCTCGTCTATAATAGACTCATTAAACCTCCAAAAACGCAGACCTCCTCCTTCCCTTTGCAACCTCAAGGAAGCCTCCACCGGGGCATGGTCTGACCAACTTATGGGGCCTATCTCCACCTTCTTAACCTGTTCTATTATCCTCCCATCTACCCATATCATATCTAGTCTGCTATAGCTCTTATGTGGGTGAGAATAATGTGTATATTCCCTCTTATTCCCATGTATGTGTCTCCAAACTTCCACTGAGCCCAATTTATGTAACAGCTTCCCCAACTTCTTACTTGCCCCCTTTGGCTCACACTTATTCTCTCCCGAAGTGTCTATTCTGGGGTTCAGTGTTGCATTGAAGTCCCCTCCTAATATCACCGGGTTTTGCATATGGGGTTCCACCACCTTGTAGAGCTTCCCATATAAAAGTTCCCTTGCTGTGTATTTGGCGCATATATGCTCCCTACTACGACGGGCCTTTCTTCTATTTTCCCTTTCCATATAATAAAATGCCCTCCCGGGTCTCTCTCCACATGCTCTTCTTCCACACTCAACCCTTTTGCAAATAATATTCCCACTCCTCCCCTTTTTGGCGATTCCCGGTTGTGGGCCAGATACAATTTGTCATATTCTTTACTCAGCCATCTTTCTTATACTTTTTTAAAATGTGTTTCTTGTATAAGCACAGCATCTGCTCTTATTCTGCTGCCCTCTTTTAGTAGGGCCTGCCTTTTATACCAGGAGTTGAGGCCTTTCACATTTATGGTTACAATCTTGCATTCATCAAGTTGCTTTGGTTACCACCCATAACGTCAATTCTCTGCACTTCCTCTTCTTGCACCCACAGGATCCGGACCCCCTCCCTCTTCCCACTCCTTCCTCCCCTCTCTTAGTTCCCTTCCTCCCAACCTCCCTCCCCTCCTCCCTCTTTCCACCATTCAGTAACTTCCACGTCCCCCGTGACATCATCCTCCCCCTCCCACTCATGTTACACAATTCACATTACACTCTCTTTTTATCTTAATCTCCCCCCCCCCACTTATCTTTAACTCATTTAACTTTACCCCCCTCTCCCCCTTCATATCATATACTCAGTCCCACTTTGCGCTTCTTCAACTTTGCTGCTGTCTTCCGTTCTTTTTCCATTTCTCTCTCCTCTGCTTATTTGCTCAGTCCCATGTCCTTTCTCTTTTGCATTACATGTTTACTCTTTCTCTCTTTGATCTCCATTCTCTGCCATCTTGTTGTCTGTCCATTCATTGGTTTTTCTCATTTCTCCCACCTCTGGTAATCATGTTACTCCTGCTTCCTTCATCTCTGCCACCAACTGAGTTGCTGTTAATGCCTGCCTCGTAATGCCTTGACTAGTAAACACAATTCCTGCAGGGTACAGCCATTTATATTTAATATTCTCTTCCCTTAACCTCATTGTAAATCCTCTCCATTCTCTTCGGCGTTGTAGCGTGGCCACAGCCAACTCCGAAAAGATTGCCACCTTGTTTCCTTTCCACTCTAGGGGGCCTGCTCCTCTCACCTTATTTATTATTTTTTCTTTAGTTTTAAAGTCCTGGAGGCATATAATAATGCCCCGTGGTGCCTCCCCTCTCCTTGGGCCCAGCGTGCGGTACGCTCTGTCTATTTTCACTTTCAGTGCTTGCCCTCTATCCTCAGGCTCCTCCAACACTGCCATACATATGTCTCGTGCCGTCTGTTCACAATCTCTATATTCTTCATTTTCCGGCACCCCCTTTATTCGTAGATTTTGCCTTCTTGCCCAATTTTCCAAATCTTCAAGCTTCAACTTAATCTGTTCCTTCGCAGCCTCCAAACTATTCACTGCTTTGTTTATTGCACTCACGTTGCTTCGCACCTCTTCCACATGCCCTTCCTCCTCCTCCACTCTTTTCCCCAGTTCCTGCACGTCAGCATGAAACTCCATTATGGCCGCCTCCAGGTCTGCTCTGAGTCCCGCCATTTCAGATCTCAGCTCACCAAACCATGACCGGAGTTCTTCCTTAGAAATCTGCACCACGGCACTTTTACTCTGCACGTCTTCCAAGGTACTCAGCTGCCCTTCAAACTCGGCCTCTATATTTGCTTCACCTCCCATTTTTCCTCCTTCTCTCTGCTCACCTCTGATAGTTGCGCATGTATATTCTCTTATGTCTGCCATCTTTCTCCTTGCTGTCATCATTCCACCAGCCTCTGCTGCCTCTGACCACTCCAATCCTCTTTGGGGTACTTATATCGCTTTGTTTTTTAGGGGGAGATTAATTACTTTTGCAGGGCTGAACGGCGGAGCTCTTTTTCAGCTGTCCATGCGGTTTGGTGACATCACCAGAAGCCATGGCTCTAATATTGTGAGCCGTGACATGACTCTCCAGAGTCAAGCCAGCCTGGGTATAAGCAAAAGAGATGCAATCTGCTAGTCAAATTGACAAGTATATATTTTTTGATGGCAGGGTGGACTTTCTATGGGCTTTGTCTATTCCAGACAGAAGGCTATGTGCAATGTACTTTTCCCTTTTTGAGCATGTAGTCTTGGGAAAAATGTTGGAAAGATGATTGATGATTAAGGTAGAAGACCAACACTTCCTTAGGAAGGAATTTAGGATGAGAATGCAAAACCAATAGTGTCCCCAGCCCCCTCGGCACCCAAGGTGGGCCCCTTCACTCTGTGTGCTGCGATGCACCCTCCATCCCCAGTTGGTCCCACGGAAGAGTGGCCAGCCCCTGGAGCAAGAGGCACCACGGCAAGCCAGCTTAATGGCTTTCTTTTTTAGATATTATTGTAAACCGCCCAGATGGCTCCCGATGGGTGGTCTATCAAATGCTGTAATAAAGATGAAGATAAAGATGGTTACGTTTGCAGTGCTGCCTCCATGGTCCCAGCAGGGGTGCACCCCCTTCCCGGCCGGCACCCACAGTCCTGTCCTTAGTACGCCACTGCACAAAACCATCCTAATGTTGAAGAATTTTCTGTAGGATGGATCAGTCACTGGAGCCTAGAGTTTGCTAACTCTTCTTGTTGAGGTGATCTGCCACCAAAAACAAGACTTTCAAGGTCAGGTACTTCACTCCACAGGTATCTAGTGGCTCAAAAAGAACTTTCATCAGCTGAGATAAAACTACATTGAGATCCCACCACACTGTGGGAAGCTTCTTTGGAGGTTTCATAAAAAGGAAGCCCCGCATGAGGCAAACAATTAAATGCTGTAGAGAGATATATTTATCTTCTATATGATGGAGATAAATGCCAATTACACTGAGGTGTACTCTTACAGAGTTGGTCTTCAGACCAGACTCTGATAAATGTAGAAGGTGTTCAAGAGGACCTTGATAAATTGGAAAACTGGAATCCAAATGGCAGATGAAATTGCTGGGCCCACTGCTTTTTAACATCTTCATAAATGACCTGGAAATGGGAATGCAAGCGAGGTGATCAAATTTGCAGATGACACAAAATTTATTCAAAGTTCTTAAAATGCGGATAAAAATTTAATATTGTGATTGTATTTCTCTAAGAAAGATCATGTTTTTTGTGGTAATCCAATTCAGATCTTTCCAGATGTGTGCAGACTCACTCAAAAGCGCAGGAAAGCGTTTCTTTTGCTAAAATCACGTTCCTTGGCAATAGGGGCTTCTTTCTTTTTGAAATACCCTTGTAAATGCATTTTGATTTATGAGCGGGCTAAGTATATATTTATGGAATCTGATCAGCTAGAAGCCTTTCTGTTAAGTAAAGAAAATGGTTAAATTGATCTCCTTCCTTTCCAAGTGAATAGGGCTAAGGTAATTACATGGGCCTAGCTTATATACATCTTCAGTCATTTTCCTTTTTTTCTGTATGCAGTAAATGTTTTTCTTCTTTTTTTTTTGTGTAATGTGTTTACTGTTCAGATGTATATTATTCCAGCAGTTTTCCTCTTGATGTCGACTTGATTGTAATTCCTGTTTATTTTTTCAAATAAAGATTTTGTGAAACTTAAAAAAAAAAATGCAAGAGGACTGTGAAAAATTTCAAGAGGACCTGGATAAATTGGAAGACTGGATATCCAAATGGCAGATGAAATTTAATATGGAGAAGTATAAAGTTATGCACCTAGGAAAGAACAACTCAAAATACGGTTACATGATGCAAGGTTCCACATTAGGAACCACAACCCAGGAAAAAGATTTAGATGTCATCGTGGATAATACATTGAAATCCTCCACCCAGTGTGGAGCAGCGACCAAAAATGCAAATAGAATGCTAAGAATTATAAGGAAAGGAATGGAGAATAAAACCAAGGATATTATAATGCCTCTGTATTGTTCCATGGTGCAGCCGCACCTTGAATATTGTGTGCAATTCTGGTCACCATATCCTAAAAATGATATAGCAGAATTAGAAAAGGTACAGAGAAAAGCCACCAAAATGGTAAAGGGGATGAAAGGATACACCTATGAGGAAAGGCTTAAAAGGTTAGGGCTTTTCAACTTGGAAAAGAGATGGCTGAAGGGAGATATGATAGAGGTCAATAAATTAATGAATGGAATGGAATGGGTAAACGTAGATTGGTTGTTTATACCATCAAAAAGTAGAAGGACTAGGGGACACACAATGAAGCTACAATGTAACCCATTTAAGACTAATAAGAGAAAATATTTTTTCACTCATCACATAATTAAACTCTGGAATTTATTACCGGAGGATGTAGTGGAGGCTGTTAGTGTAGCTGGGTTTAAAAAAGGTTTGGAGAAGTTCCTGAGGGAAAGGTCCATAAACCATTCTTAAAGAGGACCCAGAAAATCCACTGCTTGCCCTGGGACAAGAATTGTGGAACCTGTGTGCCTTTTTGGGAACCTGCCAGATACTTGTGACCTGAATTGGCTACTGATGGACTGTGGTATGACCCAGTATGGCATTTCTTATGTTCTTATGTAAGCAGTTTTTGTGTGAGACACAAGAAAGGATTTAGGGCCTTTCCCTCACACCAGATAGCATACCACTTAAAACCATACAAACTTTGAGTGGAATCTCTCCTGGAAGCCAAGAGGACATTAGCTAGTCTTTGCTATAAGAGGCATATAATAGGATATACATACAGATGACCCTCCCCTCAATCGAGGAAGAAGACATCTGAGGCTAGTTTGCTGTATGCCCCCATCCTGGAGCAGAACTGAGGCACTTGTTTATTCTGAGAAGTGGCAAACAAATCTACCAAAGAGGAGTTCCTGAAAGATGCTCCAAGCAATTTCCCTTTCTAGGTTCCATTCATGAGGTTGAAAGACATAGCTCAGTCTGTTTGCCAGGATATTGTCCTCACGAGCTAGATAAGCAGCCCTGAGCATCCTCTAATGTAAGATAGGGTAGTTCCACAGTTTGACTCTCTCCTGACACAAGAGGTGCCTCCCTGCTTGTATGGACAACATGTACTATAACAATTTGATTGGCCAACCAATTTCTGAAATCTTGCAGAATATTCAAAATCACTCCCTGAATACGAAACCCATCTACATGGGCTCCCCACTCCAATTTGAATGCATCTGTCATGAGTAGGTTTGATAGGGAGAATTTGGAAAGATAATCTTAAGGGCAGATTGGACTGAACCATCCACCAGGACAAAATCCCAGAGGGGAAGTGTGACAGATACGACATTGTTGAACCTGTGAGTGGACTGTCCATTGTGTTCTCTAGTACGGCTAATACTACTACTACTACATTTATAAGGCGCTACAAGGCGTATATAGCGTTGCACAGAGACATGCAAAAAATGGTCTCTACTAATCAGAGCTTACAATCTAGTCAAGCAGACATAAATAATTGTTGTGCATGTCTCCCTAAGTTATCCAAGTTGTACTTCCCTGTTCTATGTAAAACTGATATTTGTTAATTATGGTTCCATGTAAACCGCGCTGATGCTAAAGAGTGCGGTATATAAGAAAAATAAATAAATAAATAAATATAAACACGGCAGCTGGGGACAAGAATATGTCTAAGGGAATGGCAAGGAAACACATAGACTGTGCGGATCAGAATTCAAAAGCAACCTTGAAGAGGCAAGTTTTTATTTATTTAGTTTTTTTTATTACATTTTTAATTTTTATATACAAACCTCCCATGCCCCCCTCCCATTTCCATTTCACATTATTGTAGGTTATACATATTACAAATGCACCCCCCCCCCTCCCAGTACCATGGCTGTAGTATACACCCAAACAACACATCATTATTTATATAACTTCCTTGGTAAATCCTAACTTAAATTTCCTCCAGACGTTTTCAAACAGAGAGAGCTTTCGGTGCTTCAGGGCTGTCAGTTTATATATAAGATACATACTCTAGGTGGTTTTGAACCTCTCCCAACATGGGCGGTTTCACCTGTTTTCATGCTTTAGCTATGGTTAGTCTACTTGCTATACAACCAGTCCTGATCCATATTATGTCCAAGCAGTTCTCTATATCCACTGGCAAATTCAGGAGAGCCACCTCCAGTTGTAGTTCCACCCTGTACCCTGATATCTCTCCCATCCACTGAGCCACCCGTTTCCAAAGCTGTTGCACCTTATGACATGTGTCTCAGGCTCCGCATTCTCTCCAACATTCCACATCAGTTGAGCCACTTCGCCACCCCATCTTTTTAGGTGTAAGATAACACCTATACAGCATTTTATAGTTTGGCTCAATCAGACTGTTTGCCAGTATCCCTTTATGCAAGTTTCTATATATCCGTTCCCAGCCTTGTTCATCCCATGTTCACGTAGTATCCTCCTCCCATTGTTTTTGAAACCATTTTTTATCCCCTTTACCCCGCTCCATCATTTGATATATGGTCAGTATAGCTCCCTTAATCCTATCTCCCAAGAATAGTTTCTCAATGGCTGTTTCTGGTGTCCTCAGACCCAACCCCACCTTGGTGACCAAGTAATGTCTTAGTTGTAGATATGGAAAGTAGTCTACATCTCTCAACCCATATTCTTCCCTTAGTACTGAAAAATCCGTTAATTGTTCTTGCTCCCAGCATTGACCCCCCCATTGGAGCTCTTTGGCTTTCCAGTTGTCAAATACTCCTTTCCCCATCCCAGTCCTAAATTCCCTGTTGCCCATTATTGATATGTGCCTCGAGTATCCTGGGGTTCCCAGCCAGGTCAGCCTCCACTTTTTCCACACTTCAAATGTCAATCCTATAAACTGATTTCCTGACTCTCCCATTCTCGACTCTCCTCCCTCAGGTATCCAAAGCTGCTTACCCAATCCCCCTGATATTTCAAGTGATTCCTCTATGTCCACCCATTCTCTTTCCCCTTTCTGCCACCATTCCAGTGCACTCTAATATGTGCGGCCTCATAGTAATGCTCAAATTGAGGGACTACCAGACCTCGCCTCGGTTTACCCCACCAAATAATGGACTGGGCTATTTTAGGACGTTGTCCTGCCCAGATGTACTTCATTATCCGTGTTTGGATCAGCCTCAGGAAGGGCCGAGGCACCTGTACAGGTAATGTAGTGAACAGATATAGTAATTTTGGCCCCTTCCACCTGCCCTAACCAACTAAGGCAACCACTCTGCCATCTTTCCAAGTCCGCGCTTATATGCTTCCTTAATGGGAGGGGGGGGGGTAGTTTACTTTAAATAGCTCCTCCACAGTGGGGGTGATATTAACTCCTAGATATCGGATACTCCCTTTGCCCATCTGAACGGTAAGTTCCTCTGTATGGTTGCCTGACTAGTTGCATCAAGAGAAATGTTAAGAATTTCAGACTTGGTAATATTCATCTTAAAACCAGCCACCTGTCCATATTTCTCAAGAACTGTTATCACCTCATGTAGGGATTCCCCTGGGTTTGTCAGTGAGAAGAGCAGGTCATCCACAAAAAGGGATAACTTATAGTCTCTCTCTCCTATACGTACTCCTTTAATGTTTAATTCTCTCGAACCCTCTGGGCTAAAGGTTCCATAGCCAATACAAAGAGTAATGGGGAGAGGGGGTATCCTTGCCGGGTTCCCCTAAACAGCTCAAATGTCTTTGAGTACCCTCCATTTACCCTGATGTGCACCATTGGCTTCTTGTATAAAATATTCACCCACTTTAGGAAAGCATCCCCAATTCCCATACCCTCTAGGGTCCATACTAAGAAAGGCTATTGCACCTGTTAAATGCCTTCTCTGCATCGACTGCCAGCAAAATCATGGCTTCTTCCCTCTTCTGCCTTTCCAGATAAGATTGAGCACTTTCCAGATATTATCGGATGCCTGTCTGCCAAGTATAAATCCCGACTGATTTGGATGTACTAATTTTGGCATCACTCTCAGCAGCCTATTGACCAGAATCCTGGTAAAGAGTTTTAAATCTGACCCCAGGAGTGAAATAGGATGGTATGACCCACATTGAGTCGGGTCTTTCCCTTCTTTGGGTAGTATCATGACCCCACCACTTGCATAGATTCAGGCATCTCTTCTTGCTCTCTAAACGAGTTGAACATGTGGGCCAGGGGATCAGCCACTACCCTCCCAAAGGTCTTATAAAATCGGTTAGGAAACCCATCTAATCCTGGGGTTTTATTAGGTGGAAAGCCACCAATCACCTCCAAGACTTCTTCCGCCTCTATGTGCTGGGATAGATTCTGAAAGCTAGGGGAGCTGTGTCCTCTCCACATACCGCTCAACTTGTGCTGTGAAGGCCAGTCTCTGGGGTGTATAACCCTTTATAGAATTTCATAAATTGTTCACTAATTGCATCATCCCCTCTAATCACTCCTCCCTTTTTATCTTTAATCTTTGGAATATGGTTTCTATTTTGGCGCTTCTTTAATTGATGGGTAATCATCCTGCTAGCTTTATTGCCAAATTCAAATGTTTGTTGCTGCAATTGTTCCATAGCCCATTTAGTTTCCTCCAGCTGTGTCTCCTGTAGAGCTTGTCTTACTCTTCCCAATTTTCTGAATCCCTCTCTGCCCAGGCTTCCCTGTTTATGCTGTTCCTCCAGTTCCCTTAATTCCTTTTGCATGCAAGCTACATCTCGCATTTTGTTTTTTTTTATGTGCTCCTACTGCAATAAGTTTTCCTTGAATTACAGCCTTAAGCCCTTCCCATAGGAGGCCAGGGGAATAATCCTCTATATTATTGAACTCTAAATACTCCACGATGTCCTTCGCGATCTGAGTTGAAACTTCAATGTCATCCAGTAAGGAATCATTGAGGCGCCACAACTTCCTTTCCTTTTATCCCCAACTCGTTTTAGGATCCCCCACACTGGGGCATGATCTGTTCAAACTATTTCACCAATCCCACTATCTTTTGCCCCCTTCCCCACTCAATCCTTTGTCCACCCAAAACATGTCTATGCGTTAGAAGGACTCATGTGCCGCTGAGTAATAGGAGTAATTACGTTTTTTTCCTTTCAACGCCCGCCACAGGTCTACCACCCCAAGTTCAGCCATTAGAGCCTTCATAGCCCACCTGGCTTTCCCCATAGATGTGCTCATCCCTCTAGACATATTCAGCTGTGGATCTATTACTGTTGAAATCCCCTCCTGCTATAATGGGGCCTTCCGCGAATTCCAATATGGTCCCCTTCAACATCTTATAAAACCCCCTTTGGTCTACATTAGGTGCAAATATATTTATGAGGGTATACTTTTTCCCCTTTAGTAATATTTTAACCAACAAGAACCGTCCCTCCTTATCCCTTTTAACTTCAAGGGTCTGGAGCTGAACCCTCTCGGACACCAGAATCGCCACCCCACGCTTCTTCTTTTCAATTCTGTTAGAGGCAAAGTACCTATTTGGATACTTTGGGTTAGTCAATAACCTTTCATCAATAGCCCGGAGGTGGGTCTCCTGTATAAAACTGATTTCACAGACTAACTCTCTAATTCTTTAAACAATAACTGATGTTTCCTTGAAGCATTCAATCCTCTTACATTCAAAGTTGCTATAATAAGTTCCCCCATAGTAATTAACCGTTCCTTCCCTTAAAGCCCAGGTGCTGGTCAATCCCTTGCCCCACCCCACCCCCCTTTATATTCACTTCTCTTCTCTTCCAAATCTCCCCCCTCCTGCCAGTCCCCATCCCCGCACTCCGGCCTCATTTCTCCCCTCTTCCAGGCCCATAGAGGTGTGTTGTCACAGTCTGGCATACATTCTTACTTCAAACAACCTTGCATCTGCATTAACATCCTTTCCCATCCCCTAGGATTCTCATCTCCATTTCGCTACAATTCTTCCCGACCTCCTCATTTACTTCTGCCTCCACCCATTCACCTCCATTCGATCCCCTTTGGATTTTTTTTCCTTCTTCTAAAGGGGGTTTCATTGTATAAGACTTCAACCCTTATTTTTGTGTTCTAGTAGAAAGTCCCGTCCATAAGGAAAATATATTTAGCCAGTCTCTCTTTTAGCACTCTGTCTCTCCTTCCAGTGTCTTCTTCTGCTTGCATAGCCTCCTTTCATTTCCTGAGACTTGGGACCACCCTGCCTGGCGCTTATTATCCTGGTGTTGCATGGTAGCCAATCCGTCCTTCCCATTTGGGAGTTAGGACCATCCTGCCTGTTACATAGCTTTTATATTCAGTCTCCAATGATCTTGCTGTGTTAGATATTCCCTCAATTGTAAATTGTAAGTCTACAGGGAACACCCAACAGTATTGCACCTGTTCCTCTCTTAGGCGCTGTGTGATCGCATGAAAGGCCCACCACTTTTGTATGGTGATTATTGATAAGTCTCCAAAAATGTCTACTTCTTGCCCGTTCCATTTGATCTTCCCCAGTTTTTGCGCTGCAGTCAAGATAGCCTCTTTGGACAAGAACTCGTGAAGGTATGCAATAATGTCCCTTGGTCTCCTTTCTCGGTGCAGCCCCAAAGCCCTGTGTGCTCTTTCAAACTTGAAGCACAATTCTGTCTCTGGTATCACAGCTCTTTGAGCCACTGTTCTACAAATGTTCGCCGTTACCATTTTACAGTGCTCTGTGCATTTCAGGGAGCCCCTTATGCACAGGTTTGTCCTCCTTGACCGGTTCTCCAGGTCTTCTAATTTAAGAAGGAGCTCATTGTGCATACTTGTGAGTCTGCTATTTTCCTGAGCTAGGGCTTGTATTTGACTGTTGCTTTCCTCCATCTTAGTCTCTGAGCCCTCCACGCACTGTCCCAGATCATTCAAGTCATGCCTCTGATTTTCCACCCATTTCTGCACCTCCTGTTTTAAACCAGTAATATCCTGGTGCAGGGTGGAGAACCACCCTTTAATATCATCTCACAGCTGCTATTCCTCACTGTTTGCTTCAGTGTGGCTCTCAGGTACCTGGCGCTTTTTTTCTCCGATGTTTGTGTGGGCTGCCGCCATTTTAGGTTTCCCCGGCATCACTTCGCTCCTTGAAGGCGAAGGCTTTGAGGTCAGGTGTTGCTTTCTTTACCACCATCCACCTGGTGGAGTCAGGATTGTGGCACACTCCTCGTTTACCCAATTTGTGCTAAAATCTCACTTTTGTGCAGATACGTATTCTCACCGGGACTTGGAGCTGTAAGCTCAAGCTACCATAATGCCAGTGACATCATTTCCTCTCCAAGAGGTGAGTTTTTAGCCTGGATTTGAAAAGGGCCAGGCTAAAAACTCATCTCACTGAGACAGTCTCATTCTGAGATGTGCCAAAAGAGTGACATAAATGGTTGAGGCTATGTGGCCCAACATCCTCAACATGTTTCTCGCTGACATCTGCTGATGCTTTTGAATTTCCCCCATGATCGCCATCACTCAGACATCTTGTAGGAGAAAGGCTTTTGTTTGAATCATGTCTAACAAAGCTCCAGATAACTCTAATTGATATGATGGACTTAAATTTGACTTGGGACAATTTATAATGAACCCTAGTAACTCTAGGATGGTCATGTGCATGGATTTGTAAACTCATTTCTGAGCTCTGATCTTGACCAGCCAGTTATCCAAACAGAGAAACACATGCATACTATGACAACTGCAAGGCACTTGGTAAACATGAAAGAAGCGGACGTGAGGCTAGATGGCTATATACAATACCGAAAGTGGTGTTTCCCTACAATGAATTGTAGATATTCCTGTGACTAGAATGTTTCTGAATGTGGGTGTAAGCATCCATTAGGTCCAGAGAACATAGCCGATAATCCTTTTGAAGAAAAGGAAGCAGGATGCCAAGGGAAACCATTCTGAACTTCTCATGAAATAGGTACCTGTTCAGATTTCTCAGATCTAGGAAAGGACGGGCTCCCCCTCTTTTCTTTGTTACCAGGAATTATCTTGAGTAAAATCCCTGCCATTCCTGCCTTGGTGGAATAGGCTTAAGAACATAAGAACATAAGATATGCCATACTGGGTCAGACCAAGGCCCATCAAGCCCAGTATCCTGTTTCCAACAGTGGCCAATCTAGGTCATACTTACCTAGCAGTTTCCCCAAGAGACACAGGTTCCACAATGCTTGTATTGGGTCAAGCAGTGATATACCGGGTCCCTTTTTAATAATGGTTTATGGACCTTTCCTCCAGGAACTTGTCCAAACCTCTTTTAAACCCAGCTACACTAACAGCTTTTACTACATCCTCCGGTAACAAATTCCAGAGTTTGATTACACGTTGAGTAAAAAAATATTTTCTCTTATTTGTCTTGAATAGTTTATCCTGTAGCTTCATTGCATGTCCCCTAGTCTTTCTATATTCTGATAGCGTAAACAATCGATCTACGTTTACCCGTTCCACTCCATTCATTAATTTATAGACCTCTATCATATCTCCCCTCAGCCGTCTCTTTTCCAGGTTAAAGAGCCCTAACCTTTTTAGCCTTTCTTCATAGGCATAGCCTTCCATCCCCTTTACCATTTTGGTGGCTCTTCTCTGAACCTTTTCTAATAATGCTATATCCTTTTTAAGATAAGGCGACCAGAATTCCACACAATATTCAAGGTGCGGTCGCACCATGGAGCGATACAGAGGCATTATAATATCCTTTGTTTTATTTTCCATTCCTTTCCTTATGATACCTAGCATTCTATTTGCTCTCTTGGCTGCCACTACACACTGGGCAGAGGGTTTTAACAAGTTAACCACAATGACGCCTAAATCATTTTCCTGGGTGGTGATTCCTAATGTGGAACCTCGCTTCGTGTAACCATAGTTTGGTTTGTTCTTCCCTAGGTGCATAACTTTGCACTTGTCCATGTTAAATTTCATCTGCCATTTTTAATGCCCAGTCTTCCAATTTATCAAGATCCTCTTGCAATTTTCCATAATCCTCATGGGTTTTAACAACTTTAAATAGTTTTGTGTCATCTGCAAATTTGATAACCTCACTCGTTATTCCCTTTTCCAGGTCATTTATGAATATGTCAAAAAGCAGCAGACCCAGCACAGATCCATGAGGTACACCGCTATTCACCTTTCTCCATTGGGAAAATTGGCCATTTAGCCCTACCCTTTGCTTTTTATCTTTTAATCAGTTCCTGATCCACAATAGTACACTGCCTCCTATCCCATAACTCTTTAGTTTTGCCAAAAGTCTCTGATGAGGTACCTTGTCAAAGGCTTTCTGAAAGTCCAAATACACTATATCAACCGACTCACCTTTGTCTACCTGTTTATTCACACCTTCAAAAAACATAACAGATTAGTAAGACAAGATCTTCCTTGTCTAAAGCCATGTTGGCTGTCTCCCATTAAGCCATGACTATCTACATGTTCAGCAATTTTGTTCTTTATGATGATTTCTACCATTTTTCCCGGTACTGACGTCAGGCTCACCGGTCTGTAGTTTCCCTGATCACCCCTGGAACCCTTTTTAAAAATTGGCGTTACGTTGGCCATCCTCCAATCTTCAGGTATTACAGATGATTTTAATGATAGTTCACAGATTACTAATAGTAGGTCTGCAATCTCATACTTCAGCTCTTTCAACACCCTTGGATGTATACCATCCGGTCCAGGTGATTTGCTACTCTTCAGTTTATCAAATAGTTGTAATACATCTTCCTGATGTATCAATATTTCCTTCAATTCTTCTGCACCTTTAAATACCACTTCAGTCATGGGTAGCATCTCTACATCTTCCTCAGTAAAGACCGAAGCAAAGAATTCATTCAGTCTCTCCTCTATAGCCTTGTCCCCTCTTACTGCCCCTTTTACCCCTCTATCATCTAATGGACCAACTGACTATCTCACAGGTTTTTTGCTATGAATGTACTTAAAAAAGTCTTTATTATGAGTTTTTGCTTCCACAGCAAGCTTCTTCTCAAAATCTATGGCTTGCATTTAACTTGCCAATGCTTGTGCTGTTTCCAGTTTTCGTCATTTGGTTCTGTTTTCCATTTCCTGAAAGATGCTTTTTTGGCAACAACAGCCTTTCTGACCTCACCTTTAAACCATGCTGGCAGTTTTTTGGACTTCCTTCCACTTTCCTTAAAGTGTGGAATACAGCTGGTCTGGGCTTCTAAGAGTATTTTTAAACAACACCCAAGCTTGATGTAAGTCTTTAACCTTTACAACTGTTCCTTTTAGTTTTTTCTTAACTATTTTCCTCATTTTATCATTGTCTCCCTTTTGAAAGGTAAAAGGTAGTACTGTGGATTTCCTTACCATCTCTTCTCCACTAATTAAATCAAACGCGGTCATGCTATGATCACTATTGCCAAGTGGCCCCAACACTCTTATCTCTTGCACCAGGTCTGGTGTTCCACTAAGGACTAGGTCCAATATGGCTTCCCCTCTGGTCGGTTCATGAATCAGCTGCTCCAAGAAGCAGTCATTTATTTCATCTAGGAACTTTATCTCCCTAGCATGTCCTGCTGTGACACTGACCCAAGTCAATACCGGGGTAATTTAAATCACCCAATATTATTACTGTTCTGTAACTTTTGTTAGCTTCCCTGATTTCTTTGAGCATTTCATCATCCATTTGTTCATTCTGGCCAGGCGGTCGATAGTACACTGCGATCGCCTTCCCCTTTTTACATGGAATTTCAATCCATAGAGATTTTACAGCAAATTTTGTTTCCTGCAAAATTTTAATCCTTTCTGACTCAATGCCCGCTCTAACATAGAGCGCATCCCCTCCACCAATTTGATCAGCTCTATCATTACGATATAGTTTGTACCTAGGTATCACAGTGTCCCACTGGTTGTCCTCCTTCCACCATGTCTCTGATATTCCAATCATATCTAACCTCTCATTTAGTGCTATATATTCTAACTCTCTCATCTTATTTTTTAGACTTCTAGCATTTGCATACAAGCATTTTAGAGACTGTATTTTATTCATATTAATCTGGCTTGCCTGCACTGACTTTTTTAAGGGCAGAAAGTTGCTAAAAAAATTCTCCTAGTGGTGAGAGGCTAGTGACGGCCTACTTAGTGGATGATTTGGTAATATCTTGGTGAACGATTTGGTAGTAGCTTGTTGAGCCTGTGGGAGATGGCTGGCATAAGAGAGATCTGTACCCATTCCTGACAATTTTGAGAACCCAAGTGTTGGAGGTTACAAGAGGCCAATGACCTGCAAAGAAGGTGAGCCTCTCTCCAACAGGAAGGTAATCTTGAACCATGACCTATTGGCTATGTTCTGAAGGAGCCAGTCAAAATTCAACCTCAGTTCTGACTGGGATGCAGGCTGTGACTTCTGAGCCCTCTGTTGCCTAGTACAGCACAAGAATGTTGCTTGGTCTAGGAAAAGCAGGAAGGAGGAGAATGGGAGTAATAGGATCTCTTCTGCCCCCACTGTGAGGTTTCCATGATGATGAGGAAGCCAGGTCAGAAGTAGGCCTGGAGAGGATCCTAAGGATATCGCTTTGCTTCTTGATGAGAGTGACAGCCTCCTGCATCTTACTGATTTTCCCCATTGCACAGCATGTCAGCGAGCTGCTCTTGTACACTGGGTTATATGTCTGAAGTCCAAAGCCATGAGAGTCTGGGCACCAGTACTTATGGAGGACATTCTCATGTGTTGCCCGGAAAATATATTTTCCACACTCCTTCCCTTGGCTCACTGGGGACCAGTACTGTGAAGCCTTCTCTAGATGAAAAAAATCTGCAAACTTGTTAAGGCTGCACATGATGTTTCACAAATGCATGTCCATGAAGAGCTGATAGGATGCTGTGTAGGATATGAGAACAGCATTCTGATAAAACTTTCTTCCAAAAGAATAAAAGTTAGTAGCTTCTCCCCCCCCCCCCCCGCCCCAGGGCGTTAAGGTGTGAGACTTGGAACTCTTGGCTCTTTTATTTATTTATTTATTTATTTAACATTTCTTATATACCGCGCTATTTGTCATCCGTGCGGTTTACATTAAAACAATATAACACTTGGTCAGATACATTGGCCGTCGTTTACATAGAACAGGGGGTTTAACATGGAGATAAGCTTGGGGAAACTATCTACAATCCAAGTCTATATACATAAACTTGGGAAACTATGTACAATTCAGTTGCATTGCATGTTAGATAAGACTACATAGTATAGTTTTGCATCATATAGTGGCTGTTTGATATAGTGGGGGTGTGTGAGAAATAAGGGGGGGATATCAGGATGAGTATAATGTAAGAGGAAGAGGTGGTGTTTGAGAGCTTTTCTTTTGACAATGGATTCAATGGCCATGGAATGGCACAGCAGCTGTAGCTTCTCAAATCTGGGAGCCTTTTGAACTCTGTCCATACAGTTGACCTTCTTTCTAACTGAAGGCACAGAAAGGGGATCTCCCACATTCTCATCTGTAGCCTCTGAAGGATGCAGTGCATAGGCACAGTCACTGCCTCCTTAGGAGGAATGGGCCTTAGGCTCCTCCTCAGTTTACAATTTTATTTATTTGTTTAGCAGATTTTTTATACCGCTTTATCATTTCAGTCAAATCGGTTTACATTGTAACTTCAACTTGGTAATGTACATTAAACATGGACATTGATAACTTGGATTTTTCTGAGGCAATGGAGGGTTAAAATGGAATGGAATGAACCTGGAGAGTTTTGGAACTTGAAAAGTTTTGGAATGGAATGAACTTGGAGAGTTTTCCTGCACTGTTTCCTGACTGGATGACCCGAGGGTGCTCAGGCGCATGATGACATCACCACAAGGGGCTTATAAGATCTGGGCTCTCACCGCAAGTGACCGGAGGGTTTTCCTGCACTGTTTCCTGACTGGAGGACCTCTGGGTGCTCAGCTGCATAGTGACATCACCACAAGGGACCTATAAGATTTGGGCTCTCACCACGAGCAACCGGAGGGTTTTCCTGCACTGTTTCCTAACTGGAGGACCTGTGGGTTCTCAGACGCATGGTGACATCACCACAAGGGGCCTATAAGAACTGGCTCCTACCGCGTAATGTGACCGCGGGCACAAATCCATGGTCATGTCCTAAGAGGCATGTCCAAAGAGGCAGGTTCTGACCCTTTGCAGCCCCTTAGGAGCACAGAGGAGCAGAGAAGAGCCATCTTGTTTGACTGTTCTTTGATATGGGGAAACGGAAGAAATCGTCAGCTGTAAATTCTGTCAATCCTTCTAAATCTGTTAAAAATGTGGTCCTATGGACAGACACTTACTGCCTGCTCAAAAGTTGGAAGCTTCTTCTATAATGTCTTTGAGTTTCACTTCCCCAGTTGCCTCCTCTTCAGTTTTGGGGGATTCTACTCCATCTCCACCTTCCAGTCCTGGTATATTGAAGGGCCAGATCGCTCAGCTATGGGAAGTGGGAAAATAGTTCCCCTTTCTGAGGAATCAGGAAGCACCACTTTAGGCTCTTCTAGTCTTCAGATATTACCTGTACCTTGGTCAGCGGTGTCTTCTCTGGGGGAATGGCTACCACTGGGACTCCTGAGTTACTGCAGCCCCAGATATTTTCAATGGGTGAAGTCTCTTTAAAAGATCTGTGGGACCTCATCTCTTGAATGGAGGCCTCAAGCTCTCTTCAGAAATTTCCACATTTACTGTAGAGTCCACCACTAAATTTGCTGAGCATGAGGAACAAGTGCAAGTACTTGGGACTCATTTTAGTAAGGTTGATGCTCAGCTGTCCACATTGCAAGCGGTGGCTATGTCTTCTGTGAATAATAGTTTAGTGATTCATCGACATATGGAGACATTGGAAAATGCGTCCAGGACTAGGAATATTTGCTGCTTGAATTTTCCCTGCATTTGTTATCTATTCCCTCTGATCCTTTTCGAAAAGTATCTTAAAGAGGTTCTTGCCTATATGGTTGCTGAGACCTTCCAGGTAAATAATATTTTTTATTTGTCTTAGGACATCAAAGCTCCTTTGTTAGGGTCAGAGAAGATGGACAGTTTAGATCTTTCAGCCTTCTTAAAGTCTTCCAAATAGAGAACTGTAATTATGTAAATATGGTAAACCTAATTTTTGAAGTGTCTAACCCTGCATGTTGTGCCTAACCCTAAATCTATGTATATATGATCCAATTTTCCTGTCTTGATTTGACATATCCCACATTTGTAATCAAACCGCTGCTGATCGCTGGAAGTAGCGGTATATAAGTGTAAACTAAATAAATAAAAATAAATAAATAAAATAAATATGAGATTGCCACTCATTCTACTTTGGTAGTTTCTTGTTTATCAGAGATGGCTAGAAATTTAATTTTAAAATTGTATTTTCAAAAACGGAACAAGGTTTTCTATGGTCAAAGATTACATTACTTCCTGACATCATTCGTTCCACTCAGTTGTGACGACAAGTGTTCCTAGCGCTAAAACCGTGTGTCCTGGCACTGGGGGCTGAATTTTTCCTAAAGTTTCCTTGTAAATGTTTGATTTCTTATTAAAGTATTTCTTATAACAAATTCCAGAGTTTAATTACACATTGAATGAAAAAATAATTTCTCTTATTAGTCTTAATTAGGATACACTGTAGCTTCATGGCATGTCCCCTAGTCTTTCTATATATTGATGGCGTAAACAATCGATCCACGTTTATCCGTTCCACCCCATTCATTACTTTATAGACCTCTATCATATCTCCCATGAGCCGTCTCTTTTCCAAGTTAAAGAGCCCTAACCTTTTTAGCCTTTCTTCATAGGGGTATCCTTCCATCCCCTTTACCATTTTGGTGGCTCTTCTCTGAAACGTTTCTAATAACTCTATATCCTTTTTAAGATACGGCGACCAGAATTGCACACAATATTTAAGGCGCGGTCTCACCATGGAACGATACAGAGGCATTATAATATCCTTTGTTTTATTTTCCATTCCTTTCCTTATGATACCTAGCATTCTATTTGCTCTCTTGGCCGCCGCTGCACACTGGGCGGAGGGTTTTAACATGTTAACCACAATGACGCCTAAATCTTTTTCCTGGGTGGTGATTCCTAATGTGGAATCTTGCATCGTGTAACCATACTTTGGGTTGTTCTTTCCTAGGTGCATAACTTTGCACTTGTCCACATTAAATTTCATCTGCCATTTCAATACCCAGTCTTCCAGTTTATCAAGGTCCTCTTGCAATTTTTCACAATTCTCATGGGTTTTAACAACTTTGAATAATTTTGTGTCATCTGCAGAGGGTGGAGTAAGGCTCACCAGAGGACAGAGTAAGGCACCCCATGGGCGGAGATAAGGGGTCAATGGGCGGAGAGTGGGTGGGGAGAGGCCGATGCACACTAACGCTGTGAAATGAAGGTCTTAAAATTAGCGCCAGTGAAAACCTCGCACTAGAGGCACATTTGCAGGGAGAGAGACCATTTCAGTCAGCAATGTGCAGCAAAGGCAGGGAAAACAAGAAAAGTGATAGTAATGATACATGTGCAGCAACATCATAGTGCCCAAGTACGAGAGGGCACTACGGTGAGGCTGCAAATGGGGTACAGGGGGCTGCAGGCGGGACATGCAGTGTGGCAGCTGGGGCACAGGGTGGGCTAGGCATATGCCTAGGTGACACATAAGAATGTAGAAGCAGAAAAACAGCAAGACAGCAACTGACCAAGGGCAAACATGGCCACAAGTGTGTATCCCACAGTGTCCCAGGGGACAGTACCCAGCAAGTACCCCAAAGGGCACATAACATCGGCAGGTGGTGCCGGGGGGGGGGGGGGGGAACGTGGATGTCTATGCAGGCACCCCTACCCCATATCACGCACCATAGGCAGCTGCCTACCGGCACACTGGATGTCCTGGGACTGCGCACCACCGGCAGAAGGGCATGTCAGCATGGTAGTGGAGGAGGCAGTGGCATCTGTCCACAGCAGAAAGACCAGTCCAAAGACGTGGCAGAGGGGGTAAGAAAAGCCTTTATTAATCCAGGGGGTGAGTGGTGCCAAACCCAACACTGGCCGTGTTTCATAAGAAACTTCCTCAGGGGTATATGGCTCAACTACATATAAATGAAAATAAAAGTAATAATAAAAACATCCATAAATGATTAATAAAACTCAACAATTAAATGCAATAAGACGTTAATATAATAAAAACCTACACATAAAAACTAGGAACAACTAAAACGCAAAAACAGGGAAGGAGGAGGGAAAAGGGGGGGGGAAGGGGGAGGGGGGAAGGGACGGAAAGGAAAGGAAAATGAAGGAAACATTATGTGCTCTGCTGTAAAATAAAACAACAGTAACACTGTACATACATAGTATACAACCAATAATACTAAACAAATTGAAAAAAATGAGATAAAAAGATGGGACAGCACCTATAAAAAACCGCATATATGTATACATGTAAAATGGAGAGAGAAAACACCTTCCATAAATAAATACATAAAGGTATATGGCTCTATGAACATCCAAATGAAAAGGTAAATAGCACAATCAAAAGCAATTAAAAAATAAATAAATAAATATCAATAAACAAAGCAGGAGAAAGGAGAGGATCAATAATGAAACAATATAAATACAAATACTATAAATTACAAAAACATAAAAGGCATAATACCTAAAAAACTACTAGTAACTAAAATAATACCTTTAAAATAAGCTTATAGTATGCCTAAAAAACATCTGTATCGGGGAGAAACAGGAGGAAAAAACTGTATTAGAAAAGGAGCAGGAGGACAAAGTAGAAACCTATGCATGAGAATGCACCTACCACTGCATGGATTGTGGACTAAACAACACTCTTTTTCCAATGGGATCCCGGGGGGATCATATACCTTAAGGGATAAAAAGTAAAAAATTAAAAGTGAAAATCCTCATGCAATAAAAGTAATAAATAAATAAATATACGAAAACTAGATCAAAACAAAATAGAAAGAGGTACTATAAAAACTATACTATGATATTATCCAAAAAAGGAAATACCAGTATATTTACACATAAAATTTAAGGAACAAAAAGAAACATGCTAAGGCACCTATGCGTGCCGCGTAAAAAAAAGGGGGCCAATGATAAAAATATCCATTGTTATTACCAAAGATCATCAGAAATAAAAGAAAAATGCGTGCTATATTGCAGCACAAAAAATGAGAGAACAATATGTTCTGTATTATAGCACCAGGGTTTAAAACCTATCGGAATAAATGCTGCCTTGAAATGTGAATCCATGTCAAATTCAACCAAACAAACGTTGTAAATAAAACTGACATTATAGGTAAAACCAACGTTACAAATAAAACACGTTGCAGCGTGCCGCAATGGGAAATGTAACAAAAACTATGGTGACCCACCAAACCCTTTAAAAAAACAGCCGAACTACATACTGACTGGCGCTCAAAATTTCAATATTTCCAGCGCTATGAACGGGACCATTATGTAGGAATACAAAACGCCAAACAGCTTACTAGTTGTATGAAGTACACAGAAGGGCAAGTGGCCACTGTTTAAAAATACCGCAAAGAACCAGAATGAGAACTTACAATTCAGCGAACTCGTACAATGCAAAGTATGCTGGCGCGAAGCTAGAGCAAACATTAAAGTGAAAGTAAAAAGTGAAAGTAAAAACCGCCCGAGCGTGCGCTCTAAGTATCAGAACCAAGGGGGGGGGGGGGCGGGGCCAGAGGAAACTGGCCAAACGAAACAATGCCCCGTGGTGGACACACTAAGAAGAGTAAAACCTTGCAAGAAAAATGATCGTGTAAAAATGTAAAAACATATGAAATGCAAACAGACAATCTTGCTTGAACAAAGGGTATTTAAAGAAAAACAGACAGATCTTTATCGAGATTGAGACCATGTGGGAACAAAGAATTAAGTAAAAATATATACTTCTGTTCCAAACGTAGAGTGGTTTTTTTCTAGGTCACCTCCCCTCCAATTGCGTTGTACCTTCTTAATGACAAAAAACTTGATATCTGCTACTTTGTGTCCCATTTGTAGCCAATGTGCAACAAGGGGTTTATCTTCTAATTTCCTATTAATACAACTTCTGTGTTCAACAATTCGTTTACGTATACTACGGTTAGTTTTTCCCACATATAGTTTTTGACAGGGGCATTGGACTACATAGATGACGTTTGATGTTTCGCAATTCGCAAAATCTCTAATATAGAATTTTTTCTGCGTCCCTGGATGAATGAAAAAATTCCTAACTGGAAGAGTGTGCAAGCAGAAGGAACAGTGACCGCATTGATATTGTCCTTTATATTGTGACAATGTTTTGCGTTCTGTAAAAGCTAAAGGAACAAGAAGATTCCTAAGATTCACATTTCTTTTGTGAGCAACTATAAACTGAATATCCTGAAATCCAGGGAGAGCCTGAATAAGGTGCCATTCCTTTCTGAGTATTTTGATGATCTTGCGTGATTGCAAGGAGTATAAAAGAGGGCAGACCAAATTTGAGTGTTCTTTTTTCGGTTTTAATTTCAAGAGAGTCTCACGGGGTGTGTCGCGGGCTCTTATATATGCTTTGTGAATATGATGGCTTGGATACTGCCGTGTCTCAAACCTAACCACCATATCTTTGGCATGATATTCAAAATCACGCTGTGTTGTGCATATTCTTTTGACCCTAAGGAATTGGCTGACAGGAAGATTATTTTTCAAAGCAGGATTATGGAAACTAGTGTAATGCAGAAGTTGATTCCTATCACTAGGTTTCCTGTATAACGTAGTGGTTAATTTGTTACCCGCTTTTTTGTCTAAAAGATCTAAATATGGTATCTGTATAGGGTCATAAGTGAGCTGAAACCGTAAATGTATGTCCACCGCATTGATCCAGATGTTAAATTCAGATAGCCGCTCCAGAGAGCCCTTCCAAAGCAGAAAAATGTTGTCTATGTACCGAATCCAGAGAAGAATTTCCTCCTGAAATGAATGATCCTTAAGAAATTGTTCTTCAAAACAGAACATGTAAAGATTTGCAATATCGGGTGCCATGGAGGACCCCATAGCAACCCCCTTGATTTGCTGATAAAACAAATCTCTAAAACAGAAGAAATTCTTGCATAATGCAATTTCGGCCAAGGATAAAAGAAATGTTGTAGGAATCCTCTTGTGATCCTGCCTAACCATGAGAAAATGTTCAATAATCTTTAAGGCTTCAACTTGCGGAATGTTTGTGTAAAGCGATTCTACATCCAACGTAACTAGCATGACATCTAAATCTAAATCCTGAAAGGAAGAAAGGATTTCTATAGCATGAGAGGAACCCGTACGTATGACCACATTTGTGTGACGAACGGACGAAGGAAAATGTCTAAAAATTGAGAAAGTGGTTCCAAAAGAGATCCTATAGCAGATATAATAGGACGCCCGGGTGGGTTCTCCATAGATTTATGAATCTTTGGGATTATATAAACAGTTGGAATGATTGGTTTATCAACTGTTAAAAATTCCTTCTCCTTTTTCGTAATGTGGCCTAATTCGTACGCACTTAAAATCAAATTATCGATGGTGCTCTTAAGCTTATCTGTAGGGTCACCATCCAGTCTGCAATCAACAATATCCCCTACTTGTTGCATAACTACCCGCTCGAAGGCCTCAATGAGCGGATCAGATTGCAATGGAGGAATCCAGTGCGACTTCTTACTAACTATAGAAACATTTTGTATAGGATGTTCCTGATTTTCAAAAAAATGCCAAATGCGTATCTTCCAAAAAAAATTATACAAATCAACCTGGACTTGAAAGGAGTCATATCTTTGGATGGGGACGAAAGACAACCCTTTACTTAAAACCGACATTTCGTCAGGAGAGAGGGAGTAATTAGATATGTTGACAACATTGTGTATTAAAACCTCCTCTCGAGGGAGTGGTCTGGATTCCATATTTAAATTTTGAGCGCCGGTCAGTATGTAGTTCGGCTGTTTTTTTAAAGGGTTCGGTGGGTCACCATAGTTTTTGTTACATTTCCCATTGCGGCACACTGCAACGTGTTTTATTTGTAACGTTGGTTTTACCTATAGTGTCAGTTTTATTTACGTTTGTTTGGTTGAATTTGACATGGATTCACATTTCAAGGCAGCATTTATTCCGATAGGTTTTAAACCCCGGTGCTATAATACAGAACATATTGTTCTCTCATTTTTTGTGCTGCAATATAGCACGCATTTTTCTTTTATTTCTGATAATCTTTGGTAATAACAATGGATATTTTTATCATTGGCCCCCTTTTTTTACGCGGCACGCATAGGTGCCTTAGCATGTTTCTTTTTGTTCCTTAAATTTTATGTGTAAATATACTGGTATTTCCTTTTTTGGATAATATCATAGTATAGTTTTTATAGTACCTCTTTCTATTTTGTTTTGATCTAGTTTTCGTATGAGTATTTATTTATTTATTACTTTTATTGCATGAGGATTTTCACTTTTAATTTTTTACTTTTTATCCCTTAAGGTATATGATCCCCCCGGGATCCCATTTTAATTAATTAACAGATTATTTATATACCGCTCCTTCCATTGATCAGGTGCGGTTTCCATATAACAACAATAAACAGTGTGGTCTGTTTTTACATATAACATTTGTAGCTAGGTAAATACAGTTAACAATTAACAATTAACAGTTAGTAAACTATGTACAGTTGAACATAATTAATTAATTGGAAAAAGAGTGTTGTTTAGTCCACAATCCATGCAGTGGCAGGTGCATTCTCATGCATAGGATTCTACTTTGTCCTCCTGCTCCTTTTCTAATACAGTTTTTTCCTCCTGTTTCTCCCCGATACAGATGTTTTTTATGCATACTATAAGCTTATTTTAAAGGTATTATTTTAGTTACTAGCAGTTTTTTAGGTATTATGCCTTTAACCGAGGCAGGCGGACCCGGCGCTCCGGGCCTCCACCTCCTCCCACCCCCCCCCCCAATTCCACAACAACCCCGCCCACACCCCTCCCCCACAAAAGACATAACACCATAATTTTATGGAAACATAACTGGTCGCAGCTTTTATTAGCCATAACAATTTAACACCAACAATAAACTTTGCAACCCCCCAATTAGCGGCACCCGGCTGCACCAGCCCTACCTCAGCAAAGCGCCTGCCACCGCTAATGCCATAACTCGCCACCCGGCAAGTTACCATACCCCTCTCCCCGACTTCGCCATGCTAAGCAAAAGTCGTCCGAGGGTTTGACCGGGTCAGGGGCACCCCGCTCCCGCCCAAGTGTAGCCTGTTGCTCCGGACCCCGGAACCCTCCGGGATCCCGCCCCCCCCAGCTGCAACACCCCAAACACCCTCCGCCTAAAAATTAGGGAGGGAGGGAGGGACGCCGGCACCCGAACGCAGCCTCCGCCGACTGGCCACGCGGAGGCTACTCTCCACCTAATTCCCCCCTCGTTCCCCAGCACCCGAGGCGATGATTGGCTCCCGTGCGGCCGCGACCCACGGGAGCCAATCAATTTAAACAACGCGCGAGCGCGCCCACCACCAGGGCCGCGTGCGCGCACCCCGTACAGGCCGCGCACAGGGTCCCCGCGCCGGGCCGCGCACCCGGTTAATGTCGGCCGCCGGGACCCTGCCCGCGGCCTCGGGATAACCGAGGCAGGCGGACCTGGCGCTCCGGGCCTCCACCTCCTCCCACCCCCCCCCCAATTCCACAACAACCCTGCCCACACCCCTCCCCCACAAAAGACATAACACCATAATTTTATGGAAACATAACTGGTCGCAGCTTTTATTAGCCATAACAATTTAACACCAACAATAAACTTTGCAACCCCCCAATTAGCGGCACCCGGCTGCACCAGCCCTACCTCAGCAAAGCGCCTGCCACCGCTAATGCCATAACTCGCCACCCGGCAAGTTACCATACCCCTCTCCCCGACTTCGCAATGCTAAGCAAAAGTCGTCCGAGGGTTTGACCGGGTCAGGGGCACCCCGCCCCCGCCCAAGTGTAGTCTGCTGCTCCGGACCCCGGAACCCTCCGGGATCCCGCCACCGGCACATAACACTGTTAATGTGCCGCCCCCCCCGGCCCTAAGCTGCGACCAGCGTGCATCATTGCCCGACATATATTCCAAGGCCTCCTGCCAGTTGTTGAGGAGTAGGTCCATGCCAACTGGCGACAAATGAACCCCATCCGCCCGATAGAGCCCCGCACACCCCACATCCACCCAGTCGTGTAGGATCTGATACCCGCCCCTCTCACAGACCCAACGACCAATCTGGCGATTGACCTTGGTCAAACCCCTGGACCAACGACGCTGGTCCCAGCAGGCTGGCCTTGGAATGATGTCGGACCACAGTACAATAACACCGGGAAACATCCGCAACACCAGTCCGAGATCGTCTTGAACCATGCGGATCAGCTGCAGGCAGGACCAGGACACCAGGTCGTGCCACCTAGATTCACCAACAGGGTGGCCGGCCACCGCGACATCCTCCCGTGGCGTCGCAGCAAAGGCAGCAATTGCGGCCACCGCACGCCTCGCACGCCCAGCCATTGCACAGCCACCGACGACGGGTCCAATCCCAAATTGGTGCCGATAGGGCGGTCCACTGCACGCTGACCCGCCCAAAGGACGAAAGAGGGGCCAGCCACCCAACATACACCAGGTCCGACACCCCCATCTGAAAGAAAAATAAACAGTTAACGCCCCAACCAACAACATCCCGGCGCCTACAGCCGCACGTACCCCTTAAAACCGAAGAACGCCACCTCCCAATGCCGTGAATGACATGCCCCGGTAATCCCGCTGCTGCCGCACTAGTGGCCGCCCCGATCCGGAAGGAGTGCGGAGCAAAACGCAGCGGGTCCTCCCCCACCGCAGCCAACACCAGCCGCAACACTGCCGAAACCTGAAAACGGGTTAGAACCCGAAAATCCTCGTGCACGAAAAAACAGACTGCGCCCACCGGATGCACCGCCAAATATTCCCGCAACGCCCGCACCGGGCAAGTCCGCAGCTACGCGCCCTCGCCCAGACACACCCACAAACCTTTCCCAAGCGGATCTGTTTTAGACTTAGCCAAAAGGATACGCACCCCCCCCTCTACCACCCGGACGTGCCGCGCCAGCAGCCCCCCAACAACCCCCCCCAGCCCGAGCTCGCAACCAGCTCCCCTATACGAAATGCCCCAAAAAAGGCTATGCAAAAGACCGCCCGGAACAGAGAAGCCTCGTACGCGGACGATGCCACTTGCCTCAAGGCTCCGCAAACCCGCAACAGGATCCCATGCGTGATTGGCAACCGCGAATCGCGCGGCGTTGGCTGCACCCGCTCCCAACCTTGCAGAAGACGACGTGTTAAACCCCCCCCGGCCCGGGAACCCCAACCCACCACGCTCGCAAAAAAGTGAAACCCCGCCAATTGCGCGCGCACCGCCGACCGTGAAAACCCGACTCCTTTGGCAGCCACAATATAGCGGGCCAGCAAGCTCTCCTGGACCAACCCTGCCTGCCACCCACAAGATAACAAAAAGGCGACCAACCGGTCGCACCCCTGCCGGTACGAAGACCATGTCCCCGCAGACACTGAGTTCCTCAGCAGGTCTAGCATCTCTCGAGGCCAATGCTCCACAAGTTCTCTGGGACCACAGATCCATCCTTGTCCGCTTCGGGGGCCAGCGCCCGGAACCGCTCCCACTGAAAACGAGAAAGAGCATCAGCAATCTCGTTAGTGCACCCCGGTATATGCCGTGCCCGCACCACCACATTCAACTGCAAACACGCCAAGACGACTTCGCGCATCAAACCAGCCACCGTCACGCACCTAGGAGTGTAGCGGTTAATCACACTTACAACCGCCGCATTATCACACCACCAAAGCACCCAAAACTACCCGAATCGTAAAGAGCTCCAAAAAGGTGATATTCCTGGTCAGGCCCGCCGCGCGCCAAGACTCCGGCCACCGATCCGCACCCCAGGCCCCGCCGAAATACACACCCAAGCCCGCCCCCTCCGCCGCATCAGTGTACAATTGCAAGTCATCACTGGATGCCTCGGGCTCCAACAAAACAGAAGTCCCATTGAAGTTCCCCAAAAAACGATCCCACACCCGTAAATCAGCCCGCATCGCTGCCGTCACCCGAATCCGATGATGCGGATTTCGCACCCCGACCGTCGCCCAAGCCAACCTCCGGGAAAACACCCGGCCCATCGGAATCGTCCGGCATGCAAAATTTAAGAACCCTAACAGGGACTGCAACTCCCGCAAGGAAACCTTATGGGCCGACAACACATTAGCCACCGAAATCCGCAAGCGAGCAACCTTGTCTGGAAGGCAAACACGCCACCATGTCCACCGAATCCAACTCCACACCCAAAAAGGTCAACCGCATAGGCCGGACTCACGGTCTTCCCCTCCGCCAAGGGGACCCCAAAATCCTGCGCCAACCGCACAAACGCCGATAACATCCCCTGACATTCCCCGGAGTTCGCAGTACCCACAAACAAAAAATCGTCCAGGTAATGCACCACGGAAGACATGCCAGAAGCGCGAACCAGCACCCACTCCAGGAAGGTACTAAACATCGCAAAGTAAGTGCAAGAGATCGAACAGCCCATCGGCATGCACTTGTCAAAATAATACCCCCTTGGAAGCAGAACCCCAATAAGGGGAAGGAAGACGGGTGGACGGGTAGCAAACGAAAGGCCGATTCAATGTCCACCTTTGCCAGCAAGGCCGACCGACCGGCCCCACGCACTAGCAAAGCCGCCTTATCAAAGGACGCGTAGCGGACCGAACAAAATTGCCGCGGGATAGCATCGTTCACGGAAGCCCCAATAGGGCAGGACAAATAGGGCAGGACAAATTATGAATCAACCGGAATTTGCCCGGCTCCTTCTTGGGCACAATACCCAAAGGCGAAATCACCATGTCAGAAAATGGAGGCTCTAAGAAAGGGGCCGCCACCCTCCCCAACCGCAATTCGCCCAACAATTTGTCCTGGACCACCGCCGCCCAACGACGGACCGAAGGGGAGTTCCTGGCAGACGGCGCCACACCCCGCACCGGGATAACGAAACCATTCTTAAACCCAAATCCCAAAATAGCCGCCTCACGCCGCCACAGATAACAACTTAGCCACCCCAAGAAGGCCTCCACGCGAACCAGGGAGGGGGCTCGCCCACGCCACTCACTGCCCTTTTGGGGCGGGACCGGCCATGCCAGTGGCGCCCTTCTTGACGCACTTGACAGCGGAATGGGGACCCCCACACAAGGAGCAGGTGTGCTGGAATTTGCAATCGGGAAAAGGGCAGGAGGAGCGGTTGAAACGCCAACACAAGTCACCGCTCCCGGCCGAGCCTGCCTTTGAGGGCCCACCGGCCGCCCCCCCTCGAAGGGGCCGCGCCGCCCCTCCCGCCGCCCCTCCACCACTCGTCCCCCCGCCCACAGCACCGGGGCCGGACCTCGCCGACATCTGAGTGAGCCACAGGTTAATGTCCTGCGTGCCCCACGACAGCGAGCGACTCTCCTCCATCCTGTCCCTGATCTTTTCGTCGTAGTTCAGCCAGGACCAGCCGTCGTGTGTCTGAGACGCTTCCAGGATGGAATCGGCGTACGCTAGCAACATGCCGTACTGAGCCGGATCGTGCCAGCCCCACACACTGGCCAACCGCAAAAAGGAACGCGTCCAGTTAACCACATTACGCGCCACCTTCCTGACCCGACCGGCCTTCTCATCATCCTTCCTCTTCTTCCGACTCTCGCCAGAGCGCTTCCTCCCCTCCAACAAACGGAAGATATCAATGTAGCGCCTCTTCCGAATTTTACGCCGGAGCTTCCGCGGCACCCCCACCCACAATTCCGGCAAGGAAACCACCGCAGAGGCCCCCCCACCGCACCGCTGCCCCCCCCCACAATCCAGAAGCTGCTGAACCACCCCCTCTCCCGACCCCCGGGACGAACCACTCGAGGAGGACGAAGACGAGGACGAGTCCGAGCTGCGACGCCGCCGACACGACCACCAGTGCTTCTTACGCGAAGACCCCCCCACCCTCCCCCTTTGCGACTCACACCCTTCCCCCATCAACTCACCCGGGGCCGCAGCCATCTCACCAGCCACCGCACGTTCCTCGCCATTGGCGCGTGCGACGTCACTTGCACACCCTGGGGCCTACTCCGCCGCCGCTCCTTGCAGCGCCGCCGCCCGAGCCGAAGGACTCATCCAGCTCTCTCCGCCAGACGCGCCCACCGGCCACGATTGCTGCGCCATAAACTGCCCCTGCGGAGACAAAAAGGGGAAAACAGGGGGGGGAACTGACACCGGCCAGGCCGAAGACCAAGGGCCTCCCCACCCCGCCCCAGATGTACCCTGCCCCCCAGACATCCACCGCTCCCAAGGGGAAGAACCCCCCGGCGTGCCAAAGCCCCCGGGACCCGGGAACCACCCTGCCGCCCCACCAGAGCCAGCCACCCATGGTGACCCATCGGGCCGTAACCCTCCTCCCTGGCCCTGTGCCCCGAAATCCCCCCGTCCCCCCCACATCCCCCGTAGCCCCCCCCACCACATCCCCCACCCGTACGTGCCCCACCACCCCAGCCGTGCCCTGCAGCCCCTCCCCCACCCCTTGGGATCCACCGTGAGGATGTGAACCTCTACCGCCTTTGCGGCCCCGCACCGCACCCCCCGGCCCCCGTTGTCCCCCCCAACCCCCTCCACAGCCCCATCCCCACCCCTATAGATAGGCCCCAACAACCCCCTACCCCTCGCAGCTCCCCCCCGAGCCTAGACCCCCGCCCCCTCACCAGAGCCCTAGCAGGGGCCAAACCCCCAGCCTTTGCCTTACCCCGTTTAGATGGCATCCTCTCGTGCAGCCACAGAGCAGTGCCAAGGTAAGTAAGATAGCCAGCTAGGCCCGCACAAGCTGCCAACGAACCCACACAACCCCGAACTCCCGAAGAACAACCACGTGCCCTGAACGGCGCCGGCAAATGCTTCCCCCACAACTCACGCCTTGCAGCTGTCAGCCTCCTCAGAAACCACGCTTGTCGGCTCCGGACCCTGCTTGCTCGGACCCACCGCCACCACAACCGTCAGGCTTCTCGACCGACGCCGGCACCCGAACGCAGCCTCCGCCGACTGGCCACGCAGAGGCTGCTCTCCACCTAATCCCCCCCTCGCTCCCCAGCACCCAAGGTGATGATTGGCTCCCGTGCGGCCGCGACCCACGGGAGCCAATCAATTTAAACAACGCACGAGCGTGCCCACCGCCAGGGCCGCGCGCGCGCACCCCATACAGGCCGCGCACAGGGTCCCCGTGCCGGGCCGCGCGCCCGGTTAATGTCGGCCGCCGGGACCCTGCCCGCGGCCTCGGGATTATGTTTTTGTAATTTATAGTATTTGTATTTATATTGTTTCATTATTGATCCTCTCCTTTCTCCTGCTTTGTTTATTGATATTTATTTATTTATTTTTTTAATTGCTTTTGATTGTGCTATTTACCTTTTCATTTGGATGTTCATAGAGCCATATACTTTTATGTATTTATTTATGGAAGGTGTTTTCTCTCTCCATTTTATATGTATACATATATGCGGTTTTTTATAGGTGCTGTCCCATCTTTTTATCTCATTTTTTTCAATTTGTTTAGTATTATTGGTTGTATACTATGTATGTACAGTTTTACTGTTGTTTTATTTTACAGCAGAGCACATAATGTTTCCTTCATTTTCCTTTCCTTTCCGTCCCTTCCCCCCCCCCTCCCCCTTCCCCCCCTTTTCCCTCCTCCTTCCCTGTTTTTGGGTTTTAGTTGTTCCTAGGTTTTATGTGTAGGTTTTTATTATATTAATGTCTTATTGCATTTAATTGTTGAGTTTTATTAATCATTTATGGATGTTTTTATTATTACTTTTATTTTCATTTATATGTAGTTGAGCCATATACCCCTGAGGAAGTTTCTTACGAAACACGGCCAGTGTTGGGTTTGGCACCACTCACCCCCTGGATTAATAAAGGCTTTTCTTACCCCCTCTGCCACGTCTTTGGACTGGTCTTTTTGTTTGCCGCTTCCGTGGCAGTTTGCTGTTCTTTTGGTGGGCCTATCTGTCCACAGCAGACCACAGCCAAGCCCTGTTTAGGTGGGTGCTGTGCACTGCAACAGACAAGGTCTGTCTGATGAACAGTCATGGTATCCCTAGGGAATGATCTTCCCCGTGGCAACAGTTTGGTGCAGTACACACAGCCAGTGTGTTCAGGGGCAGAAGGTCATAAGTTCAAGTCCCAGCTGTGGCTCCTGCAAACCATGTCCCTATATTTTACCCAGTACTAAACCATGGTAATTAAAACGGAACCTTTATTGCAGATAAAATAAACATGCCATAAACGCCTATATTTTACCTTACAGAGCATAGACACCATAAACATGTGCAATCCCAGAGCAGGGTTCCCCAACTGCAGTCCTGGAGGGCCAAACACCATTCAGGTTTCATGCTGTCCCTAATAAATATGCCTGTGCTGCATTTGTATGCCCCGTCCCCACTATCCAAAGCCTCATGGAGAGTCAGGCTGTTGGGCTCTGCGCAGAGCAGCATCTCCCAATAATAGCACCTGCATACCTTAGCAATGCTGTCCTAAACTTGGGAACACGTTCCACATATATCAAAAGGTTGCTATGATTAATGTCAGATAACAAATCCTAAGTTAAACACAATTTGTTGACAGAGATTCATCATAGCAACCTTTCTGATATCTGTGGAGTGTGTTTCAGTTTTTGCTTCTGACAGTGTTTACCACCCCGGGGAGTGACCCCAACATTATTGTGTACCATAGCAATGCCCGCACTGTGCCCAGGACTGGTGTGGTGGCCAGGGCTGTCGAAAACTTCTATATTTGCACAATTCTGGCATAGGTGTGGGAGTGTGTGTATGTCTATCCAGTGTTTTGTGGCTGCCTACACCTTACTGAGCCCACACTGCTTGCACTGTTTCCAGTGTTAGACTGCCAATGTGCATAATGAGGAGCAAGGTACTGTGGGTATGGCCCGGACAGGGTGGCCTGGACAGGATGCATCTGCACAGGGCATAGGGCAACGACTGGGACATTGTAGTGCCCGACCACCACCTGCACGGACAGGGTGGCCACAGCATGTCATGTTGGGGGGTCACTCTCACCCTGACTGAGCAGTGACCATGGCATGACTAGGTTCCCCCATAGTGCTATACAGTATTTCGCTCAAGTGATATCTATGAGTTCCCTTTTATGGGCCCAATCACTGACATACCTGCTTGGTGTGTGTGCTCACATCCCATTTTTGGGTTCCCCCAGGAACATGCACTATGTACTAGCTATCAGACTGTCTGCAGTTAGCATGTGTATGGCTGGAACACCTTGCAGGGTACAGCGGGTGGAGACTGACTGTACCCTCTGCTGGTGAACATGTGATAGGTAGTCCTTGCAGACACACCTATGATACACCTGTGTCCATCTATATTTCCCAGTCACGTCTAGCCCTTGTGGACTATGATGCACCCAGAATAGTGCAACCACACAGGATATGCACTATTCTGGGTGCATCATAGTCCACAAGAGTTAGACGTGACATGGGGAATATAGAAGGACACAGGTGTATCATAGGTGTGTCTGCAAGGACTACCTATCACACACTGACACTGATGAGGACCTGCAGCACAGCCTATCTTAGCCAAGCCAGGTGCTGCGGACCTGGTGCTAGGCATCCCACCTCACCCTCAGGGTGAGCACAGGAACCGCACAATGTCACGGTCTGTAGCTACTCTGTGCCTGTAACACACACGGTCATTTCCCCCTACCAGGCTGGGGTGCTATAGAGGCGCATACCCCACTTTTGAGCAGCTGTAGGCTGCTGATCTGCATGTGCAGTGCATCATAGGTACGGGTGGGTTTACCCTATCCTGGTAACCACAGCAGACAGTTTGTGTGATGACCTGCAGTCTTTCTGTAGCCAGCCAGCTGTGTGTTAGGCATTATAGAGATGTAGCCCACTGGTTACTTCAATGACTGCAGAAGCAGAAGTCATGGGTTTGATCCCACAGTAGTGTTATTTAATAAGGCTGTCTGAGGCATTTCCTTTTAATTTAAATCAGTGCTGCCAGCAAAAACACCCTCACAGTACCGTAGCCTAAGGTGCCTCATAAGGCGCCCTATAGGGCACATTATAAGGTGCCTTGGAGTGGAGGAGTGGCCTAGTGGTTGGGGCAAGGTACTTCAGGCCAGAAGGTTGGAGGTTCAAATCCCAATAGAGGACAGCAACCTTGGGCCAGAAGGACTGGGGTTTCTAGTCCCACAGGTGCTCCTTGTGGTCTTGGGCAAGCCACTTAACCCTCCATAGCCCACGTTCCCTGTGAAATAGCTATCTCCAAGTTATAATGCCCTGTTCAATGTAATTTCAGTTTGTTCAATGTAAACCACACTGATGCAGAATAGCACAGTATATAAGAGAATGTAAATAACATAAATATAATGTGCCTTATAGGGCACCTTATGTGGCATCTTAGGTTACAGCACTGTGAGGGTGTTTTTGCTGGCAGCACTGATTTAAATTTAAAAAATGAAATGCCTCAGACAGCACTAATTTAAATTAAAAGGAAATGCCTCAGACAGCCTTCTTACATAACATCACTGCAGAATCGAACCCATGACCTCTGCCTCCACAGTCATTGCAGTAACCAGTGGGCTACATCTTTATTGCTTCTAACACTGTGCTGGCATGAACTTAGGGTTAACGCGCGTTAATGTGCTATGGCGCCCACTATCGCGCAATACAGATTCTTGCTACCTTGCCGCCGGAACGCCCACTACCTTATATGGCATTCTTCACATTATTGCTGCAACTAGTGCCGGTAACATTAAGACGGTTTAGTAAACATACACCATAGTGTATTTGGACTTTCAGAAAGCCTTTGACAAGGTTCCTCATCAGAGACTTTTGGCAAAAGTAAAGAGTCATGGGATAGGAGGCAGTGGATCAGGAACTGGTTAAAAAATAGAAAGCAGAAGGTAGGGCTAAATGGCCAATTTTCACAATGGAGAAAGGTGAATAGTGGTGTACCCCAGGGATCTGTGCTGGGTCTGCTGCTTTTTGACATATTCATAAATGACCTGGAAAAAGGAATAACGAGTGAGGTTATCAAATTTGCAGATGACACAAAACTATTTAAAGTTGTTAAAACCCAAGAGGATTGTGGAAAATTGCAAGAGGATCTTGATAAGTTGGAAGACTGGGCATCAAAATGGCAGATGAAATTTAATGTGGACAAGTGCAAAGTTATGCACCTAGGGAAGAACAACCCAAACTATGGTTACACGATGCAAGGCTCCACATTAGGAACCACCACCCAGGAAAAAGATTAAGGCGTCATTGTGGATAACATGTTAAAATCCTCGGCCCAGTGTGCAGCGGCGGCCAAGAGAGCAAATAGAATGCTAGGTATCATAAGGAAAGGAATGGAAAATAAAACAAAGGATATTATAATGCCTCTATATGTTTTCCATGGTGAGACCGCACCTTAAATATTGTGTGCAATTCTGGTCGCCGTATCTTAAAAAGGATATAGCGTTATTAGAAAAGGTTCAGAGAAGAACCACCAAAATGGTAAAGGGGATGGAAAGATACCCCTATGAAGAAAGGCTAAAAAGGTTAAGGCTCTTTAACCTGGAAAAGAGATGGCTGAGGGGAGATATGATAGAAGTCTATAAATTAATGAACAGAGTGGAACGGGTAAACATAGATCGATTGTTTATGTTATCAGAATATAGAAAGACTAGGGGACATGCAATGAAGCTACAGGGTAAACTATTCAAGACAAATAAGAGAAAATATTTTTTTACTCAACGTGTAATCAAACTCTGGAATTTGTTACCAGAGGATATAGTAAAGGCTGTTAGTGTAGCTGCGTTTAATAAAGGTTTGGACAAGTTCCTGGAGGAAAGGTCCATAAACCATTATTAAGAAGGGACTCAGGATATCAATGCTTGACCCAATACAAGCATTGTGGAACCTGTGTCTTTTGGGAAAAATGCTAGGTTCACACAATACTATTCAAACATAGATAAAGACCTAGATAAGACTCCCCACCCTCCATAGATCTCCATGATATCCTCGCCCTAATACTGCCAATGCTACTGCCAATAGAGAACTCATGATAAAGCTTTAATGTATATATGTATATATGTAAATAGTTCCAAATATCGTCAATACAACCTATATATAGTTCTGTTTACTGTTCATCGTAAGTGATTAACTACCTGTATATAGTTTTTGAATACTGTTCAATGTACCTGTTTATCACAGCAATGTTTTATGTATTTCATGTTGTTTGATGTAAACCGCCACTGATCTCAGGAAGTGGCGGTATATAAAAGATTTGCAAATAAATAAATAAATAAATAAATAAATAAATAGGTAAGTATGACCTAGATTGGCCACTGTTGGAAAGAGGATACTGGGCTTGATGGACCTTGGTCTGACCCAGTATGGCATATCTTATGTTCTTATGTTATGTTCTTATGTTAAAAAGCAGCAGACCTAGCACAGATATCTGGGGTACTCCACTATTCACCTTTCTCCATTGGGAAAATTGTCCATTTAGCCCTACCCTCTGCCTTCTATCTTTTAACCAGTTCCTGATCCACAATAGTACACTGCCTCCTATCCTATGACTCTTTAGTTTTGCCAAAAGTCTCTCATGAGGGACCTTGTCAAAGTCTTTCTGAAAATCTAGATACACTATATCAGCAGACTCACCTTTGTCTACCTTGTTATTCACACCTTCAGACAAACAGGCCTCATTAGATGCTCCTCGGGTGCTGTCATCCACAAAGGTGTTGGGTTTCAGCAGAAACAGTCAATGTCTGTTGAATGTGCTGGGAAGTATCAGCAGACTGCTCTCAGACTTGTGGAGTCCAGCCTTGTCTGGTCCCTCTGGTACTGAGGAGAATGAATAATCCTCACTTAGGGGCTAGGTCGAGGGTCAGGACCTGTCTGAAACACTGGTGTTCTTGATATCATTCTCTGATGCACTACAGTGCCGATGTACCCCGGCCTCCGCCTAATGCTCGGCATCCATTGTTCTTGATGTTTTCAAAGATGAGGAAGAATTCTTCCTCTTCTTCAAGAGGGAGTTAGTGGGAGACCAATCCCAGGAAACCCTTCTGGTGCTCATCTCCAAGTGGGCTCGAGGACTACTCAATGTCAATGGTCCATCAGCATCCAATGCGGCCCCTGAGGCTGTGAAGACTGTCAGATGGTCTTCTCAGTACCAAAACTTCTTCTGTGCTTCTCTTCATGACCCTTGAATCTTCTTGTTATCTGGATACAATAATAATAATAACAATAAGGTTCATGGGTAGGCCCCAAGCACTGCAGGCACCAATCATGACTGTCTGTTATAGACAGGACTGTACCAAGCTAGAAATGTGCCCTGTATGAATCATGAAAATAGCACCCCCTCCCCCACCCACAAATATATCTCCAACACTAAAACATTTAAGGGAGGTTTCCCCTCTGAAATGCACCCTTCTTAATGCCCGATCTGCAAGAAACAAGATACAACCCCTAACGGATCTTCTAATTGACAACAACATTGACATCCTCAACATAACAGAATCCTGGTTCACGGAGACAGACTCTGTCCTATTAAACCAATTCACCCCACACGACTGCCATCTTTTCAGCTCCCAATGCTTTGATGCTGGCATCTGCATTCTAGCAAGATAACACCAGGGGCGACCCAAGGGTGGTGCGGGGCCATGTGCGGAGACTTGGTGTGGGGCCTCATTTGTATAAGGGCCTCATTTGCATAAATATTTGGATAATGTTACCATACACTAACTTTTAGTAAACATGCCTCTTAATGAGTGTATGGATAAAGAAAGACTAAAAGATTTCTACCTTACTATAATCCAGTGCCAACCGCCAGGCACATTAGGAACTACTACAATCACTGCCCATTTAGAACCCATAGCAAACCTGCCGTATCGTAACAGCACTACCAGGACTCACAAAGCACCAGACCCTACCTATCAAAAGGCAACACTGCAAATATTAAACCAATACATTTCAGAGAATAACAATACATGACCTACTGGGGAAAGAGAACAAGTGGCAATATCAAATAGGAATTACATAAACAGAATACTTCAGCTCAGTTACACATGCAGAACATAGACCATCACCAAACAAGGAATCACAATTTAGAAACAGGAAGACAATAATTAAACTGGGAACCCCAAAAGCCAAACTTGGAATGTACAACAACACTGTAGAAATAAAACTATAAATTAATTCCTTCTTGTACTAAACAAAGCGCAGACGTTAATGATGCACATTTCTCAGAGCTGACATATTCCAGTTAATAAATTCAAAATAAAGATATATTTCTACTTTTTGTGCATTTTTTTTTTCAGTTGCAATTGCTCCAGGAGTGGAGGAGTAGCCTAGTGGTTAGAGCACTGGCTTGGTAACCAAGCAACTAGGGTTCAATTCCCACTAGCACTCCTTATGGCCTTGGGCAAGTCACTTAACCCTCCATTGCCTCAGAAGAAAGGCCTGGCAATCTACTTCCAGTGACACTGCCAAGAAAACCCAGGAGCTTCTGGGTTGCCAGGAGTCAGGACTGACTCAAAGGCACACATTGCATTTTTTTTGCAATTGCTCCAGCCACTTTCTTCTGGTTTCGTCATGTCTTCTGCTAACTCTCCATCGTCTGCTGTCCATTTGTCCTTTCTTCTCTCTTCTAGGTTTTTTCCATTCTCTCTCTACATCTGCTTTAACATACTAATCTTTCTCCTGTTGCTCTTTCCTCATTCCTATTTCATCCACTCAAATTTTACCCCTCCATCCTCAATCCCCACTTACTCTCCCAATACCTGGCCAATTGTAGATTTTTCTTCCCTCCCATACAAAATATTTTTCCCCTCTCCATTTCACTTTCCCAGCCCCATCCCATTCTAATCCTCCCCCAACATCAGCTTCCTTCTAGTTCCAGCCCCACCCTGCATCTGCTCCCTTCTAGTCCCCACATCAGCCCATTTCCAGTCCTAGCACCCCATCAGCCCATTCCCAGTCCTAGCTCCCCCATCCATTTCCAGTCCTATCTGATTCCCTCCATCAGCTCATTTCCAATACCAGCCCCCCATCAGCCCATTTCTAGTCCTTTCCTAGCCCCACCATCAGCCCATGTCAAATCCTAGCTCCCCTCCACTCAGACCATTTCCATTCCAGCCCCGTCCCCATCAGCTATTTGCAGTTCAAGCCTCCCCTTCCACTCAGCCCATTTCCAGTCCTAGCAAACCCCCAACCCATTACCAGTCCTAGCCCCCCCATAGCCCATTACCAGTCCTAAGTCCCCCATCAGCCTACTTCCACTCCTAAACCCCCATCACCCCATTTTCAGTCTTAGCCCCCCCATAGCCCATTACCAGTCCTAACCCCCCCATCAGCCCACAGCTCATTAGCAGTCCTAATCCCATCAGCCCACCTCAAGTCCTAATCCCCCATCAGTCCATTTCCAGTCGTAGCCCCCCCCATAGCCCATTACCAGTCCTAACCCCCCATCAGCCCACTTCCAGTCCTAACCACCATCACCCCATTTTCAGTCTTAGCCCCCCCCCATAGCCCATTACCAGTCCTAACCCCCCATCAGCCCACAGCCCATTACCAGTCCTAACCCCCCTCCCCCCCATCAGCCCAGGAAAATTTTAAAATAAAATAAAAGCTGGCTGCTGCCGCTACCACTGCCGCTGTGGCAGCAGCAGAATCGAGTGTCCCGCGGCCCCCCCCCCTGCCCGGCAGAGCCCTCCCTCCCTGCATCAGTCCTTCTCCGTGCTGGCTTTCAGAGCCGCGAAGGGAGAGTTTCCTTTTCGCAGCTCTGTTAAGCCCACCGGGGCTGATGGGAAACAGGAAATGCCATCAGCGCCGGCAGGCTTAACAGAGCCACAAAGGAGAAACTCTCCCTTCATGGCTCTGAAAGCCGGTGCAGAGAGGGACTGATGCAGGGAGGGAGGGCTCTGCTGGGCAAGGGGGGGACTGCAAGACACTCGATTCTGCCACTGCCATGGCGGCAGTGGCAGCAGCCAGCTTTTTTTTTTTTTTTTTAAATTTACTTTTAATGCAGAATGCTGTTTGCGCGGAGCCCCCTGAAATGTGGGGCCCTGTGCAAAAAACATTCTCGCTCAATGGACGGGACGGCCCTGGATAACATCTCAACTTCCACACCCTCACAAAAAGATCTGATAATGGTCTTGACACACTGACAATAATGAATGGCAGCATAACCATCCTCCTTGCATACAGATCTCCTAATGCTGGCCCCGATCAACTGGACACAATTCTAGAAGATATATGCGAAAATAACTCACACAAAAACTACTTTATGCTACTAGGTGTCCTCAACTTTGTATCCACAGCACCGAATAAAGCAAAATCCTTCCTAGAAGTTATGGAATCCCTGGAGTATGCTCAAATCATCAGTCAGCCCACCCACAACAAAGGAAACACCCTCGACATGATCTTCATGCCATAAAACATCCTCAAAGAGCACCTAATACTGCCTCCCATCACCGTTGATGTCCCCTGGTCTGACTACAAGATGGTCTCAATTAACATACTACACAACATGCACAACCACAAACAACACATCTCAGACTACACCACACGCAGGTTCCACATGCTGGAAAAAGAAAACTTTCTTGCAAATATCCTACCAAAACTATGAGACACCCCTGAAGACATAAACTCCATAATACAAAACTGGAACAAGACCATATCTGAAGTAGAAATAAAACCACCCACTTCCAGTCACTGTACAAGGCAGAAAATGGCAACCTGGTACACCCCTCAGCTAAAGGACATGAAGCACAATCTACAAATCACAGAGAGAAAATGGAGAAACACTAAATCAAGCACCAGCCTAAACACTTGCAGACTCAAACTACAAGAATACCAGGCAACTACAACTCAAGCAAAGAAAGGCCACTATACAAAGTTGCTCCAAAGCTCCCTCAATCACCCCGAGAGCTCTTCAGCACAGTTAAGACATAACACAGCAAACAGAAAAAAACAACTTCACCCCACAGATGATGGCAGACTACTTATTTTATTTATTTTATTTATTTTTATTTTATTTAACTGTATTTATATCCCGCTTTTCACCGGGTCAAGGTGAGCTTCCACACACTAACCTCATCTCACAACAATGGCACAAACACTTTCATTTCTCCAACAGATCAGCAAGATACAGAATATCAGAACACATGGAATTCATTCAGAAAGATCACACCTGACTACTTAGATAAAAATCATCACAAGCATCAACACAACCGCCTCTCCATTTGACCCATGTCCAGTCTGCTGGATCAAGTTTGCAAGACAGGAACTCACTCCAGCAATCCAAAAAAATCACCCAACAATCTCTGCAACAAGGATACATATCACCTGAATTCAAAACAGCCTCCATCTGCCCTGTAAGAAAAGGGACAACAAACAATATCAATCAACCAAACTCCTATAGGCCCATAGCCAGCCTCCTCTTCATGGCTAAAATACTAGAAAAAAATCATCTATCAACAACTCCAGGATCATATAGAAATACATTACCCACTCGACCACCAACAATATGGATTCAGACCACACCACAGAGTGGAATCTCTAATGACCGTCTTACTAGATAACCTCATTAAAAGTGCTTACAAGCCTAACACTGGCTTCATACTCATTTTTTTAGACATAAAAACAGCATTTGACTCCATACCGCACAACCTACAGTAATCATCCAGCAATTGCAAGCACTTGGTCTAACTGACACTCCTCTCACCTGGTTCAAGTCATACCTAACAGACCGACAGCTACAAGTAAGAACAGGCTCCTCCAAATCCGCCTCATACACTCAAACCCAAAGAGTCCCCCAAGGCTCCACCCTTTCTTCCTTAATATTCAATATTTTTCTCCAACCAATTTGCACAGTCATAAAAGCATTCAAATTCTATACCACATCTATCCTGATGATGTTACGATCTACACATCCATCAACACATCCAACTTGGATATCATACCCATAGCAAAATGCTTCTCTTTTTCAGAGAATGGCTCAGAAGACATAATATGGCTATAAACTTTAAGAAAACGGAAGCCCTCTACATCACCAGAGACAATAGCTTCAAGCCACCAAACTCCATAAATCTTGATGGGATCCAACTCCAAGTTAAGCAGGAAGTATGGTATTTAGGAGTTACCCTGGATCAATGCCTCTCCTTCACAGGATACATATGGAACATTACAGAGAGCATTTACTTCAAACTCAAAATTAATCAAACACCTCAAACCTCTCTCAATCCACCATGACTTTCGTTCAGTCCTCCAAGCAGCTATCTTTCCACACTTTGACTACTGTAATGTTATTTTCCAAGGCCTACCAACAACAACTGTCTACCCGCTCCAACTTGCACTCAACACAGCTGCACAAACCCTCTTCAAGTCACAAAAAACAAAGCACATAACCCCCCTGCTCAAACAACTACACTGGCTGCCAATAATAGAATGCATAAAATACAAAGCTATACTTACATTCTTCAAAATTCTCAATAACTCATCTTTGCCATCAGGGCCGGATTTACCTTGAGTGAGGCCCTATGCCAACAAAAATTGTGGGCCCCCAGCAGGGGCGGCCCAAGGGGGGTGTGGGCCTCATTTGCATAAGGGGCCTCATTTGCATAAATATTTGCATAATGTTACCATATACTAACTTTTAGTAAACGTGCCTCTTAATGAGTGTATGGATAAAGAAAGACTAAAAGATTTCTACATTACTATAATCCAGTGCCAACTGCCAGACACATTAGGAACTACTACAAACACTGCCCATTTAGAACCCATAGCAAACCCGCCGTATCCTAACAGCACTACCAGGACTCACAAAGCACCATACTCTACCAATCAAAAGGCAACACTGCAAATATTAAACCAATACATTTCAGAGAACAACAATACATGACCTACTGGGGAAAGAGAACAAGTGGCAATGTCAAATAGGAATTATATAAACAGAACACCTCAGCTCAGTTACACATGCAGAACATAGACCATCACCAAACAAGTAATCACATTTTAGAAACAGGAAGACAATAATTAAACTGGGAATCCCAAAAGCCAAACTTGGAATGTACAACACTGTAGAAATAAAACTATACATTAATTTGCTCTTGTACTAAACAAAGCGCAGACGTTAATGATGCACATTTACCAGAGCTGACATATTCCAATTAATAAATTCAAAATAAAGAGATATTTTTCTACCTTTTGTGCATTTTTTTTCAGCTGCAATTGCTCCAGCCACTTTCTTCTGGTTTCTTCATGTCTTCTGCTAACTCTCCATCGTCTGCTGTCCATTTGTCCTTTCTTCTCTCTTCTAGTTTTTTTCCATTCTCTCTCTACATCTGCTTTAACATACTAATCTTTCTCCTTTTGCTCTTTCCTCATTCCTATTTCATCCAGTCAAATTTTACCCCTCCATCCTCAATCCCCACTTACTCTCCCAATACCCGGCCAATTGTAGATTTTTTTATCCCTCCCACACAAAATATTTTTCCCTTCTCCATTTTACTCTTCCAGCCCCATCCCATTCTAATCCTCCCCCAACATCAGCTCCCTTCTAGTTCCAGCCTCACCCAGCATCCATTCCCTTCTAGTCCCTGCATCAGCCCATTTCCAGTCCTAGCCACCCATCAGCCCATTTCCAGTCCTAGCAACCCCCCAACCCAATACCAGTCCTAACCCCCCATCACCCCATTTTCAGTTTAAGCCCCCCCTATAACCCATTACCAGTCCTAACCCCCCATCAGCCCACTTCCAGTCCTAACCCCATCAACCCATTTCCAGTCAGCCCCCCATAGCCCATTGCCAGTCCTAACCCCCCCCCATCAGCCCACAGCCCATTACCAGTCCTAACCCCATCAGCCCACCTCCAGTCTTAACCCCCCCAGCCCATTTCCAGTCCTAACCCCCCCATAGCCCATTACCAGACAGCCCCCATCAGCCCACAGCCCATTACCAGTCTTAACCCCCCCAAAGCCCATTACCAGTTCTAAACCCCCCCAACAGCCCATTATCAGTCCTAACCCCATCAGCCCACCTCCAGTCTTAACCCCACAGCCGATTTAGAGTCCTAGCCCCCCGATAGCCCTTTACCAGACAGCCCCCATCAGCCCACAGCCCATTACCAGTCTAAACCCCCCAAAACCCATTACCAGTTCTAAACCCCCCCCCAACAGCCCATTACCAGTCCTAACCCCATCAGCCCACCTCCAGTCTTAACCCCCCCCAGCCCATTTCCAGTCCTAGCCCCCCCCATAGCCCATTACCAGACAGCCCCCATCAGCCCACAGCCCATTACCAGTCTAAACCCCCCAAAACCCATTACCAGTTCTAACCCCCCCCAACAGCCCATTACCAGTCCTAACCCCATCAGCCCACCTCCAGTCTTAACCCCCCCCAGCCCATTTCCAGTCCTCGCCCCCCCCATAGCCCATTACCAGACAGCCCCCCTCAGCCCACAGCCCCTTACCAGTCTTAACCCCCCCAAAGCCCATTACCAGTTCTAACCCCCCCCAACAGCCCACAGCCCATTACCAGTCCTCCTCATCAGCCCACCTCCAGCCTTAATCCCCCCAACCCATTTCCAGTCCCAGTCCCAGCCCATTTCCAGTCCCAGTCCCAACCCATTTCCAGCCCCAGTCCCAGCCCCCCCAATTACCAGTCCTACCCCCTCCCCCTCCCCCTCCCCCGGCCTAAAGTAAAATTTATTTAAAAAAAAAAAACCTGCTGGCTGCCGCCGCGGGGCCCCCCTCTGCTGCCGCGGCAGCATGGACTGACCCGCGGGGGCCCCCTCTGTAAGCTCGGTCCCTCCCTCCGTGCCTCCGTGTCTCCCTCCGTGCAGGCTGTTAGAGACGCGAAGGCAGACTGTCTCCTTCGCGTCTCTGTTAAGCCCGCAGGGGCTGATGGGAAATTTCCCATCAGCCCTGCGGGCTTAACAGAGACGGGAAGGCAGAAGGAGACAGTCTGCCTTCGCGTCTCTAACAGCCTGCACGGAGGGAGACACGGAGGCACGGAGGGAGGGACCGAGCTTACAGAGGGGGCCCCCGCGGGTCAGTCCATGCTGCCGCGGCAGCAGAGGGGGCCCCGCGGCGGCAGCAGCCAGCAGGTTTTTTTTTATTTTATTAAAAAAAAAAGCCTAACTACTTCAATTTTTGTGGGCCCTTTGCAGCTGTGGGCCCTACGCCATGGCGTACATGGCGTATAGCTAAATCCGGCCCTGTTTGCCATACACAATTGCAATCCCTACTTCATCACAGCTAACAATAAAAAGCAACAAACTGGCTCACAGAACATGTTAAGCATAGCAATACTGTTTACTAAAACTTGCTCCACTACATCAAAGAGAATCTTCTCGCTCTTTACCCCATTCCTATGGAACACTATCCCTAATAAACTATGGGCGACAAAGTACATAGCAACCTTTAGAAAAGCACTAAAGACTCACATATTCAAAGAATGCTTGCCAGACTACATTACATAGCTAGCCACCAATCAAACCTTCAGTTCCTTCTCCCCCCCCACCTCCCAAGTTTACTCCTCCATACATACTCTGTCATCCCTTGACTACCTAATGACATCAGTGTAACCCTAGATATACTAACTTAAGTTAATGTTAAATGTAATCTCCAAGTTAACTTCCCTGTTTCAATGTAAACCACTTTGACCATAGGATAAAGCGGTATAGAAAAACTTAAATAAATAAATAAATTCTTTCCAACAGTGGCCAATCCAGGTCACAAGTACCTGGCAGGTTCCCAAAAAGGTACACAGGTTTCACAATGCTTATCCCAGGGTAAGCAGTGGATTTCTTTGGTCCTCTTTAATAATGTTTTATGGACCTTTCCTCCAAGAATTTGTCCAAACGCATATGCTTGGGCGGTATATCAAGCTCTAAATAAAGATAAAGAAACCTTTTTAAAATCCAGCTACACTAACAGCTTTTACTATATCCTCCGGTAACAAATTCCAGAGCTTGATTACGTGTTGAATAAAAAAATATTTTCTCTTATTAGTCTTAAATGGGTTATACTGTAGCTTCATTGCATGTCCCCTAGTCTTTCTACTTTTAATGGCATAATAAATAATCTACGTTTACCTATTCCACTCCATTCATTAATTTATAGACCTATATTATATCTACCCACTTTCTCCTTGACAAATATGGTGCCTCGGACTAAATTCCATATGAGGGGATCAATACACAAAACATTTTATTATCCTTTATTAATAAATCTAGTTCCATATTTGAACACACATAGTAAACTTACTGCAAACTGCAGTATCAACATTTACCACAATCTCTGAGCCACAGTAAAGGTTCAGTACATGGGGCATGTGATAAAGCTCTTTCCCAAATGTATGGTAAGACTGGACACTCTAGGTTTAATTATTACTCCCTTCTACCAAAGATATGTAATTTAATAACTGATGTAGAACTTTCCATCTTTAAATACTGTAATTTAGTATATACTGTACCTCAATTCATAAGCAAACTCTGGAGTTCGTTGCTAGAGGATGTAGTAAAAGCTGTTAGTGTAACTGGGTTTAAGAGAGATTTGAACAAGTTCCTGGAAAAAAAGTCTATAAAACTTTATTAAAGTGAACTGGGGAAATCCACTGCTTACCCCTGGGATAAGCAGCATGGAATCCATCTACCTTTGGAAATCTGACAGGTACTTGTGACTTGGATTGGCCACTGTTAGAAACAGGATACTGAGTTTGATGGATCTTTGGTCTGACCTAGTATGGCATATCTTATGTTCTTTAATTTGAAATGCTATTAAGCAGGGCACCTGACATTACATAAGCCATTTTGTTCAATAGCGATATTAAAAATCAAAGCATCATTTCGCACTTGGTAAATGAATACTCAGGCCTTGACTCATCCTCAGTACATCAACGACCCTGAAAAACATCTTCCAATGCGTTCACTTTTTATTTTATATATATTTTGCTCATATTTTACTTTTCTTTTTACTTCTTCCAATTATAAACATGCCTTTCAACACTCAGAGTATATCCGCCAATGATCAATCAAACAATTAAACCAAGATTATCAGCACTTAGCTTTTCATTAGGCTTAACGTAGCAGCTATTTCCAACAAATGATCCCAAAGTTGCTCAAGACGTCTACCCAGGCGTTTCGCCTAATGCTTCCTCAGGGGTCAGATCTCAAGTACAGAAGTAATGCTGCTGTTCCAAATCTACATCTCCCAGCTAGTGCTACCAGTGATATGTGCTCGTTCAGAAGTGGAGTGATGCTTTGATTTTTGATGTTGCTATCCTTCTTCACTGCAATTGGCATTTTTTGCTAGCAAAAATGATATGGGCATTATGTCCCATTTTATTTATCATTTTCCCTCATGTACTAAAGTGTGAAGTGACTTTACAAACATGCACTTCACATAAGAAATAGTGCAAAATGCCTGAAAACTCACAAAAGCATACAATTTCATGATTTTGTGCAATATTTTGCACAAAACACACTTTTGTAAATCATATCACAGTACTAAACTTTCACGCAAAGTCCACATTATGGATATTTATTTAAATTTGCCATCAACGAGCTGCTGTAATGCAAAGTCAATGCATAATGCAAAGCAGATCATTAATGCCAAAAATCAAAACAATGAACAGGCAAAATAAGCTTTGTGGGTACATTTTGCGACCCCCCCCCCAAAAAAAACAAAAAAAAATCCACCCCAAAAAGAGTACATGCCCTATTTAGCAGTCTGACTGCTAGTGATTGTACTGTAAGACTACTGCTAGTGGTTAAGCGACACCATTTTAGACAAGGCAGCTACTGGAGCAGGACTGAGTCTCCCCCCAGACCTTTTGGTGTGAATCAGAAGTCACTACGGGAGTGGCCAAAGGAGACAGTGATGACCCTCAGATTAGTTTAAGGGGCAGGAGTTCATGGAGTGATCTGGGGAGGACAGGAAGGGTTTAGGTTTTTTAAACATCAGGGATTGAAGGCTCCCTCAGAGAGGCTCAAGGGGCTTCCGATTCGGGCCCTTTAAACCTTAGTGCCACAATGCAAAGGGGGAAGATGTTTTCTTTTTATTTCTCAAGTGTTGTGAAAGTTCCTGGCTGTCACAACACATGAGAATTTTCATGCAAAGTTTAACTAAGGAATGTAAAGCTCATTTGTATCTGGTAGCTAAATTTTGCAAAAAAGGGGAACTAACCTCTGAGCATTTTTGTGGGTTAATACATGAGAGCTTATGTTATGACTGAGTTTGCTTTGCAAAATATCGTGGCATGGCTCATTTATTTATTTAAACAGATTTGTATACCACCTTATCCTTCAATCAAAGTGGTCGCATTACAATAGAGGGTTACATTTAATATAGGGGAACTTAACAACATCTAGACAGTACTATTGGGGTTACATTTATTCTAAGGGTAGTATTTATACATTATGAAGTAATTATGAGGTCTATATTGTGTTTGTTGGATTAGTATATTCCTATTTGAGAACTATATAAACACTGTAACATTGCCATGTGTCCAAGAATGAACCTCATTCTTCAACCAGAAATATGTTGGGTACAAATTCTGTCTCTAAAATGCATGGTCTGTGCTCTTCTTAACACTTACACAGTGCCAAAACCATTCCTTCTGGAGCTTTTAAGATATGAAGATACCAAGGTAAGTTCTTTAGAAGCAGGACAGTGATACCAAAACAACTGGGACTATTTATGTGTCTTTCTGCTACATTTTCCTGGTCTCTGGTTTTCTATTAGCAAGCCTTGAATCAGTTGGTACAAGAATGCCCCAAGTGATTACAACTTCTTCATTCTCAGCAGTTCTGTGGGAGCAGGATGCCTGCATTTCTTGGACACATGACAATGTTACAGTGTTTATACAGTTTCCAGTGGATGAGCTGTGCCACCATATTGTGTTTTTCTGTATACAGGCCTTCTAACATCAGCGTATCATAGCTAGCCTCAAGACTGAAATACTAAGAAGTTCACTTTTCACACTTAACTCATGTTGCTTCCTTTGACCTATAAACATGCATTAGCTATGCACAATCATAAAAAGTTTTAAAAAATGCTGTTGTTTCAATGGACATATTCTAAGGACAGACTAGCTTTAAATAAATCTTAGGGGTATGTTTACTAAACTGCGTTAGTGCAAATCGCGTTAGGAGTCGTGTTAGTGAAAGGAAAGCCAAAAAAGGACATGGGCGGGACATCATAACCACTAACGCGCGTTTCCAAAACTAACGAGCGTTACAGGGCGCCGTGGCACGTTACTGCGCGTTAATCGTATGAAGGCGTACAGATACAAAACACTGAAACAGAGCTGTAGCACAATGGTTAGTGTACTGACCGCTGTTACAGGCAGCATGGGTTCGAGTCCCCAGTGTGCCCAACGCAGAAGGCTGGCCCAGGCATCACCCTGTACATTACATAGGGAATGAGGAGGCATGTTTTTCTTTACGTTGAGTAGTGGTTACAGAAACACACCCTCTCAGTGTGCGTAGCCATATACGTTGGTGCGTGCGTGGCTGCGTGCGTTGGTACGGGCGTACAAATGTGCGTTGGTGCGTGCGTACAAACGTGCGTGGGTACGTGTGTTTTTACCAGCGTGGGTACCTTATATTACAGACTCTTTAGGGTATCTTGCACCTATGCATTATGCTAACAGATGTACGTGTGATGGCCTATGGTGTCTCTGAGCCTGTGAGCAGGTGCTGGATTTACCCAGGGTTGGATTGTGCCAGTCACACCCATGATGCACTGCACATGCAAATCAGCCGTCCACAGATACACACCATGGGGAATGCACCCCCACAGCACCTCGGCCTGGTAGGGGGAAGTGACCATGTGTTGTACTGGCACAGAGTAGCTACACACCGTCACATTGTGCGGGTACTGTGCTCACCCTGAGGGTGCAGTGAGGCGCCCAGCACCAGGTCCACAGCACCGTTCATGGCTGAAAGAGGCCATGGCGCAGGTCCAAAGCAGTGTTAATGTGTGAGATAGGTAGTTTCTGCACAAACACCTTGGATTTCTCTGTCTGTTTCAGTCAGGTGTTGCCCCCATGCACCACCACCCCCCTCCCCCAGGGCCGAGGGTGGCAAACAGGTTCTCCACATTCTACCTCCCTGCAAAGGTGGCAGTAGAGGGGAACAGCAACCCCAGTCCTGCTGAGGAACAGACACACCACAGGGCAGTCAATGCAGCTCTGTACACATCCATAACACAATAGCAGACAGACATCAGGCCTGGATATGGAAGCTGCACCCCACCACTATCTGATATTCACCTGCTGCAAGCCACTCCATCACAACACATACCAGCTGCAAACAGTCTGATAGTTAGTCAATAGTGCATGTGCCCAGTGGAGATGCATGCATCCAGAACTGGGTTGTCAGCATACACAGCAAGCAGATAACTCAGTGACTGGGCCCCAACAGGAAACCCATATCTATCACATGAGAGAAATACTATATAGCACTATGGGGGTGCCTAGCCATGCTGTGGTCACTGCACAGTCAGGGTGAGAGTGATCTCTCAGCAGGACATACTGAGGTCACCCTGTCTGTGTAGGTGGTGGCCGGGCACTAAAATGTGCCTGTCACTGCCGTATGCCCTGTGCAGATGCACCCTAGCCAGGCCACTCTGTCCGGCCTATACCCATGGTACCTTGCTCCTCATTATGCACATTGGCAGCCCAATACTGGCAACATTGCTGGCAGTGTGGGCTGTGGAAGGTGTTTGCAACCACCACACACTGGATAGACAGACAGCCACCCCCACACCTATGCCAGCATTGTGCTACTATAGAGGTGTTCAGCAGCCATACCCACCACACCAGTCCTGGGCACAGTACAGGCATGGATATGGTACGCAAGACTGTTGGGGGTCACTCCCCAGGGTGGTAAACACTGTCAGAGACCAGACCTGCAGCACACACCACAGACATCAGAATGATTGTTATGGTGGAGCTCACTGGGCAAAATGTGCTTAACGTAGGAATTGATATCTGCCAGTTATCATAGGAAACGTTTGATAGCTGTGTACCATGTACCCAGGTGTAGGGTGGCATTGCTAAGGTATGCAACTGCTAGTATTGGGAGATACAGGCAGGGCCCAATGTCCTGCCTCTCCAGGAGGCATTGGCCAATGGGGCCTGTGGGTATGTGTGTGGGTGTGTCTGGCCCTGTTGGCTGCTGCTTTACGGCAGAGTTCCCCAACTCCAGTCCTGGTGTTCCAAACACTGTTCGGGTTTTTATGCTGTCCCTCATAACTATGCATGAGCTACATCTGCATACCATGGGGGTGGTGCATAGATATGCAGCACAGGCATCCTTATTAGAGGCAGCATGGAACCTGAAAGATGTGGGGCCCTCCAGGACTGCATTTGCGAGACTCTGCTCTAGGTAATGCGCCTGTTTCTGGTGTCTGTGTTTGGTGTGGTAAAATATAGGCGTATTAACCATGTGTATGTTCTCTGCAATAAAGGAGTGTCTTTACTATCACTGTTTAGTGGTGGGTAAAACTATGGGGACTGGGTTGGCAGGAGCCCCAGCTGGGATTTGAGCCTGTGACCCTCTGGTCTTACAGGCACTGGCTGTGTCCGTTGCACCACACTGTGGCCACAGAGACAGTGCAGTCCCTGGAGATAGGAAAACCGGCCTGTCGAGTCGGAAACCCTGCTCTGCACAGGTTTACTGTGGGCTCATTTACCTTGTATGGAGACAGAGGTGCAAATAAACCTCAGAAAAGACCTCGAAAAAAGGGGCAAACACCCATAACCAAGCTGGGCAACAATGCTATCATTGGGCAACATTACAAAACACTCCCAGGACAGCTCCATTACAATGAAATGATCTTTGAAAGGGTCTACGGAGCGTAGACCCTTCCAAACATCATTTCTTTTTTTGGTGCTTTCCTGGGAGTGTTTTTCATTGTTGCCCATTGCTATCACTGTTGCCCAGCTGGATTATAATTTGTACAATGTTTCTTGTGGTTATTTTTAACGTTTTAGGTGAAATTTTGTTCTGTGCACATGTATCACACTGTTCACATTTTGTAGGTTTCCCCGGTTTTGCTGTACATTGCTGACGGAAATGGTTTCTCTTCCCTTTAATATGCCTTTAACGACAGGTTTTCATTCGCGTTGGAATTGAGCTCAGAAATTCAGCGTGTTAGTGTGAGGGGAGCCTCTCCCCGCCCACTCTCTGCCCATTGACCCCTTCTCTCCGCCCACTCTCCACCTTCTGCGCTGTTTTAACGCGCCGCGGGGCTTTACGATCGTTAACTATGGTTAACGCGCGTAGTATGACGTTAACAGTCGTTGGCATGTGATTACGCACGTTATACTGCACTTACGATCGTTAACATCGTACAATGCGCGTTATTCTCATTTACCGCACTTTAGTAAACATACCCCTTAGTCTGTTATGTTATGCGTGTTGGTAGGATTTGCAGTAATGGAATGGATGGACTCCATTTAATGGAAACCTCCATCTTGTAATAGAAAAACAAAAAGATGAAAAATGTACACAATAAAAAATTATTCCATGATTGAAAAAGCATTTGGAAGACTTAAAAATATGTAAAGACTTTCTGTAAAGAGAAAAACATCCTGCATTAACTACTCACTGACTGCAAGAAACAGCATACAACACTGCTGATAGCGCCTTGTTGTCACAATAAGTTCAGTCGCAAATTAAAACTCACGTTTTACAGCAATATTCCTGATGATAAAAAAACACATTTAAAAAACCTCAAATACTGGTTAATCAAGCCAGTGCCATGATTTAAATTCTCCCTGAACAATTCAGAGCAAATTTGTTTCATAACAGTTTGCCAACATATTTTATACTGTTCAATAATCTTTAACTCTATTAATAATCATTTTCAGATATTGACAGTGCTTGCAAGAAGTTTCGTGAGACGCCTTGTCTAGAAAGCAGCTCCTTGCTGTCAGTCAGTGGGCACATCATGTCACACTATCCAACACCAACACGTAGACGTCATCGAACTACTTTTTGCCAAGAACAGCTGGAACACTTGGAAGCAGCTTTCAGCAAGAATCATTATCCAGATATCTATTGTAGAGAAGAGCTGGCCAAGATTACTAAACTCAGCGAGGCCAGGATCCAGGTACAGCAATCACGGTACAGCCCACCACTGACTGTTTACACTTGGCTGAGTTTGAAACGCATTCCATTTGAGTTTCCCACAAACTTATGAAAATGAAATGCCTTTTGGACTCAGCTGAAGTCAAATTTTAAGATGAGCATATGAATATTCTACAAAGCAGTGCAGCAAGACCTGTTATTATAAGTAGGCCCAGGTCTGAGTAATCATTCAAAAATAGTGTTTGAAATGGGTGTAGCAAAGACAAATGTCTCAGAAATGAACTCTGAGCATTTGCTCAAACTGGTGCCTACTTTTGCTAACATTACAACATGGGATACTGAAAAGATTGTATCATAGTTACCTCATTCATAATATATGTGTGCATTTTTACAATGGAGCAAACGGAAATAAATGTCATGATGTGTGGAGAATAATGTTTTGTTGAAGGCTGTGTTAAAGTTGTTCGCAAGGGCCATGGGCCACCAGAGGGTGCTGTTGGAAACAACAAAATTCACTGTTCCTGATCAAACTATGTGGTTGAGTCCCTCTGGGACAGGTCCTACCTAGCCATATTGAAATAAGCTGTGTTAACCACCTTGAAAGTGACATGTATTGCTGTGGTAGAATTTTAGTTCTCTTTGTGAGCATTTCCTTTTCACTTTTATGACACATTGCAGGCTGATAAAAACTTGTTGATTTCAGATACAAATGAAATCTGGAGAAAGTCTGACAACGAAGGAATCTGCAACCTTTTAGCAAATTTCACATATGGAGCCCCTCATAGAAATGAAAGCAGGCAAACCTCTCTTATTTGATGCATTTATTGGTCAATGTAATTGAAAAAGTGATGTATCCTATTTTGTGTTTAGGTATGGTTCCAAAACCGAAGAGCAAAACACCGCAAACATGAAAGAGCAATACAGAAGTCTGCAAGTCCAGCTATGATTTCAGCCTGCAGCAGTCTCATGCCTACGGTTTGCTCAGTATCATCTTCCGGTCACCAGTATCAGTACTCACACTCTCTGAACCACATTCCTCGCTTTTCATCCATGGCGACCACCAGTTATCCCACACCCTCTGCTGTCAGTCAGTTTACATGCACAGGCAGCCATACACATTTATCAGCTGCTGCTCCACCAGCTTGCCAGCATGAAGACTGGTACAGTCCACTCTGTTCCATTAACGCTCCAAGTACTGGACTGCCGTCACCAATGATGTCGCTCACCCCCATGTCTGCATTAGATCCATCAATCCATTGGAACTGAAATCTATGGCTGACTGTATTACCTAGAGCAGACATACTATATGAAGTACACTATTGAATTTAAATTACTATATAAAGTAAAAAAAGCATCTACTACAGGTAGAATGATATGCAGGTTTTATGTATAAAGCAACTTACAAAGGGAGAGAGAGAAAGAGAGCAGTTGTTCTCAGGTCAGTCCTTGGGACACACCCAGCCAGTCAGGTTGCCAGGATATCCACGATGAGTATAATTTGAAAACAAGGGAAGCAATGCATGTGGATCTATTTCATGAATATTCATTGTGGATATCCTGAAAATCTGTCTAAGAACCACTGATATATACCAGTGCTTCACAGCTCTCTCCTGGAGACGCACCTAGCCACTGGATATTATGTATTATATATGCGAGATCCATTGTGGACATGTGTATATATACATATGAGAAAGAGAGATGCCAATTGGCTGCAGATTTTCATGTCACGTTGTTCCAGTCCTGGTTTTATTCCACTGCCTGCATTGACTTGCAGTGGTATTCACTCCCACAGGGCACACCCACATCAGGTTTTCAGGATATCCCTAATGAATATTCATGAGATTGGCATGCAAATCACTTCCATTGTATGCAAACCTGTATTTCACATGCATATGCATTAAGGGTATCCCAGGCTGACTGGACTGTGATGCTCAAGGACTGGGATTCAATGCCACTGCCCTATTGACTTTCTTAAGAAAATCAAGATTACAATTCCACGTAGAAAGTGGGATAAAATCATGACTGGATCAACTTGTGTCAAACTCCAGTCCTGGCCGGCTGCAAACCAGTTAGGGTTTCGGGATATCACTAATGAATCTGCACGAGATATATTTGTATGCAGTATCCCCCACTGTACACAAATATTTCTCATGCATATTCATTAAGACAATCTGAAAAGGAAGCTGATTCGTGGCCCTTCAGGGCTGGAGTTTGACAGCCCTGATCTAGAGCTAATTGCAACCCTATATATCAGAGATTCTCAAACCTGTCCTGGGGAATTACCAGCTAGTCAGGTTTTCAGGATATCTATAATAAATATGTATGAGAGAGATTTGCATGCCTACTACCTCCATTATATGCAAATTCATTGTGGATATCCTGGAAACCTGACTGGCTGGTGGTCCTCCAGGGCAGATTTGAGAATCACCGCTATATATCATGGGTTCTCAATCCAGTTCTGCGAACACCCTTAACCAGTCAGGTTTCCCGGCCATCTACAATGAATACGCATGATAGATTTACATATATTTGCATGCACTGCCTCCGTTAAATGTAGTTACTGACCTGTCACAGGTGTTCTGCATGGACAGCAGGAAAAGTCCTCACGTTTGGGTGATGTCACATGCGGGAGTATTCCCAGCTCTTTCCAGAAACTTTTGAAAGTTCCACTGTGCATGCATGTGCCATTCCACCTGCAGTGGCAGCGCCAACCTGACCTTAGCCCAATACAAGAGCTGAGGAGGTGAGTGGGTTGTGAGGACTTTTCCTGCTGTCCACAGAGAATACCTGCTACGGGTGAATAAGCACATTTTCTCCATGAACAAGCAGGAAAAAAGTCCTCACTGCTATTTGGCTCCAGTTCTCTAAATTCAATAAGAAAACACACATACACAGAATTATATCAATAACAGTATTACTTCAGCTTCAGCAGAGGAATTCTCGCCTGCAAACGTGAGCAATTCTCCCATAATTCCTACTCCAGCTAGACCATAGTATTTCTTTTATTAGGAAAAAAAACCCTGCTACATGATACAAATTCATCTTATCACTCTACATCATGCTTCTACCTTATAGATTAAGCTAAACACTACGTGTTACAGGTCAAACTAGGCACAGACATTGCTCATACATAATCAGGACAAACAAAAACATCCTATCTCCATAAGAATTCTCTCTCACAAAACAGCTTCATCTGCAAAATAAGACCTTGGCTTCTGTACACATAAACTGCTAAGCTGCTACAGATCAAGCTTCAGGCTGTCAGCAAAATTCCAAGCCAATCTCCATATTAACCCTTTCAGAGGGCCCAGTACCCACTTCAAGTCCCTTTCAAGCACTGATTGGCTGAAACTGCTGTCGCATTGGGAATCTCCCTCCAGAGAGTAATTAGATGTGAATGTGTGGACAGAAATCCATATTGCAATCTTGCAAATCTCTTCCATAGAGACTGAGCGCAAGTGGGCCAGTGACAGAGCCATAGCTCTGACACTATGAGCTGTGACATGACCCTCAAGGCTAAGGCCCGCCTGGGCATTAAGTGAAAGAGATGCAATTTTGACAGGGTGTATTTGGAGATGGCAATCTCCAATCTGTTGGGGTCAAAGTAACATAGTATATGACGGCAGATAAAGACCAGCATGGTCTATCTAGTCTGCTCAGCAAGGTGGCAAGAGTAGGTTCATCTGCTGCTCCGTGCAGGTCACCCCTCCTCATGCCTTTGTTTAGGGATGTACCCACCGCCCTGTGCAGGTCACCTCTATTTGTAAAAATATAAGAGATAGTTACATTTATTTTGATTTTATCCTGTTGCTATAAAGGGATCCACTGTGCCTGTCCCATGTCATTTTGAATTCTGTCACTGTTTTTGCCCCCCCCCCCCCCACCCACTTCCATTGGGAGGGCATTCTAAGCATCCACCAACCTTTCAGTGAAAAAGTATTCCTGATGTTGCCTTTCAGTTTACCCCCTTGCAGCTTCATGTTATGCCCTCTAGTTTTACAGATTCCCCGTCTTTGAAAAAGTTTTGTTTGTTCATTAATACTCTTTAAGTATTTAAAGGTCCATATCATATCTCCCGTGTCCCTCTTCAACTCTAGCGTATACATATTTAGGTCTTCAAGTCTATTCTCATAGTCTTCTGGCGCAGGCTCCAAATCATTTTAGTCTCCTTCCTCTGAACCGTTTCCAGTCGTTTTATATCCTTTGTGAGATATGGTCTCCAAAACTGAACACAATATTCCAAGTGAGGCCTCACCAACGACTTGTACAGTGGCATTAGTACCACCTCCTTTCTGCTGGTAATTCCTCTCTGTATGCAACCTAGCAACCTTTCTGGCTTTAGCCACCACCTTGTCACACTGTTTTGCCACCTTGAGGTCCTCAGAAACAATCACTACGAGGTCCTTCTCCTGGTCCATGCACACCAACATTTCATCCCCTATCACATACAATTCCCTTGGATTTCTGCATCCCAATTGCATGATACTGCACCTCTTCACTGCCAAGCATTAGACCATTCTTCCAGCTTTTATAGATCTTTCCTCATGTTATCTACTCCCTCAGGGGAGTCTACTCTGTTGCAAATTTTCATGTCATCTGCAAAAAGACAGACTTTTCCATTCAGTCCTTCAGCAATATCACTCAAAAATACATTGAATAGTACCAATCCTGGGGCACGCCCCTAATCACCTTCCTTTCATCTGTTTACCATCATCTTCTGTCATCTGTCAGTCAACCAATTTCTGATCCAGTTCACCACCTTGGGACCCATCTCCAGGATCAAAAGAAACAAAAAGCTGGATGGACCTTCTAAGGACTTTTGTCCACTCCAAGTAGAAAGCTAAGGCTCACTTGCAATCCCAACATGTGTAGCACAACTTCCCCTCTGTGGGAATGAGGTTTTGGAAAGAATATTGGAAGTATGATTGATTAATTAAAAAAAAATTCTGTGATCACTTTCAGAAAAAATTTAGGATGATACGAAGGACCACTCTTTTGTGATGAAATTTTGTATAAGGTGGACAAACTACTAAGGCTTGAAGCTCGCTCACCACCAGAAATACCATTTTCCAGGTCAAAAATTTCAGAAGACAGGTACTGAGTGGCTCAAAAGGAGCTTTCATCAGATGTGTAAGAACCGCATTGAGATTCCAAGATATTGTGGGTAGCTTATAGGTAGTGTTTAGTAGTAGTAAACCCTGCATGAAGCAAACAATTAAAGGCTGAACAGTGATGGTTTTACCTTATACTTCTTGGTGGTATGCTCCAATTGCACTGAGGTGAATCCTTACAGAGTTGTACAAGTCCAGGCTCTTAGAGTGTAGAAGATACTCAAGCAGTGTTTGTGTGGAACAGGCGAAAGGATCTAGAGAGCGTTCCTCACATCAAATAGCAAATCTCTTCCATTTGCATGCATAGGACTCTCTCAGTGACGCATTCCTGGAGGCCAAAAGGACATTAGTCACACCGGTCAGCAGACTGAGTTTGGACAATGATAGCCTCTCAACATCCAAGCTGTGAAAACTAGCGACTTGATGTCAGATCCGGTGCCTGTCAAAGCCGAATTGGTTCCTGAATGGAAAGTTTCAGAAGTAGAGAGAACCATGGTGGCCTGGGCCAATAAGGGGCGATGAGAATCTTCGTACCTTAGTCTCTTTTTAGCTTTAGGAAAATCTTGGCAATGAGAGGTATTGGAGGATATGTGCAGAGCCGGCCCAAGGGTTCTGCCACTCTAGGCAGAAATCCCGGCCTTGCAGTGACTCCTCTCCTGCTGACGCCACCCCCAGCTGCCGCCGATTCTGTCTCAGGAGGGGGAGGCAGGCAGCAGTAGCATTTCCAAAAGCAGTGGCTTTCTGCCGCCGCTTTTGGAAATACTGCTGCTGCTAGCCTCCCCCCGCCCCCACCCCAAATGGAATCAGTGGCAGCTTGTGGGGCAGCACAGCCACCATGTATGCTGCTGCCACTGCCATCCACCCAGGCCAGCCACCCTAGATGGCCACCTAGCTCACCTAAAGGACAGGCTGGCCCTGTCTATGCATACAGAAGACCCTCCCCCTAATATAGGAAGAAAGCAACTGAGGCTAGTTTGCTGTGTGACCCCAATCTGGAGCAGAACCAATCCACCTGGGCATTCTGAGGAATCATGAAAGGACCTATCGAGGGAGTGCCCCATTCCCAAAAGATGCAACTAGCGACCTCCCTATCCAGGGTCCATTCGTGAGGCTGACGGACTTGACTCAATCTGTCCACCAGAGTGTTTTGTTCACCAGGCAGGTAGGTGGCTCTCAAGTCCATCCCATGAGAGATGGTAAAATTCCACAATCTGACTGTTTTCCAACACATGAGTTACATCCCCATTTCTTTCTGCTTATTGATGTAAAACATGGCTACTTGATTGTTGGTTTGAATTAGAAAATTTGATTGGACAACCAGTCTTTGAAAGCCAGAGCATTCACAATAGATTTTATTTTCAAGAAGTTGATCTGATGGAGACTTTCTTGGAGGGACCAAGTTCCCTGAGTGCTGAACCCATCGAGATGAGCTCCCCAACCTAGCTTGGATGCATTTGTTATCAATAATTTCTGCAGCAAAGGAATTTGGAAGAGAAGTCCCTTGGTCAAATTGTCTTGAATATTCTACCAGTCCAGAGACTGGATGAGAGGATGAGTGCTGAACAGAAGGCACAGATTCCCTGTGGCTTGCAACCACTGAGTACTCAGTGTCCATTGAGCTTGTCTCATATAGAGACATGCCAAGGATGTTACATGTACTGTTGATGCCATGTAGCCCAGTAATGTTAACATGGCATGAGTTGGCACCTACTGACTAATTTGAATCTCTCAAACTATGCTGTCAGTCTGGATTGTCTCTTGTGTGGGAGGAAAGCTCTCACCTGAGTCATGTCGAGCAGATCTCTGATGAATTCCAAGTGTTGGGTGGGATGGAGGTGGGATTTTTGGTTAATTTATCACAAACCCTAGTAGTTCTAGCACCAAAATGGTCAGCTGTGTTGATTCATGAACTCCTTCCTGAATGGCACTCTTGATCAACCAATCGTCCAGGTAGGGGAAGATGTATACTCCCAGTCTGCATAGAAACGCTGCTACCATGGTGAGACATTTTGTAAATACATGGGGAGCTGACATCAATACTAGAAGTGCTGCCACCCTACTACGAATCTGAAATACTGTCTGCGAGTGGGATGTATCTGTACAGTATGTGGATGTAGTGCAAGAAAAACAGGACGACACCACACCACTGGTAGGAATGAGAGCTTTATTTAATTGTGTCTAACGGTCTGCTCAACATATGTTTCGGCCAGGAGGCCTTCTTCAGGGGACTGAGACCAATCAGAAAAGGACACATAGATATGCTCTCAATTTGTGTTAGAAATAGCTAAGGGAACTCACTCCATAGAATCAGTGAAGAAGGCCTCCCAGACCATTAGACACAATCAAATAAAGCTCTTGTTCCTACCAGTGGTGTGGTGTCTTGAAGAAGGCCTCCTGGCCGAAACACGTGTTGGGCAGACCATTAGACACAATAAAATTAAGCTCTCATTCCTACCAGTGGTGTGGTGTCTTCCTGCTTTTCTTGCACTTGGTTCTATTGCAGGTGGGATGCTCCCCTTGCCAGTATGTGGGTATATGCATCTTTCCAGAGAGCCAATAAGGGAGTGGGTGCCTAGAGAAATCATCTTGAACTTTTCTCTGACTAGATATTTGTTCAGATCTTTTAAGTCTAGGATGGGATGGAACCCCCTGTTTTTTTGGTGATCAGAAAATACCTGGAATAAAATCCTCAACCTTCTTGCTCTGGTGGTATGAGCTCAATCCCTTTGAAGGGCAGTAACATCTTGCAGAAGTAGTTCCTGATGCTGAGGGTTTAAGGATTGAAACCTTGGAGGGCAATTTGGAGGAAGATTGAATAGATGTAATTTGTAGCCACTTGCTGAGCTTAAAAAGGGACTGCCTCTGGAGAAAAAGAGTGAGCTTCCCTCTGACAAGGGAGTCCTTTGCTATGGCTACAGGTAGATTGGCTATGCTCTACAGGAACTAGTCAAAACGCTGTCCCAGATTATGGCGGAGGAGCAGTTGGGCCCTCTGAGACTTCTCTCGCTTTGTTTGAGCACAATGAGTCTGTTTTGATTGGGAATAGTGAGAACCAGGAAAATACCTACGCCTCTGAGAGTAGTAGGTCTTTTTCTGGATGCCACCCTAAAACCTTCTGCAGGAAGAAGCCAGCTCAGACATGTGCCTTGAGAGGTTTTGAAGGATAATGTGCTGCTTTACTATGAAGCCAACCTTCTCTTTGACCTTATCTCTGAAGAGATTTTCTCCATGGCATGATATGTCAGCAAGCTTGTCCTGCAAGATTGTTAGAGGTCTGAAATCCGGAGCCAAGCAAGTCTCCAGGTGCCAATACTTGCTGCAGAAATTTAAATTTAAAGTCACTTATTTAAATTCAGGTCAGTCAGGGCTTAGTACCACCAGAGAGCTTTTGATTTAATTCAAACTCAGAGTAAAGCTTAGCATAGAAGGTAGAATAGAATAAATATTCTTTCAGTAGAAAGAAAGAAATTGTTTCTAGAGACCTTTAGAAAAAGGCCTTCCAGTTAGGAGGCAAGAGAACTGTGAAATTATTTTAAAAAGGTGTTAAAGCCAAGTTACAGATCAGAGAGGCAATTTGAAAGGCTCTCTCTATCAAACCAAGGGCTGTGGAACTTGTTAAGAGATTACCTTAAAAGCACAGGTCAGGGCACTGTATAGCAAACCAGCTTTTACTGTGTTTCTTTCCCTCGCAGCCCCAGACTCCCACCCACCCCAGACATAATCTTAGATTTATAGGCTCTTATAGTAACATAGTATATGACAGCAGATAAAAACCAGTATGGTCCATCTAGTCTGCCCAGCAAGGTGACAAGAGTAGGTGCACCTGCCACTCCATGCAGCTCACCCCTTCCTATGCCTTTGTTTAGGGGTGTACCCATCTCTTCGTGTAGGTCACCCCTATTTGCTGAGATATAAGAGATAATTATGTTTATTTTGATTTTATCCTGTTGCTATAAAGGGATCCACTGTGTCTGTCCTAAGCCATTTTGAATTATGTCACAGTATTTACCCCCACAACTTCCATCGGGAGAGCATTCCAAGCATCCACCACCCTTTCAGTGAAAAACTATTTTCTGATGTTGCCTTTCAGTTTACCCTCTTGCAGCTTCATGTTATGCCCTCTAGTTTTACGGCTTCCCCGTCTTTGGAAGAGGTTTGTTTGTTCATTAATACTTTTTAGGTATTTAAAGGTCTGCATCATATCTCCACTGTCCCTCCTCTCCTCCAGAGTGTACATATTTAGGTCTTCTAGTCTCTTCTCATAAGTCTTCTGATGCAGGCTCCAAATCAGTTTGGTTGCATTCCTCTATACTGTTTCCAGCCTTTTTATGCCCTTTGTGAGATATGGTTTCCAAACCTGAACACAATATTCTAAGTGAGGCTTCACCAGTGACTTGTACAGTGGCATTAGACCTCCTCCTTTCTACTGGTAATTCTTCTTTGTATGCAACCCAGCATCTTTCTGGCTTTTGCTACTGCCTTGTCATACAGTTTCGCCACCTTGAGATCCTCAGAAACAATCACTCCTGGTCCGTGCACACCAACCTTTCACCCCCTATCGCATACAATTCCCATGGATTTCTGCATCCCAAGTGCATGACACTGCACTTCTTCACATTAAATCTTAACTGCCAAGTATTAGATCCTTCTTCCAGCTTTTGTAGATCTTTCCTCATGTTATCCTCTCCCTCAGAGGAATCCACTCTTTTGCAAATTTTCATGTCATCTGCAAAAAGACAGACTTTTCCATTCAGTCCTTCAGCAATATCACTCACAAACACATTGAACAGTACTGGTCCCAGGACCGAACCCTGGGGCACATTGCTAATCACCTTCCTTTCATTTGAGTGAGTTCCATTTACCGTCATCTTCTGTCGTCTGTCAGTCAACCAATTCATGATCCAATTCACCACCTTGGGACTCATCCCCAAGCTGTTGAGTTTATTGATAAGCCTCCTATGAGGAACAGAATCAAAGGCTTTGCTGAAATCTAGGTATATCACATCCATTGCATGCCCTTGATCTATTTCTCTGGTCACCCAGTCAAAAAACTCAATCAGATTTGTTTGACAAGATCGTCCTTTGGTAAAACCATGTTGCTTTGGATAATGCAACCTGTTGGTTTTGAGGAAGTCCACTATTCGCTCTTTCAGGAGCGCCTCCATTACTTTTCCCACCACTGAGGTAAGGCTTACTGGCCTGTAGTTTATCACTTCTTCCCTACTGCCACTTTTGTGAAGAGGTAGCGCCATCAACCCTTCTCCTGTGGAAATTCTCCTGTCTCCAAGGATATATTCAAGACATCCTTTAACTGCCCTGCAAGAACCTCTCTGAGCTCTTTCAGTATCCTGGGATGTATCCCATCCGGTCCCATGGCCTTGGCCACTTTCAGTTTTGCATGCTGCTCTAACACATCGTCTACTGTGAATGGTGTGGTATCTACTCCATTCCCATTTGTATATTTATCAATCACAGGTGGTTCTTCTCCAGAGGTTTCTCTAGTAAAAGCAGAGCAGAAGTATCTTAAAAAGGATATAGCGTTATTAGAAAAGGTACAGAGAAGAGCCACCAAAATGGTAAAGGGGATGGAAGGCTACTCCTATGAAGAGAGGCTACAAAGGTTAGGGCACTTCAACTTGGAAAAGAGACAGCTGAGGGGAGATATGATAGAGGTCTATAAATTAATGAATGGAGTGGAATGGGTAAACATAGATTGATTGTTTACGCTATCAGAATATGGAAAGACTAGGGGACATGTAATGAAGCTACAGGGTAAACTATTTAAGACTAATAAGAGAAAATATTTTTTCACTCAACATGTAATCAAACTCTGGAATTTGTTACCGGAAGATGAAGTAAAGGCTGTTAGTGTAGCTGAGTTTAAAAAAGGTTTGGACAAGTTCCTGGAGGAAAAGTCCATAAACCATTATTAAAAAGGGACCCAGGATATCAATGCTTGACCCAATACAAGTATTGTGGAACCTGTGTCTCTTGGGGATACTGCTAGGTACGTATGACCTAGATTGGCTACTGTTGGAAACAGGATACTGGTCTTGATGGACCTTGGTCTGACCCAGTATGGCATATCTTATGTTCTTATTTTTGCTTTTTCAATGTCACTTTCCACAAATCTGTTCCCAGCACTTTTGAGTCCTGTAATTCCACCTCTGATTTTCCTCCTCTCCCGAATATAGCTGAAAAAGGTTTTGTCGCCACACTTCACATTTTAGCGATCTTTTTTCTGCCTTTGATTTTGCTATCCTTATTTCTCTTTTTGTCTCTGTTAATTTGATCCTGTATTCTTTTCTGTGTTGTGAACTTTTGAATTTTGTGAAAGCTGTGTTTTTTGCCTTTATTTGTGCAGCCACTTCTTCTTCTCATGGGTTTCCTTTTCCTCTTGTTTTTATTTACTTTCCTTACATATGTATCTGATGCCCCTTTTATTGCCTCCTTTAGTTTAGCCCAATGCAATTCCATTTCCCTTATCCCCTCCCACCCTGCCAACTCCTCCTTCAGGTACTTGGCTATTTTACAGAAGTCAGTGTTTTTAAAGTCTAGGACTTTGAGCTTGCTGTGATTGGATTCTACCTTGACTTTTATCTCAAACCACACCGTGTGATGATCGCTGCTGCTCACATGGGTACCCACCTGGATATTCGACATGCTATCTCCATTGGTGAGCACTAAATCCAGCATCGAGCTTTCCTTGGTTGGTTCCATCACTATTTGTCTAAGTAATTCATCTTGGAAGGCATCTACAATTTTTTTTACTTCTTTCCAGATTTGCAAAAGGAATACTCCAATCCACATCGGGTAGATTAAAATCACCCAATATGATTACTTCCCCCTTCATGGGTATCTTTGCAATATCAGCAATCAATCTGCTATCCATTTCTTTGGTTTGAGTTGAAGGCCTGTAGACTACACCAGTATGGATGACATAGCCATCTCCTCTTTCCAACACAGTCCACAGCGCTTCTTCTTTTCCCCACGTCCCCTGCATTTCAGCAGTTTTAAAATTGCCTTTGACATATAGGGCTCCTCCTCCTCCTTTTCTACCCTCTCTATCTCTTCTGAATAGATTATAGCCAGCTATGGTTATATCCCATTCATGCAACCCGTTAAACCATGTTTCTGTAATGGCCACAATGTCCAAGTCCATTTCCACCATTAGGGCTTCTAGATCAGGAACGTTGTTGGCTAGGCTTCGGGCATTTCTGCTCATTGCTTTCCAGCATTTGTTGACTGACTTGCCTGTATTTTGCATGGATTTTGTTCTACACGCCCCTTCCCACTTGCCATTGATATGTGGTTTAAAAGTGTGGCTGTTTCTAATGTCATATTGCTTTTGCTGGGAGTGACATCCTTTACTTGTCCTTCTCCATCCGTCACCCCCTTTCCGTAGTTTAAATGCCTGTCCACATACTGCCTGAATCCTTTTCCCTGTATTGGAGAGATGTAGTCCATCAGCACAGCATAGTCTCTTGTTGATCCATCTGTTTCCCCACTTGCCTATATATGTAAATCCTTCTTTTTTGCACCAAGTTTGGAGCCATGTATTAAAGTTGTTTATATGATACAGCTTTTCTGCCCCCTTAACATGAAAAGGTAGAACTTCTGGGAATGCTATAGTGTTAACAATGGGCTTCAGTTTCTCTACCAGAATCTGGAAGTTCCTTTGAACTGCAGAGGCACTGTTTCTAGCCAGGTTATTTGTACCCAAGTGGATGACAACATCAGTTTTGGAGTGCTCACTTTCTGCACTAACTATACCAACAATTTGGTTCATATTCCTGCTGGATGAAAAGCCTGGGAGGTATTTGACCATCTTCTCTCCTTTGAACTGCATTCCAAGTTGGTGCCTCTGATGATGGAATCTCCAAGTAGTAGTAGTTTTCTGTTTTATGATTTATTTTCCTATTTGGTGCATTATCAGTAGATTTGACATTAAGTCTTTCATTTAAGGGCATTTCAGTTTCCACGAATTGGGCACCCTCATTATCCAAGGCAGAGAAGGCATTATGCAAGGGAGATATCTTGATGTATAGGGTGTCTCTGCATTACAGGTCATAACCTACCAGAGCCCACTGTGATCCATTTGTTCCTGGGCTGTTTGATTCTTTGTGGGAGCGGTGGTGGATTTTGTTCAGTTTGTACCCTAGATGAGGTGTGTTTAATTGCAGCTAATTCTTCCCTTAGTAGAGTCAATTATTTATGCATAGCAGATAACTTGAGACATATAGGGCAAGCTCTTAGGTTCCAAATGGTTCTTCTCAGAATGAAAGCACCACAGTTATTGTATTGAATACACGACATCCTGATTTAGCTGTCCTCGGAGGAGAAAAAGTGGGTGTAACACCCAATTAAAGGACAGATGTCAATGTATATGATGACTATATAGGCAATGCAACCCTGGGTGGGTGGGGTGAGGGGTAGGGTGGGCAGGATGTTAAGTGTCCCTGGCCAGTAGACCATATATGAACTGAGGGCACACTCAGATATCTGATTTAAAGGCTATCCAAGGAATGTAGGCAGTCTGAATATTCTTAAAAACCTATATCCAACAGTTAATGTTTTTTTTTAAAAACAGGTAATTGTAAAGTCTGAAACCCTTAGCTGAGTGTGTAGAAACATAGAAATGTGACAACAGAAAAAGACCACATGGCCTATCTAGTCTGTCCTTCCATATCAACAACTAAAACAGTCCCCTTTTTACCTTTAGAGATCCTCTGTGTTTGTCCCATGCTTTTTTGAATTCAGTTACTGTCCTCATCTCTACCACCTCCACTGGGAGACTATTCCATGGATCCACTACTCTTTCCGTAAAGAAATATTTCCGCATATCACTCCTGAATCTATCCCCCTTCACCCTCATCCCATGTCCCCTTGTAGCAGAACTTGCTTTCAATTGAAAGAGGTTCTCTCCCTGAACATTTATGCCACAGAGGTATTTAAACATCTCAATCATATCACCTCTATCCCACCTTTCCTCTAAGGTGTAGATATTAAGATCCTTCAGTCTGTCCTCATATGCTTTATAATGAAGACCACTAATCATTTTAGTAGCCACACTCTGCACAGACTCCATCTTGTTCACATCCTTTTGAAGGTGCGGTCTCCAGAATTGCACACTATACTCCAAATGAGGTCGCACCAAAGACTTATACAGAGGCATTATCACCTCCTTTTTTCTGCTAGCCATTCCTCTCTGTATGCACCCAAGCATCCTTCTAGCTTTTGCCGTCACCTTTTCTACCTGTTTAGCTACTTTAAGATCATCAGACACAACCACTCCTAGGTCCCGCTCTTCTTTAGTGGACAAAAGTACTTCACCCCCTATACTATATTGCTCCCTTGGATTGCTGCAGCCCAAATGCATGACTTCACATTTTTTAACATTAAATCCCAGCTGCCAGATTCTAGACCATTCTTCAGCTTAGCTAGATCCCTCCTCATGTTATCTACCCCTTCCTGGGTGTCTACTCTATTGCAGATTTTGGTATCATCTGCAAAGAGGCAAACCTTACCCGACAGCCCTTCCGCTATATCACTAACAAAGATGTTAAAAAGAATCGGACCAAGGAAAGATCCCTGGGGCACAGCACTGGTAACATCCTTCTCCTCAGAGTGAGCTCCATTTACTTGTACTCTTAGTCGCCTCCCACTCAACCAATTTCTAACCCAAGCAGTAACTTTAGGGTCCATCCCTAGGGTGTTCAGTTTGTTTATAAGTTGCCTGTGAGAAACAGTGTCAAAGGCTTTACTGAAATCTAAATACATCACATCTAGGGCTCTCCCTCGGTCCAACTCCCTGGTCACCCAGTCAAAGAAATCAATCAGATCTGTCTGACAAGACCTGCCTCTGGTGAATCCATGCTGCCTCGGATCCTGTAATCCGCTGGACTCCAGAAACCTCACTATTTTCTCTTTCAGCAGTGTTTCCAATAAATTTACTCACCACCGAAGTTAAACTAACCGGCCTGTAGTTTTCAACTACATCCTTACTTCCGCTTTTGTGTAAAGGCACCACATGAGCCTCTCTCCAGTCCTTTGGCACCACTCCTGACTCCAACGAGGCATTGAAAAAATCAGTGAGTGGAGTTGCTAGAACGTCCCCAAGTTCCCTCAGTATTCTAGGGTGTATCCCATCCGGTCCCATCGCTTTGTCTACTTTAAGTTGAGCTAGTGTCTCATGAACACAGTCATCTGAAAATTGTTCAAGATGTCCCTCGCTTCTGTTCCTGTTTGTGGGTGTTTTCTGAGGTCCTGCTCCTGGTTCTTCATCTCTGAACACAGAACAGAAATATTTGTTAAGCAATTCCACTTTATCCTTATCAGCTTCTACATATTCCTCCCCTGCACCCTTGAGTCTGACAATACCACTTTTGCCCTTCCTCTTCTCACTAATATATCTGAAAAATGTCTTATCCCCCAATTTTATTGCATTGGCTATTTCCTCCTCCTTTTGAATCTTTGCCTTCCTGACTACTTTGCTAGCATTTGTAAGTTTTTCCAAATACAGATGCCTGTCTTCCTCTGTCTGTGATCGCTTGTATTTCATGAAGGTCTCCCTCTATTTCTTCACTTTTTCAGCTACTTCTTTTGAAAACCATAGCAGTCTCCTTTTCCTTTTACCTTTATTTACCATTTTAACAAAAAGGTTGGTTGCCCTTAAAATATCAAACAATAGGAGAAGGGGATCTTCCGCAGAGAATACAGTAGGTAAAAGCGGAAGCCAAAGACCACGGCCAAACACAGTAGGGGTGTTCAAAAGACTTTATTAGCAGACCCACTACAACATCAGAAACACTTTCACCATTGGTAAGCACCAAGTCCAGTATGGCCCCTTCACGTGTGGGGTCTGTTACCAATTGCCTGAATAGTTCTCCTTACTTTTAGATGATACTGCAGCAGGAATGTGCCAATCAACATCTGGCATATTGAAATCTCCAATCAGTAGCACTTCCCCTTTCCTAGCAATGCTGCGTATGTCTTCAATTAACTCTCTATCCACCTCTTCCTCTTGTGAGGGAGGTCTGTATATCACACCAATGCAAACAGATTTCTCTTTCCCTCTTTCTAGTTTAACCCACAATGCCTCCTCTTTCCCTTTTAAGCTCTGTAATTCCAAAACTTTAATAGTAGTTTTTACATATAGTGCCACTCCTCCTCCCCTTCTTCCTACCCTGTCCTTTCTGAATAAAGTATAGCCAGGTATAGTTACATCCCAATCATGGTTTTCTGTGAACCATGTTTCTGTAACTGCCACTAAATCCAAGTCAGCCACTCCCACCAAAGCTTCAACATCAGGGATCTTATTTCCCATGCTAAGGGCATTTATACACACTGCTTTCCATATGTTACCCCTGTTACCCATTTCCATAAAGGTATTTAATGTATCACCTACCTGGGGGCTTTCGCCTACCTGGGGGCTTTCTTCACCCATCCCCAACGAATCTAGTTTAAAGCCCTCTTCAGTAGATTAGCCAGTCTACTACTGAAGACACGTTGAGCTTTCTTGGACAGATGGATGCCATCTCTGCTCTGCAACCCTTGCAATCATTGCAATATAGTTTGTACCCTATATTGCAATGATAGGGTAGATCAAATTGGTGGACGGGATGTGCTTTATGTCAGAGAGTGCATTGAGTCACACAGGATAAAGGTTTTTCAGGAAACAAAACTCACTGTAGAATCTTTATGGATATAAATTACATGTAAAAAAGGGAAGGCAATGGCAGTGGGGGTGTACTACTGTCCGCCTGGCCAGAACGAACAGATGGATAATGAGATGCTGAAAGAAATCAAGGAAGTTAACAAAAGTTATAACACAGTAATAATGGGTGATTTCAATTACCCCGGTATCGAATGGGTCAATGTCACGGCAGGATATGCTAGGGAAATAAAGTTTATAGATTAAATAAATTACTGCTTCTTGGAGCCTTATTTCATGGTATTAAACAGTGTTTTTCACACTTTACTATGAAGATAGTTAAGAAAATCGAAAAGGAGCAGTTGCAAAGGTTAAAGGTTTACTATCTTGGCAGCACAGATACATGTAAACCTTTAACCTTTGCAGCTGCTCCTTTTAGATTTTCTTAACTATTTTCCTCATTTTATCATAGTCTCCCTTTTGAAAATTAAAAGGTAGTACTGTGGATTTCCTTACTGACCTTCCTCCATTTAATACATCAAACACTATCATGCTATGATCACTATTGCCAAGTGGCTCTAAAACCATTATCTCTTGCACCAGATCCTGTGTTCCACTAAGGACTAGATCCAAAATAGCTTCCCCTCTTCTCTGTTCATGAACCACCTGCTCCAAGAAGCAGTAATTTATTTCATCTAGAAACTTTATCTCCCTAGCATGTCCTGCCGTGACATTGACCCACATGTATTCCATGCTTTAAGAAAGGTGGAAGGAAGGCCAAAAAACTGCCAGGATGGTTTGAAGGTGAGGTCAGAGAGGCTATTGTAACCAAAAAAACATCTTTCAGGGAATGGAAAGAGGAGCCAAATGATGAAAATGGAAAACAACATGTGCTCTGGCAAGTCAGGTGCAAGACATTGATAAGGCAGGCAAAGACAGAATTTGAAAAAATGCTTGCTGTGGAAGCGAAAACACACACAAAAAACCCCTTTTTCATAGCAAAAGGCCTGTGAGAGAATCAGTGGGACCATCAGATGATACAGGGGTAAAGGGGTGCCAAGGGAGGACAAGGCCATAGCAGAGAGACTGAATGAATTCTTTGCTTCAGTCTTTACTGAAGAAGATGTAGGGAAGTTACCTATGCCTGAAGTGGTATTTAAAGGTGATGTATCAGAAGAATTGAAACAAATTTCGATAAACCAGGAAGATGTATTACAACTATTTCATAAACAAAAGAGTAGCAAATCACCTGGACCTGATGGTATACAGTACATCCAAAAGTCCTGAAAGAACTGAAATATGAGATTGCAGAACTACTATTAGTAATCTGTGAATTATCATCAAAATAACCTGTAGCATCTGAACATTGGAGAATGGCTAAAGTAATGCCAGTTTTTAAAAAGGTTTCCAGGAGTGACCCAGGAAAATTACAGACTGGAGAGCCAACGCCTGTACTGGGTAAAATGGTAAAAGCCATTATAAAGAATAAAATTACTGAACATGTAGATAGTCATGGTTTAATGGGAGAAAGCCAACATGGATTTAGCCAAGAAAGATCTTGTCTTACTAATATGTTATATTTTTTTGAAGTTGTGAATAAAAAGGTAGATAAATGTGAGACAGCTGATACAGTGTATCTGGATTTTCAGAAAGCCTTTGAATAGGCCCCTCATGAGAGACTCTTGGCGAAATTAAAAAGTCATGGGATAGGAGGCAATGTACTGTTGTGGATCATGAACTAGTTAAAAAATAGAAAGCATAGAGTAGGATTAAATGGTCATTTTCTCAATGGAGAAAGGTGAATAGTGGAGTACCCAAGGAATTCATGCTAGGTCCACTACTTTTTAATATATAGTATTCATAAATGACCAAGAAATGGGAATGAAGTGATCAAATTTGCAGAGGACACAAAATTATTCAAAATTGTTCAAAGACAAGAATATTGTGAAAAATTGCAAGAGGACCTTCATAAACTGGAAGACTGGTCATCCAAATGGCAGATAAAATTTAATGTGGACACGTGCAGAGTTATGCACCTAGGAAAAAACAACCTAAACTATGGTTACACGATGCAAGATTGCACATAAGGAACCACCACCCAGGCAAAGGATTTAAGCGTCATTGTGAATAATATATTGAAACCCTCCACCCAGTGTGCAGCGGCGACCAGGAAAGCAAATAGAATGCTAGGAATCATATGGAAAGGAATGGAGAATAAACCAAGGATATTATAATACCTATGTATTGTTCCATTGTGAGACCACACCTTGAATATTGTGTGCAATTCTGATTGCCATATCTTAAAAAGAATATAACAAAATAAGAAAAGGTATAGAGAAGAGCCACCAAAATGCTAAGGAGGATGGAAGGATATCCCTATGAGGAAAGGCTTTAAAGGTTAGGGCTCTTCAACTTGGAAAAGAGATGGCTGAGGGGAGGTATAATAGAGGTCTATAAATTCATGAATGGAGTAGGATGGGTAAATGTAGATTAGTTGTTTACTCCATCAAAAAGTAGGTTGACTAGGGGACACACAATGAAGCTACAATGTAGCCCATTTAAGACAAACTGGAGAAAACGTTTTTACACACATCACAAACAAGCTCTGAAATTCATTACTGGAGGATATAATAAAAGCTGTTAGCGTAGCTGGAAATAAAAAAGGTTTGGGCAAGTTCCCTGAGGAAAGGTCCATAAACCATTCTTAAAGAGGACCCATGAAATCCACTGCTTCCCCTGACAGGTACTCATGATGTGGATTGGCCACTGCTGGAAACAGGATACTTTGCTTGATGGACTTTGGCCTGACACAGTATGGTATTTTTTATGTTCTTAACTATCGATACCATATCGAAGATATCAGATGTCGCTTGGACTATGAACTTCCAGCAGTCTTTGCTGTGTTTCACCAGGGAATGATATAGTTCCACTCTCTCCAGAGGAAGAAATTGGGACAGATCACCTAGGCCACACATGATGTTCTGCAAGAACATGCTCATATAGCATGTTCCCAAAAAAGAATCCAATGTCTGAGCCTCTCTCCCTGAGTGTGCCAAGGAGTGTGTCTTGGACCTTTTGAGAGTAGATTTGATCACCAGTGACTAGTGAGGAAGTAGAGACTTCTGGAATTCAGGAGCCTTCTGAACTTTGTACAGAGTGAAGCTTTCTACTTACAGGAGGTAAAGAGAAGGGTCTGCCACCTTGTCATCTGCACTCTCTGAAGAATGCAGTGCATAGGCACTGCCACCACTTCCTTGGGGGTAGATGAGTACTGGAGGATCTCCAATTTTTCTGTCCTGGGCTCATCCTCAGACGGCAAAGAAAATGATATGACCTTGGCCATATCCTAAAGAAAATTCTAGAAAGTCATGGCCTCAGGAGGCAACTTTCATTTCTCATGAGGAGAAGGTCAGAAGGAAGTTCTGGGGACCTGTCCGCTGACAGGACCTCAGACTGCTCATCTATGACCCAGCCTTCTGACTCAGAGATGGAGTTGAAGTACTTCAAAGTCTCGGTCTGGATGATTCTCCTGCCCCTTGAATTATAGGAGCTCCTTCGGAAGTGCTGATGCACCAATGACTTTCTAGGAATTAGGGCTATATCAGACTCTGATGCACTAGACAGTGATATCAGCCAGGCAAGTTCCGGTATCAGGGGCCCTTTGATGCCTCAAAGCTGATGCCTCTGTGAACACAATTTACAAGAAGAGGGCTGATGATCAAAGTCCCAAGCACTGAAGACACCAACTATGAGTATCCATGATGGATATGGTCCTTGAGTACCTGGAAGACTTTTTAAATCCGCTGGCTAATTTTTGTGATATTTTGCTTGGCAAAATTGGTTCGGCAAAATCAAATGGCTCAAATTTTACAGAAAAAAGAGGCAGAGCGTGGCCGGAGCAGCAACACCTAAGGAGCTGAGGTGCCATGGAAAAGAAAGGAAACTTTAAAACACAAGAAAACTCTAAACTAGGGAAACTAAGAACAAGCTGTAACAACAGGGCAAGTAAAGTGGGAAAAAAGCTGTTTAACACCACGCAATAAGGCTACTCAGACGACCATTCCAAAAACATGTCCGTGCGGTTCTGCAGAAAAATATGGATTGAGTTCAAGATGGTGTAGTGCCAGCATGGCGCATGCATGCATAGTGGAGCTTCCAAACGTTTCTGGAAGGAGCTAGGAATACTCTTGTGTGGGGATCCGTCAGATGATGCATTCCATATGTGAGGACTTTCTTCTTGCTTGTCCACAGAGAATATGTAAATCTACATCATGCATATTCATTTGCAGATAGTCTGAAAGCCTGACTGGCTGGGTGTGTCTTAAGGACTAGGTTGAGAACCCTTGATATATATAGATAGATAGAGAAAATTTAGGCTCCTCTTAAGGTACTATGAGAAAGGAAGTAAATATGACAATATAAAATCATTCAAAATAAAACAATCTACAGTTTTCATCTGCTGTCAGTACAAAAACCTCATTGGATAACGTGAGAATCAACAGTTAGTACTGAGAGCAAAGGGCAGCATCTAACTGGTGTAGCTGCCTGATATTTACTTTCCATGTTCTAACTGATTCTCTGTAAAGCATTTCATGAGTCAAAGTTAGAGAAGTACCAAATATCTTATCTAAAAGACTTATCTGGTAGAGAGCTGCAGGCTCCAGGGTCACTGAAAAGTAAGATAAACACTATACACTTATGCCCTACACTTTAAACTTCCTCACCCAACTGTGGTTCCTATGCACTAAGCATTTGCTTTAGACCCAAAGTCTTTCGGAAGTGTAGAGAACCAGGATCTATACAGCCTATCACCATATGGATGCCAGTAAGGGAAAGCTTCCCAGCAACAAAGGCTGGAGAGTAATATTGCTGTAAAGCAAAACCATGCCAGAGAAATGCCACAAAAAAATGGGCCATACTTTTTTTATTGCACTAACTGAATCATTTCTTGATTAGCCATCTGGAACTAGTCAAGAAAGATAGGGGCATGTTTACTTAAGTATGCTAATTTAACATGCAATTGTGATGCGATTCTAGCATGGAGGCCTGTGCTAACGTCAGGGAACATGTGCATCTGTCACCCTGCCACTAGTGCATTGCAATTGCACAGCATTGTGCTAATTGGTACACAGGTGCACTTAATGTCATCCATTAAGGTGGCATTAAGTGCACCTGCACTAACAGCAGGAACCATGGAGTGCATGCCAAAGATACTGGTGCTAACTGTGCTGCGCTCTCAGTGCTCACGTTCCACCCCTAACTCACCCAAGTCACTGTCCAATCAAGTACTAACTGCTTAGCTAGGGATTTTTAACCACAGGGCCCTGTGCTTATAGTATTGGATTTTTACTGCATTGTCCTATGCTTTTAAATGCAGCACACTGCGTGCAGAAAACCCTGTACTATTAGTGCACTTGAGTAACCATTCCCCATTGTACTAGTTCCTTAAAAATGTATTATCTAACCTACTATTTTTCTTTATTCATCTGAACTAAAATTAAACTACACTACTTTATTCTGTAATCTTATGATTTTTCCCACAAGTTTATATTTTTTATTGCTAGTAGGTAAGAAGGGCTATAATTTATAAGAGATACCTTTATGCCACTTCTAAAGACAAAGATATTTTAATCATACTTGATCATCTCCTTTCCTTGAGTCCTGCTAGATCAGTCCAAATGAGCGAGTTATGACCCTTGACAGCAGGTGGAAGCAGACTTTGAACAACTTTCCATGATGTCATCAGGAGATATTAGCAGTGGCGCCACACTGAGACAAGCCAGTAAAAGTCTTCCCAAGCATAGTTAAAAACTGAAAAACTCACAGAAAAACTCAGAAATGATTAGCAAAAAACAAGTGGAACAATCTGGACTCAGATTTGGCTGTCTTACTGCATCTTACAGCTGATCAAGCTCTGCAACAACCAAGAACTGAAAAGGCAGCAGGACTTACCAACCTGCAGCAACTTCTTCGAGGGGGGGTTCTGAACTGGTCTAGCAGGACTCAAAAAAAGTAGATTATCAGGTATGATTAAAATCTCTCCTTCCTCATCATCCTGGTAGACCAGTCCAGACGAGTGGGATGTACCCAAGCAGTCAGCACCTCAGGTGGGAGGAAGAAGATGCTTTGGCTAAAACAGCTTCACCAAAGGCATCCTCAGTACTTGCTCCCACATGCAACTAGTAGTGCTTCATGAACCTACTCAAGGAGGACTAGGTAGCTCCCAAGGCAGTGTGCTCCCAAATCCTCTCAAGACACCAAGGCAGATTGAGCGCAGGAAGAAATATTAAACCTAGTTGAGTGATTCCATCCAGCACCTGCTTCCTGGCCAGAAGTACACTGAACCAATGGCCTCTCTGATCCAGTGGGAAATGGGGGATTTGGCCGCCACATGACCCTTCCTCGGGCCACTGAAAAGCACAAACAGAGATCCGATTGCCGAAAGGCATTAGTCACTTCTAGGTACCGAAGCAAAACTCTCCCTACATCAAGGAGACGTAGTGAGGGATGCAAGCAGAGGTAATCCTCTGCAAAGAAGGGCAAGATCACTTCCTGATTTAGGTGCAAAGGAGAGATCACCTTCGGAAGAAAAGATGGAACTGTTCACAAGGAGATGGAAGGGTGAGGAGATCTGTAAACTGCGCTTCCAGTAGGACAAAGCCTGCATCTCTGAGACCCGACAAGACAAAAATCGCCTTAAGAGTGAAATCTAAGAATTGCCTTGCAAATAGTTTATGGTTTATTGATATGTGATATACCATCTTTATGCAGGCAAGCAAGGCGAATAAGTTTGAAAGGCAAACTCTTCAGCACCTTCAACACCAATGAAATACTCCACTCAGGGATGATTAGGCACACTGGAGGCCGAATATGCTTAGCTACCCTAAGGAAACAAGCCACATCAGGGTGGGCCGACAAGGATCCACCTTGTACCTGCCTCAGTAGCACACTAAGGCTACCACCTGAACATTGAGAGAGTTCAGGATCAAGCTTTGGTCCAAACCTATCTGTTAAAAGGCTAGCATGTCTACAACCTCTGCTTTCCCAGTTTTCAGGGACCGCGTTGCACACTAGCACTCAAAACACTTCCACATCCTGGCACAGGCTAAGGAGTTGAGGATCTACAGGCCTTGAGTAGATTATTGAAAACTGTGCCCAAGTAACTGTGCTTAGCTAATCTGTCCCTCTCAATGGCCAAGCTGTAAGCGAGAAGAGAGTGGGGTTTTCCATTGCCAAGAGACTTTGATAAAGAATTCCCTTCTGTGTGAGCCTGAGAGGAGGTCTCACCAGAAGAGCCATCAGGTCGGCATACCATGGCCTGTGCAGAAAATCGAGGGCAACCAGAATCACTAGGCCTTGATGTGTTCAAATCTTGCGGAAGAGGCGGCTCACCAGAAGCCATGCGGGAAATATGTACAGCAACCCCTTCTGGGGATACGTTTGAAGGAGGGCATCCAAGCCCACCATTTGCAGGTCCTTGTGGTGACTGAAGAAGTTGCTCAACTTTGCACTGTTGTGTGTGACTATGAAATCAAATACTGGGAGACCCCATCTCTTCCTTATGAGTTTGAAGGCGCAAGGACTTAGCTCCCACTCTCTGGGATCCACTGTGTTCTTACGGAGAAAAGTGGCCTGAATGTTGTCCACACCCACTATGTGTGTTGCCAACAGAGCCAGCAGGTGCTCCTCTGCCCTCTGCACAGAGCAGCCACCTTAAGTGTCACCCCAGTACTCCGGATCTCTCCCTGTTTGTTGACATAGGCCACTGCTGTGGTGTTGTCAGAAAATACCCAGACTGCTTTGCACTCCAACAAGGGCTGAAAGCCCTCCAGGGCAAACAAATCGTTCTGGCCTCCAGCTGATTGATAGGCCAGGAGGCTTCCTGTGAGGACCAAACCTCCTGCTCATTTGACCAAGGCAGTGCACGCCCAAGCCCTTCAGGCTGGCATCGATCATCAGAACTGCCCAACATGGAGCTTCTAGTGGCATGTCATGTATCATGTGCGTGTCCTCCCACCACCAAGCCAACTGGTCCTTGAGGATCCCAGGAAGGGGAAGGGTTTGTTCAAAGAGCTGTGAGCTCAGAGACCATAGAACAGAAGGTGCACCTGAAGTCGGAGACATGTGCGCCCTGGCCCATGGAACCAACTCAAGGGTTGATGCCATGGACCCCAGAAACTGCAGAGTCCCACGCCCAAGGAGCAAGCTGCTGACATAACTCTACTAGCTGGGTTTGTAGCTTGAACATCCTTTCAACTGTGAGGAACACATACCCCTGTAAGGTGTCAAAACGTGCCCCCAAATACACCAATTCCTGTGTGGGATTGAGGTTTCTCTGGGATAATTGATCACCAGCCACTGGGTCACCAGAGTTGTGACCACCCTTATTCTCCAGTGAATCTGACCGGATGAGCCAGTGATCCAGGAATGGGTGCACCCAGATGCCCTGCCAACACAGAAGGGCTGCCTCCACCATCATCACTTTCGAGAAAGCACAGGGAGCAATGGCCAGGCCAATGAGCAGAGCCCTAAACTGAAAGTATTGACCAAGGATGCAAAAGTGGAATGAATCACTGATCCTGGTCCCTGATGGGAATATGAAAGTAGGCCTTGGCCAGGTCCAGGGAGGTGAGGAACTCCCCTCATTGTACAGATGTGATGGTGGAGTGGACATCTCCATTCGAAAGTGAGGAACTCTGCCTTTTGATTGAGAATGGGCCAAAAGGATCCCCTTTCTTGAGCACCACAAAGTAGATGGAATATGACCCTGACCTCGCTCTGTGGAAGTCATGGGTACGATAGCCTGCGATTGCAAAAGGATCTGTAGCGCATCCTTGACCCTCTTCCTTCTGCATAGGCAGTGGGAAGACTCCACAAAGACATCTCTGAGTGACCCTACAAACTCCAACATGTAGCCCTGACCCAGAATGTCCAGCACCCACTGGTCTGAAGTAATCTGGGTCCTTTCTGAGAGAAAATGCCAGCCATACCCTACCAGTGGTCTCTCGAAAGGGACCTTCTGGATCTAATTGGGAGGATTTGCTAGCCTCCAAAGTAGCTGAGGATGAATCCCATGGATACTGGTTCCTTCAAAGGGCTGGACCTTTGTGGGCCATGATCCATAAGACTAGATCAGTGTAGAGTCCTTCCAGGCCACTCAAGAATTCTTCTGGGCTGCTGAACAAAGCCCCTTTGGTCACTCCTCCAGCCACTGTTCCCTCTAAGCTGTGCGCGTGTGCGCGCGCACACACCTCGCCGAGCGAGCGCACATACTTTACAACAGAGCGCACAAAAATTATGGTTCTGATTTTGATAGAAAACAACACAGACGTCTTAAAATTTAAAAGCTGTGATTGTAATTACTAGAAACTTTCTGCTTCATTTAGTAATCGTCTATTTTCATTTCATTTGATTAAAATCAATGTGGTGTACATACTGTATTCTGACGTAGTCAAATTTTAAATTATATAACTCAGAGTGTCGTTATGTGGCGCACGGAAATTTAACCTTCCTTCAAAAGCTGCACAGCTGATTTTTTTATGCGCACACAACCTACAGAAAATTAGAGGGAACATTGCCTCCAGCAGCCTTTGTGGATGGGCACACAGTTTCTCCAGGTCATCGCCAAAGAGCAGCCACCTCAAAAGGGAAGCTTGCTAAGCTGCAACTTGGAGGCTACATCCACTGACCATTTGCACATCCGAAGCCATTGCCTGGCCACAACCACTGCTGCCATAGATCTGGAGGTCTCCCTGATCAAATCATACAAGATGCCTGCCAGAAATGCAGCCCATGACTCCAGGCGAGCTACCTCTGGGCTTTCTGATAGTTGCTGCATGGATAGCAGAAGTGCCCTGGCTACTAAACCAGCACAGAGGGCTGTCCAGGAGCCCAAAGCTGAAGCCACAAAAATGTTCTTCAGGAGATTCTATACACTTCTATCATGTAGCTCCCACAGCACTGCACCAACTTCCACTGAAACAGTGGTTCTCTGTCACTGCAGAGATTAGGGCTTCCACTCATGGCATCCGAAAAAGCTGATTCAGCTTGCTCTGAGGCAGCAGATACAAACAGGTCACTGGCCTTTGGAGCCTTGCGAGTCAACTCTGGGTGCTCCCACTGGGAGACCAGGAGCTTCTCCAGCTCCTCAGGCAATGGGAAAACCCCAAAGGATGCCTGATGCCTTCTTAAATGGGGTTTCCTTTGGACGGCAGGTTGGGAACAGGCTCTTCAAACACCAAAACCTTCATGGTATTATGAATCAATGCTGGGAGATCCACCCAGCGGAAAAGATGGACCACAAATGAGTCCTCTCCTTCCAGAAGGAGGAGCACCTCTTCCTCCTCTGACTCACCTTCCGAATCAAGGGAATCCTCTTCTACTGCCCAACCGATCCCCTCAGGGGACAAGACCGGGTTCTCGGAGAAGTGCCCAGGTAAATGGACAAGGCAGGGGTGTTTAGCCCCAGACATGGCCAGGGCAGTGCCACCAAGGGCCTAAATTCCCCTGTGAGGGAGGCAGAGGCCTGAACCCTCCTATAGGAGTTGCCACACAGCTAAACAAGACTGAAGACAGCCAAGGAACTGTTTTAGCAGCTACTGTTCTCCGCTGGGTGAGCAGCTCTTCTGTGGCCCTGAAGGGCTCACAGGGCCTCTCTGACTGGAGACTGGGACCTCCTCTACCTCTTGCACAGACAATGACCATTCTGCAGCAGCTGCAGACACAGAGGCAGAACCAAGGAGGCCCCAGTATTGGCATGGAGCCCCTCAAGGCCCCTGATGCTGAAAAATCCAGGCCCCTTAAATCCATATCACATTAGGGGCAAAAGGAGCCCACCAAGCCCACCATGGAGATCACCCTGTGGGTGCCACACTAGCCACAAGTGCAGGCACATGGTGTGCCTGCCCTGGCTCCATGTGGCTGTGGTAAAAACAAAACAAAACTGCAACCCCCCTTCTGCAAACAACAGCTGGGAATACCCTGCCAAAAAAAGCTGAAAAACCACATAAAAACCCTACAATCATGGTAAAAATCATTGAAGTGGCAAAAATCAGAAGACCCAAAAGGGAATCAACTAGGACTCAAAGGGGTCCAAGGATGCCAAGGAAACAGCAGGAGGGAAGGGGAGCCTTGACTCAACTTATTGGCCCCCCTCAGGGACCTCAAAGGGTCCAGCTGCTCCTCCAAGCCCACCAAGCGCTAATAACGCATGGGAAATAGCACTGGATCCTGGGCGGCAGTCAGAAGAGTCAAAGACATACCTTTGCTTGAAGCTCTGAAGGACCCTCCATGCTCAATCCAAGCCTCTGCACCAAGGTGGGGGCAAGGAGAGCCAGGTCTATCACACTACTGCACCAGTTCACACACATTTTGCCACCTGCTGGAGGTAGACAATACTGGCTTCTCTCAGTGTGGCACCAGTGATTATATCTCCTGATGATGATATCACGGAAAATTTCTCAAGTCCTGCTGGCAAGGAGGCGTAATCCACTCATCTAGACTGGTCTTGTAGGATGATAAGGCATGTGTGATTAAACAATGCTTAATTCTTCACGTGCCGCATGGGTTGCTACAATGGGCAGGAATGATCTTTCAGGACAGGAAGAGGTCCCCTTACAGCTTTTCCATGTAGATGAATTAATTTGTCTTTTGCCACCAACTGTATCTGGAGTAGTGGCCAACATGTGGTCTGTTTCCTTCAATATGTCTCATAGGAATGTGCATTCACAAACAAGCATTTGGTTCATTAGCACACTCTAAAAAATTACAGGTCAATATTTAAACACAGCCGGGAGTATATCTATCAAATGCTGGCTATCATGGTTAAATAAAAACTGGACATTCAGCTGTAGTATCTGGATAATGACCAGCCCTGGCTATGTCAATAATGCAGTAATTTGCAGCCACTATCCCTATATTATCACTATATAGCCAGTTATCCAAACAACAACTTAGAACAGCTTTTTTCTGAAAACTGCCACTATATGGATAATTTATTTTGCCGTCCTTGTGCCCTTACTCCACTTCACACTATCCAGATAGTACCAGCATCAGAGAAAATATTTAGTGGCACTATCCCACAGAGTACCACTAAATAGTAATTGGAGTGGAGGAGTGGCCTAGTGGTTGGGGCAAGATACTTCAGGCTGGAAGGTTGGGGGTTCAAATCCCACTAGAGGACAGCAACCTTGGGCCAGAAGGACTGGGGTTTCTAGTCCCACAGGTGCTCCTTGTGGTCTTGGGAAGCCACTTAACCCTCCATAGCCCATGTTCCCTATAAAATAGTTATCTCCAAGTTATAATGCCCTGTTCAATGTAAACCACACTGATGCAGAATAGCACAGTATATAAGAGAATGTAAATTAAATAAATCTGGCCAGTCCTTAACCAGAGAGTAGGCTTTACTACCCAGATAATTACTTTTGACCTCTGATCCCACATTGCGCACAAAATCAGTTTATTGTGCATATATCTAAGAAGGGACACGCATAAAGTCAATTTACACATTTAAAAAATTCTACACATATGAAACAAACCAAACAAATCCAAATATCAAGTAAAAATGCCAAAAGTAGTAAAAATGTTGTCTCTGTCCACATTCTTATTTCTCAGTGCAATTATATCTGTCAGTGTTTTTATGCATCAAGATATCGTTTTGGCAATACCAAGAGGGGATAAACCAATGGAGAGACTACATAGAACTCATTAAGGTAATGTGAGTGTCTGTGCACATATATTAGTATCCAAAAAGCGAGATGCAGGTAACAGTTTTCTTAAGGAATTCAGCACATTGCCTTTGCATACCAACACTGTGGGATGCATACATTAAGATAAACACTTCACACTACACAATAGAAAACAAACTGCTCAAAATATTTTGGCTCAGAATGTAATGATTTACAGTGGAACTAGAGATAGCTTTCTGCCTTAATTTGTAATGTGCTGTAATTAAATAGTAGCAGTACTGAAAACAAGAGCAAAAGTGATATCAGATTGGGAAATAGAAGGCAAAGTGTCTTGCAAAAAGGCTTCAGACCCTTGCAGATTTTTCACATTTTGCTGTCTAAAAAATACAATTCAAAATATCTTGACATAGGAGTTTGTTTCTTGGACCTACACACATACACTACGCATTTAATGTGAAACAATTACAGAAATATTCAAAAATAATTAAGAATTTGAAACCATAAAGTCCTGATTGCATGTCACCTCTTAACTTGAAAATTTGTGGAAGCCCCTCTTACAGCAATAACAGCCATTTAGGATAAGTGTCTACAAACTTTGCGCAGTGGGATGGTGCAACTTTTGCCCACTCTTCTTGGCGGAATACCTCACCCTCTTTCAGGTTGGCTAGGGATTGTCTGTGGACATCAGTCTCACCACCAATTCTCTGTTGAATGCAGGTCAGGGCTTTATAGCTTATTGAATTTGATATATCACCTTTCATAACTGCAAAGTAGTTAACACTATATAAAAATAAGAAATCAGAAAAATGAGAAAAGAACTTCATTAAATGAACAGGAAAGAGAAAAAAACAGCACAGGCGATAGAGATGGGAGAGCAGGTGTGCTGGGAAAAGGGGACAAGGATAGGAGGAAGTTTGCAAGGAACCTGGGGGCTATTGAACAGAAGGTCGATTGCCTGGAAGATTTGTATTTGACACAGGAAATCGGAGGTGTGGTGAGTCTATTACCATGCAGTGAACGAAGACTGCATGAAGGTACTTATGGAATGGTTACAGATGACAGATATGTGAGTATGCCTGTGTAAAAGGCTTTGGGACATCAGTAAGTCCAGTGCCAGTAACGCACGAATGGGTTGTGTTACCAGCGTGGGTCTTTGTGCTAAATGCAGGAGGCAAGTACATCAATCTCCCCCTGCATTCACTGGTAAAACTGCCACAGGAGCAATTAATTCCATCCATTAGAGTGGCATTATTGCACTCGTGGTACATGCACCGAGCACAGGATGCAAACACCGCATTACTTGCACTATGGGAACACCCCCGTTCCACCCCAATGTCTGCTGCAAGAGCAGCACAAGGTTTCTTTAGGGGACAATTTCTCCAGCAGGGGTGAGTTTTGCGCATACCATGACAGTCACGAACCTCACTTCTAAGACCCAGAGTATGTGGAGCATGACCTCAGTCTCTCAAATTTACTGCTAATGCTCGGTGTAGTACTTGCATCATGCCAAAGAGAACTCCCTTCTGGAGTCCTTAAGATGTGACATGTAAGGGTAATTTGTCAAGGTGTGCTTGGAAATTCTTCTTTTAAGCCTATGGCACCCAACACTGTGGGAAATAACCCAGTATCTCTCTGCCACATTTTCTTGATCTCCGACTGTATTTCTTATTTTCTCCCTCTCAACGCGATTCGGAATAGTCACTTGGAACTGACACCTCTATAATCAGTGCAGTTCTGGTGTTTTTCTCCTTTACCACTATATCCAGCTTCCTCGCCTCCAGCTTTTTACCAGTCAGAATGGGAGTATCCCAGATGATCATAATCTCTTCATACTCTGTAATTCTTTTAGGATCATGGTCTCAGTGCTTTTCAGGCACAGTGATGTTGCAGTGTTTACAGAGATTCCAATGGATGAGGCGTACTACTTTATTATGCCTTTCTGAATAGAACTTTTCTGCCATCAGAACTTCACAGTCAGCTATGAGTGAGTCACCGTTTCTAGGTCTTTCCCACAGAATCAACATATTTCTCTTTTGCCAGTTTTTCAATGCTCACTGCAATCCATCTCATCCGGAAGCCGCTGTCCTGGGCTACAACTACCAACCTCTCATCCTTCGTTTTAATTCACCTCTCCTTTACCATTCATGTGTCCGTTCTTGATCAACAAAGAGTTCCTGGAGTAACACTCTGGTCTTTTTCTGTCATCATATTTCTGTTTCTATAAAAAGGGGACTGTTGTAGTTGTTGATATGGAAGGACAGACTAGATAGGTCATGTGGTCTTTTTCTGTCATCATATTTCTATGTTTCTATTTCCCACTGTATTTGTACATTTGCCACTTGTCCTTCCTCATTTGTTGATCTAATTCTTTGAAAAGTTTTTCTCTTGTTTTGCAAATTCTGTTACTTCCTTCCTTGTGTAAACTTGTAGATTCTCACTCATTCCTTCTAGTCGTCAGAACTCTTGTCCAGGTTTGATGATGGAGACAGATTCTGGACAGTTACTTTTATATTTCAGCACTTTTTGTGTATTTGGATCCGATGATACAGTTAGGTAGGCCTATGATAGTAGCTCTGTATATGTAATCCATCTCTATGAGGCCCCACGCTACTTTTTAGCATAGCACGAATATCACATGCTAACTTAGCACTACCCTCATAGCGCGCTTTGGTAAACATGCTCCTTTATGAGCTAAAACCAGGCTGCTTGAGAACATTCACTCTCTTCCTCCACTGTTGCTTTTACTTTTCACTTAGAAATGTTATTTAATAGAAAGTATATTTCCACAGGTAAAGCAGTGCTTTACTATCAGAGATGTTCTGAAAATTAGCCTTTCAAGTTTGTATGTTCATACAGAAGAATAATGTTCCTGAGAATTAAGATTCTATTTCATAGCTAATTTCTTTCATTGGGACAGCCAGGAATTCTTTTCACCAGTGGAACATGGCTGGTTAATCATCATAATCATGTATTACCAGGCCCAAATAATTACTTAAAGGTGGACTGATATCTTCTCTTTCTTCCCAGCTAAGTGCATTAATACCTGATTATATTTCCCTGACAATGAGCAGTAATACACCCACAGTGAAGAAATGTGCAAGATTGATATCAAATCCAAGAATTTCATTCTGGCTTTAGTGTAAGGCAGAACTTGTTTTGTTTTCAAGTACATTTTACTTTCTATTTTAGGGAAGATACATAAACTGAGACAGTTGGACGGTATTAGTGAGGGGTCGTCATGTAATCCAATGTGATGTCACTGCTTGGAGTGCAACGGAGGAGCACCCATGGCCATGATGTAGTCATAGCAAGAAGGAATGTTCTTCAGTGCCCATCAGCTACAGGTGATATCTGAGTGATACAGCCTGCAGAGTACAGTGGGGGTCAGGGTGTAGCTGTTGGCAGGAGAATGAATGACTGAGCACGATGGATATAGGGTCAAGGATGGGCTGGAGGATTGAAGGCAGTAGATGAGATGCAGGATGGCCATGCAGCTGTAAAATGCTCCTGCTGGAAATCTGCACCCAACATGTTGATATTTGAGACTATTTTGGGATAATTAATTTCATTACTGTATGTTACCTTAAGCAGCACTCAAAAACAATATGCTGTGTCAGTTTGAGAAACAAAGCATCCAGGATAATGCATTAATCAAGTCTTTGATGCAGAAGTCTGAATCCTGTTTGCAGAATTCCAGCAGGAGTAGGAAATGGAGTGTGTCACAGTAATCCTCTGGTCATGATCACAGAAAGAATGACAGCAATCATGGCCTGACAGATTCTACATGTGTTGATAGAAAGTGCAGTAGTATGTGTGTATAGTTTTCTGGTCTGTGAAGAGCCTGGTGACCACCGTGGCACCAAAGTGCACGGCAGTAAGCATGGGCCCCAAACAAGTGTGAGAACAGAACATGTTGACTAGCAGGAGCAGCCTCAGTATGGACAGCACTAGTAGCCTCATGGGCAGATAAAGCTGTCTGTGAATACAAACGAGAGTTCAAATCCCACAGATACTTTGTAGACTCACATAGGTAAAATAAGCACACATAGCTGCTGTCACTGATCGTGATGCAGCAGTGCAAAACATCGCTACCTCTTGATGCCATGAGAGCGTCTGACAATAGCCACACCCACTTCAAGGGCAGGAGCTGGGAGGGGGGCAAAGAATAAGTACTTCATGTTTGGATCACTGTCGTACACAAACAGGATGATATGCCAGCAGTAGGGGAGGATGTACAGTGAAGGGTTGTATGGGATGTGAATAATGGATCTGACAAAGACCATCAGCATCTCTAAGACGGACAAGGAACTATATGCCACAGACACAGTTTTGGAAGACTGCATTCAATGGACTCTATGGCAAATGACTTGCATTGTGCTGTGAAAGTGGCTAGGAGAATATCCCATACTATCACCTCAGACAGGGGTGGGCAATTCCGGTCCTGGAGGGCCGCAGACCAGTCAGGTTTTCATGATGTCCCTAATGAATATTCATGAGATCTATTTGCATCCACTGCCTTCCATTGTATGGAAATAGGTCCATGAATATTCATTAGGGACATCATGAAAACCTCACTGGTCTGCGGCCCTCCATTACCGGAATTGCCCACGCCTGACCTCAGGAATACCCTGCTGCCATGCACAGAGCATCTCTCCAATCATGGCACATTTGTTGCACCAAAAACACAAAGCACACAAATGAGACAAGCTCCTCCACTACCTGCTCCTAAGTCAATGGCTGCAGCAGAAAAGAGGATGATGTGCACTAAGGCAGAAAGCATGCCTATCAGCCATCATGTGTGAATGCTATGTGCATGTGGCAAGGCTGTTGTATAGTATTGTCCTAGAGTGGTGGTTCGTACTCAATCCTCAGGGCAAGTCTAGACCAGTTGGATTTTCAGGAATCTCACTATGAACATGCATGACACAGATTAGCATGTACTGCCTCCATTGTATGCAAATCTCTTCCATGCAAAATCTTTGTGGAAATCCTGAAAACCCAACTGCCCTATGTGTAACCCCAGGGGATAGCTGCTATGCCCACATGTCAACACTGCACCAGTGTTATGCAGGCGAGAGAGAGAGTGTGTGTGTGTGTGTGTGTGACTGGTAAGCAGGTGCCAACATATTTTTGCTTGTCCCTCATAAGCTGCTATTGCTACATATCAATGATGTCCAATGCAGGCAACACCATGTCCTTGCCATTCTAGCTGTAATATTTCCATGCCTCCACTGCTGATGTAGCATCTGCAAATATATCATCCCAATGAGTTAAGGGGCAAGGTTGTCAGATGTCAGTCTGCAACAGCTTTATTTAGGGAGGGCAAAATATGTACATGTATAATGAATGCTGGCAGCAAAGTCAATCGGAGGGCAAGTGCTGGAGTGTAATGTTGCAGGTAACTATACTACATCCTTCATCTGTTCCAAATAATATGCTGCTTGGCATCAAGTGCTGTGGTGATGCTTTGGGCAAAGTGCTGATGTGTGTTTAAGAGTGAACTTCCTACTAGCATGCAAGCAAGACCCAGCTGAGGCCACAGATAGTGGGTGCCCTGTGCTCAAGAGAGATATCTTGTGCTCAAAGTCATGTGCAGCTCATGTGTCCACATGTAGAAGAGTCATCACATATGGGTGTGGGGCAAAGAGTTGTACTGTGCATGATGTACACTCATGGGAAAAGTGGCCTGTCTAGTGGCTAGTAAATGGTGCTCCACAGATCATGAAAGGTTGCATGCAGGAGTATATATAGGCAACACGTGCTGGTATGGTGTGATAGGGGTCATTCATTCCCACTGGAGCACATTACCATGCCTGTAGGTGAATAACAGAACCTGCTGGAACTAGCAATATGTATGCCACTACAGAGAGGCATGGTGATGCGCCACCAGGAGGCGTGTGTGAAAGTAGTGGACATGGGTCTCCCTTATACTCTGTGCCATTTTACAGAACCATAGGAATTACCTTTGATCAATAACAGCAAATGCAAGATGGAATAATTAAAAGACATACACATATATAACGTCAACAAAAACCTTTAATGTGCATGCTACACTGAATGTTGCCAAACATGGCTATGTAAAAAGGTAGGAGGGGGAAGGAAAGGAGGGACATGGCATATGCCGTAGGACCTTTGCTGCAGAGAAGCTCATATGGAGAAAGGGCCAAATGTCCTCAGAGCTGTGGCTCTTCCCTCCTGGGTAGGGATGACCGATGTCCAGGAGGGTCAAACATGTGTTCCTGCATGGCCTCCAGGCCATCAGCCACTCTCACCACATAGCCAGTCAGCTGCTCCACTGTCTTCTCTAAGTTCCTCACACTGTGGCCCAGGACAGCTATTACAGCACCCATAGAATATTCAATGCCATCCATCCACACATGCCACCAACATGGGGGTGTGTGGCAGACTCCTAATATTCTTGGGCCACTGCAATAGGTGCCTGGGGATGTGGGAGCTGTGAGGATGGAGGGAGACAATGGGGAGCTGAGTGGCCATTCCACTGTCCTCTGCAGCCAGGGTTGTGAAGGAAGGGAGAGGGGAGGAGGAAGATGACAACAGGTGGTGGTGGTGTTGTTGCTGTCTTCAGTGGGCCTCTGAACCTCCATTTCATCATCAGGGATGGCCTCCTCTATTTCCCCTAGGTCCTCCTTTGTCTGTGCTGGTGGAGGTGCCTTCTGCAGCGCTGCCCCCTGTGCTGCATCTAGGTCCTGTCTGTGCCCTGATGATGGGCCTGCACTTATACAAGAAAGTAAGATTGCTCAGCATGATTTTGTACATCCCAGAAAGCTCTGAATCTACACCCAGATAGAGTAGCCAGATCCGTATCCCTATATTTATTTATTTAACATTTCTTCTATACCGCGCTATTACAATCAGCGCGGTGTACATCGAACAAAACATACTACAATGCATACAAGCAACATTGAGTTTTACATAGAACAGGGAAAAAAACATAGGATAACCGGGGTAACTATTTACAGGGTAACTATTTACAGGTTTTTTTTTTTTTTTATATACTTTATTTTAATCCACCAAGAGATACAAACAAGGCAATGAGAAACATTTAAAGGAAAACAATTAATTAATTAACAAATAACCAGGTCTCCACGAGGGGTGCACTCTTAGCCCCTCCAGGAGACAACATAACAATACACTTGGTGTCGGTTTTCATAAAATAGCATCCTCTCCCCCCCCCTCCCCCCTCCCCCCACCCCTCCAGTGAAGTAACTAACCTAAGGGATAGGGGCAGCACACTCCCCCCTACCCGCCATTCAAAACCCCAACTGGAGGATTTCATTACGGCTACGTGCCCCAAGTTGCTGTATATAAGGTTCCCAAACTGACATGAACACTGTCCAGCGCCTAACATTGCCCCTTACCAACCAACGCTCCAACAACATTAAATGGTGAAGATTATTTCGCCATTCCGTGACAGTCGGTGGTTGGGGATCTCTCCATAATCGAAGAATCGGCCCCTTCCCCGCTAGACAAGCCTTCCTCAGAAGGAGGCGTTCCCCGGCCTTAACCGGCCCTGGGGCCGCTAGTTGATCCAAAACTACGAAGCGGCCCGACCAACGAACCCGCTTCTGCAATAACCGACTAAGAAAGGCCCGTATTCTCTCCCAGTAAGGTCTTAATCGCCGACAGCCCCACCACATATGTAGTAACGTCGCCAAGGGCTCCTTACAGCGAGGGCAGCTACCATCCGTCTCCAGCCGACTCCGAAGAGCCCGCCGTGGTGAAAAATGAGCTCGAGTCACACATTTGAATTGGATCGCTCTCCAACGGGCCCCATAAGCCACATCAACTATTCGTTTCAAAGCTTTACCAATCAACCCCGGAGCCACTTGTTCACCCAGTTCAAGGGCCCAGGCTAACTCAATCCTCCGATAGTCCGGTAGACCCCTATAACAATCCAAGCGGCTCTTCAACTGGGAAATGGACGGGGCCATATCCTCCCCCAACCCAAAGAAGTCCACAATTCTGGCCGATCGATCAGAATGCAAAGCTTCTCTTGGCAGTGAGGCCACATAGTGAGCGACCTGTATGTAGGCAAAACAGTGCCGTGGAGGCAAGTCATACTCCCGGCTCAGGGCCAAGAAAGACTTACAGCATCCCGAGGGCTCCACCAGATGACCCACCATCCTTATGCCCTGCGTCCACCAATCGCGAAAGATCGCCGTGTCGGATCCCGGAGGGAAATGGACATTCCCGCGGAGAGGCAACCAGCTAGAAACCTCCCAGGGCGCCTCCCAATACCGATTCAGCTGTTGCCAAGTGTGTCTAATCGAGGTCACCAAGGCACTGTTCCGAGCCACCTCTGGCAGGTCCCCGCGTCGCCCATGCAGTACACCCAACAAGGGCCACGGCGCCACTAAACTCTCCTCCACCGATCGAGGTGTGTAGTCCTCCGAACCCCCTAACCAATCTCCCAAGTGCCGCGCCTGGCATGCCAGAGCGTACGCCTTTAGGTCGGGCAGTCCCATACCCCCTTCTTTCCATTTCCCCAGTAGCCTAATCCACGGAATCCGAGCCCGCTTCCCATCCCAGAGAAACCCCTTCAAGGAGTCTTCGATTCGGCGCAAGTCCCGACTAAGGAGCCAGACAGGCAGAGTCTGTAACCAATACAAAATACGCGGTAGTATAACCATTTGTATCGCCGCTATTTTCCCAGGCAAAGACAGGGGACGAGATGCCCAAGTCTGCAATTGTACCGTCAAACGCCGCAATGTGCGATCCAAGTTACGTCTATATAGCTCCTGGGGCAGGCGGGGCAATACGATACCCAGATAAATTCCTCCTCCGCCCACCGAAGTGGGAAGGATTCCCCCCAAGCTCCACGAAGGTCTCCCAAAATATCCAAAGCTTCGGATTTATCGTAAATAAGACGGAGGCCTGCCAGTGCCCCAAACCGCTCAAATTCCCCCAATAAATTCGGCAAGGAAGCGACAGGGGAAGTCACATGGACTAAGAGGTCATCCGCAAAGGCTGAGATAACAAACTCCTGCGAACCTACCACCACACCCTTAATCCCGCCCGAACTCACCACTCTACGAATCAGGGGGTCCAAGGAAAGTACGAACAGCAACGGAGAGAGAGGACAGCCCTGACGCGTGCCTCTTTCCAATACAAACCCCTCTGACAATACACCATTACACAGGATCCCCGCCGTCGGTGTGATATATAAGCTACGCACCATGTTGCAGAAGATGTCACCTATGCCGTACGAGGGCAATAACTCCCACAAATACTGCCAGTTCACCCTGTCAAAGGCTTTTTCAGCATCAAAGCTGACTAGTAGCGAGGGCAACTGCCGGGCATGGGCCCACTCCAAGGAGGCCAAGATTTTCCGGAGGTTCCGAACTGCGTAGCGCCCCTTTACAAAGCCCACCTGTGATTCATGAATCAAGCTCCCCAATACTTCACCGAGCCGTAAGGCCAAGACTTTTGCCAGAACTTTGAAATCAAAATTAAGAAGAGAGATCGGCCTATAGGAGGCTGCTAACAACGGATCCTTACCCGGCTTGGGAATCAGAGTGACATGGGCATGGTTCTGCCCCCAAGAGAAGGCTCCCCGATCCCCCCTCACACTAAACACCTCCCGTAGCACCGGGCTGACACAGTCACCTAAGATTTTATAAAATTCTGCGCCCAAGCCATCCGGTCCGGGGGCTTTACAACAGTGGGCCGCAGAAATAACCAACTGTATCTCCTGGGAAGTGAGGGGCTGGTCCAATACCTCCCTCTGCGCCTCTGTCAGCCGCGGCAAGTTCAAATCTCGTAGGTAGGCAGGTAGGTTTGTACCGGGGCCCTCCTCTGCCTTGTAGAGAGATTGGAAAAACTCCCGAAAAACTCTAGCAATATCCCCACTCTCCTTATGCACTTTCCCCTTAGCGTCTTGCAGGGCCGCCACCAATGTGGAGCCACGCCTACCCCTCAAATAGCGAGCCAGCGATCTGCCAGGTTTGTCGCCATAACAATGCAGGCGATAGCGATAATAAAGTATTGATTTCTTGGCTTTCTGATGTAAGAGTTCATTGAGGTCGACTTGGGATTCCCATAACCTCCTCTTATTATCAACCGAGGGAACCTGGGCACATCTGCGTCGAAGTTTGGTAACCTGTAGTTCCAGTGCGAGAATACGTTCTGCAAGCAAGCGCCGTTTCCGCGCTGCATATCCGATGATGTCGCCCCGCAACACCACCTTCGCCGTTTCCCACAGCAGTTCAGGTTCGTCCACATGCACTTGATGATCCCTCTCAAATTCCGTCCAACGTTGGCGGAGGAATTGACGAAATTGCACATCATGGTACAACCCCAAGGGGAAGCGCCAAAGGCGCGCTCGAGTACTGTCACGTCCCCAATGTAAATCTAGCCAAACTAAAGCGTGATCCGATACTTCCAGGGGACCAATCTGGGCCTCCTCTGTAGGAGCAAACAAATCCTTAGACAGAAACAGATAATCAATACGGGCACTGGTGCCATGCGCTCTGGATGTGTGCGTAAAGTCCTTCTCAGAAGTATGTAGCAGTCGCCAGGGGTCAATAACACCCAGCCTCTTGCAAAAACGTTGTAGTAACCGAGAGGGTAGCCCTCTCTCCCTGGCCCCTACCCCACGTGACGTATCCAATTCCACATCCATAACCCCATTAAAATCTCCCCCTAGAATCAAGGGGCATTCAGGAAGCTGCTCCAGTCTGGAGGCCACCTTGTTATAGAACCCAGAGTCGGAAACATTCGGGCCGTAAAGGGCCCCAATAGTCACCAGCCTGCCCTCCAGCTGACCGTGAACCAAAAGAGACCTACCCACTTTGTCTGCACTGATGGATTGCACCACGAATCGGAGCCTCTTATGAACCAAAATAGCAACCCCTCCCTTAGTCCCGGCTGCCGGGGATCCCCAGACCTGCCCAACCCAGGACCTGCAGAGTTTACTGTGCTCATCTGCTGATTGGTGAGTTTCTTGGAGCAATGCTATGTCACATTTGTGTCGGGCCAGCGCTTGGAGAACCTTATATCGTTTGATGGGGTTACCTAAGCCACAGACGTTCCATGTGATAACCCTCAGAGCGGGGGGGCAATATCAAGTCTCTCTGAAAAGAGAATTCTAAGCACCTTAGGGGCGCTCCCCCAGCCTGGAGCCTCCCCCTTATCGTTCACCCAATTACTATGAGGTTGCTGAAGTAAACTCCCCTGAGTGTGGTCCCTCCCATCCCTTGTCCCCGCCCTCTTCTTAACTATTTACAGGTTAAATTAGTATTGTCATCAATACTCTAAGCCAATTTGGTATCATCTTCATTTCGTGTGGGAGGGACAGGCGTGAAGTGGTGGGTGGGCAGTAGTATAGTCTAACCATTTTCTGGTTGCAATAAGGTGCTATGGTAGCTGAGACATGAGGGAAGTTTACCCGATGTGTGGGTGTCAGGGTTGGTGTCAGGGTAGTATATTGTGAATAGGTGGTGTTTCAGAGCTTTACGGAATAGGATTAAGCTTTTGATGCCACGGATTTCATGTGGAAGGGCATTCCAATTTAGGGGAGCGAATATAGAGAAAGCCCTGTTGGAAGTGGTCTTAGTACATGACGTCATCATCTTGGGGACTATTAAGGTGTTCATTGAAGTGGATCTCCTGTCTCTGTTTTCCAGGGTGCTGTGGATTAGTTTGCTAATCGGTGTAGGTGGGTAGTTATTCAGGGCTTTGAAAGTAAGGACTAGTGACTTATATTGGAGTCTGGCGTGTAACGGCAGCCAATGCAGATTTTTCATGATTGGTGTTATGTGGTCAGTTCTTGATGATCCAGAGAGAACTCTTGCGGCGGCATTCATAGCCAGGCGGAGCGGATTTAAAGTTGATTGAGGCAGGCCGTGCAGGAAGATGTTCGCAAAGTCCAGGTGTGGGAGGACTAATGCCTGAAAGGTTGTCCGGTAGTCATTGGATTCCAGTAGGGGGCGGAGGTGACGTAACGTTTTGATCTTGTGATATATAGACTTTGTAACGTTCTTCACATGTGTGGTCATATCTAGGTGCTGGTCCAATGTGATGCCAAGATATCTGATATGCTAATCACATTTACACTTGCTAGCCATACACTACAACTTCTGGGAAACGTAATGGCAATCAGTTGGTCAGGAAAGCATGCACTGTGGTCCCATTTTCCAATGCACCCAGCTGCATCTCCAAAAAATCTATGACCTCTGAAACCAAATGACATGTTCCCTTTTTCTGTTTGCGCACCACATTGGCTCAGACCTTGGCCCACACCTGACATGAAAGCACAAATAATAGCAGAAGCACAACAGAAATGCTGAGGCAATAAGCAGTGGCTCTGTCTGTCAGCCATGTTGTACTGCAGCCATAATGCTGTGTCCATCTAAGGAAGGATATGAAAGCTGTCCTGCAACAGATAATTATTCTCCATGTCTCATTGGATATAGGCACAAGGAACATATTGACATGCATGGTTGTGCATGCAGTATCTGCAGGAGTGTCTTGTCCTCACAATACCTTGCACATTATGTTAATCATCTTGCAGTATTGGCTATGGCAGATGCACGGAATCAAAGTTCACCATCAACATAGCTCTACTGGCATCTCAAAATGAGGAGGATTAGTTCTCCCAACTACATGTGCAGAGGATGCCAATAGTTGGCGTACTGTCAGAGAGGGTAATGGTACATGCCCTGGTGCCTGCATCCATGGTCAGTGCCCCTAGCTGTCTTTTGAGTGGCCCTGTTCAAAGGTACCACTGTCACCACCATCTCTCCTTCCACATCTAGGCTGTCCACCCTCAGACAGCTTGTGCACAGTGATAACTCTGAAGTTCCATACCAGTTTGGGGAGGGGGCACTCTTGCACAACTCCCATGTGGTTATGGTGGGTCTAGTGTGAATCTCTGTACAAATGGTGTATGTGGCTGCAGGAGCCTCACTGCAAACTCTGCCAGCACACATTTTGTAACTACAGATGTGCACCTAGATCCAGTCTCAGTATGTGCTATCTCCAGGCCATTCTGTATGTGGAAAAACAAGGGTCCATGCTGCGGTGTTGAGAGGGGAGCCATGTATGAAACATGATTTAAGGTATAGGCTCAAGCATGAATCTGTCAGCCACATGCAGACCTAAGAGAGGACTTACATGTAGGTGTCCCCTCCCCACGTCTCAGGGCTACAATTGGCTGCAAAGGCTCATGTGCTGGCTCATGCCAGCCACAGAGGATGGGTGTTGGATGTCTATTGACATTGTGCTGTGCACAGTGATCAACAACTATGGCACCAGAGATTGGCCAATAGTCAAAGCCAGGGCTGGCAGCATTGGGGGCAGGGATACAGGCCAGCACAATGTGGTGGAAAGTGCCAGTCGTCTCAGGACAGCTATATGTATAGTGCTGCAAAAAGAGTTGCTGTATGCTGACCCTGACATGTAGAGCATACTGCTGTGGCCTGAGCGTTTGGCTGCGCTGCCATCATGACAGTGTCTTGTTCACATATCAGCTCTTGGGCCACATGTATGCAGAGAGATAGCCATAGCTTGCATGTACGTACCTGTTAGTACTGAGGAAAGATCGGACTGATGACATGACTAGGAATATACCTAAGCAGTCCAGACTCAGGATGGGAGAACGATGATGCTCAGGACAGATTTCCCTATCAAAGGTGCCATCTGTACCATCCCCCATGAGCAACCTGTAAGGTTTCACAAAGGCATCCAGTGAGGATCAGGAAGATGCCTTACAGATGTACTCTGGAGACACCAAAGTGGACTCTGCCCAGGAGGCCTGCACTCAGCAGAGTGAGCTCTGACCATTCTGGCCTGCCCTTACTAGTCAGAATATACACTGAGCCAATGTCTTCCCTAACTCAGAGGATAATAAAGGATATGGCCTTTGAGAGTTTATTCCCCAGATCACAGAAGACAGAAGATATGACCAATGGATGGATCAAGAAACTGCCATGGATCTGAGCAACACACTCCACACATCTCACAGATGCAGAAAGGGGTCCTTCCAAAAATCCTTCTCTGAGAAGGAAGGCAGAACAATCTAGTTCAGATGAAAAAGGACAGCACCACTGAGAGAAAGACAGTATAGATTGCAAGGCAAAAGTAGCTGTCAAGAAGACAGGAGAGGTTCCCTGCAAGGCAAGGCCTGAAGCTCAAACTTCCACCTAATGGATGCAAGAGCCTCTAGGAAGCCACCATAAGAGACCATCCCTAAAAGGAGGCCTTACTCAGGGGCACAGAGGCCCTTTCAGTGCCCTCAACCTGAGAGACCCACTAAGGCACAACAGGGCACACAAGCAGCCAAAACTGCTTCACTCCTGAGGAAGTGGGCAACACAGAGGTATTCCGCCAATAAAATCCCTTGGATGCGATTCCTGCAGCACATCAGAACCACTACCAAAACTGAGATTTCAGGGCCAAGTCCTAGATGGACTGACAAAAAGGCTCTGACATAAGCTAAAGATGTAGAGGCCTACCGGGCCCTAAGCAGGGAGACTACTACTGCTCCAGAGCAGCTCTTCTTGAAGAGCCTAAACCCCATAAGGGTCAGGCCATAAGTGAGAAGGGAGTAGGAACTTCCATTATTAGAAGTCTCTGCCGTAACAGGCAAATCCTCATGAGGTAGCCAGAGAGAGGGCCATGCCCTCTAGAACAAGAAATCCGCACACCACGGTCTGTGTGGCCAATCTAGGGCCACTAGAATCATCAGACCTGGATGGGCCTGAAACCTGTAGAAAAGCTAGCTCATCAGGGGCCAGGGAGGGAGATATACCACATCCCTCACCAGGGGCAATCCTGAAGTAGGGCCTCCTTTCTGTGACTAAAATAGCTCCTCCCATTGACACTTCTGAGTGGTCATCAAGTGGAGTACTAGAAGGTTCTATCTTCATACAATGAGTGGGAAAGGACAGCATTCATTCACCCGGACCAATGGAGTTCTGACACAGAAAGTCAGCCTGCCCGTTGTCAAAGCTTGAGATGTACGCTGCAGACAAGGCACTCAGATGCTCCTTTTCTCAAATAGCAGATCTCCAGGACCTCAAGATCCACCCCGGCATTGCGAGTTCTGCCAGGTTTGTGGGCACATGCCACTGCCAGGGCAATGCCTGAGAACACTCAGCATGCTTTGCCCACTAGGAGAGGCCTGAACCTCACCAGGGTCAAGCCGATTGCTCTGCCCTGACTTCTCCATTATGAGGAAACAGCTCAGAAGAGTATAGATCCAACTCCCAGGTATTTGAAAATCAGGCTGTTCTAAGAACAGGCAAATACTGACCCCAGCCCTCCCAGTCAGAACTCACCAGGTCCGAGTCATCTCTGGCCTTCTCCAGCGAGACTAGCCAGTCCATGTATGGATCAACTGGGCTCCTTACATGCAAAGAAAACACTGCTACCTGGGAAAAAGGTACAGAGAGCCATATCAAAGCAAAAGGGCAGGGCCTGGAACTGGAAAAGCAGCCTAGAATACAGAAATGGAAAAAAAGAAAATGCTGCTTCCAATGGGACAGGGAGGGTATGCCATAGCAAGGTCTAAGGAGGTGAGGAGCACCCCCTGCTTGATCAATGCAATGACACACCCGAAGGATCTTGCATGAAAATGAAAGCTTCAGAGTCTGAAAATCACCACCTCTAAATCCAGGATAAGACATAAGGAATCTCTCTTCTTGGGCACGTATTTATCTGAAACAATATCACTGGCCTTGCAGCAGAGGGCATGAGAAAAATAGGCTGCAATGGAGTAAGCGCTGAAGTTTACTCAAATGTTACCAACCTGAGCAGAGAGCCACACAGAGATTCTACGGGGGAAGTTCCTTATGAGCACTGCCGTTATATTGCACATCATGATTCCCAGGTTGGTCTGAACCATAGACTTTAAGGATGGAAGGCAAGTATTTTGCAGAAGTGCAGGAGCTAATACATCTCCAACCTAGACTGAGAACTTCAAAAGCCTACCAGTCTAAGATGATTAGGTTTCTCTTACAAAGAAATAGCTTAAACTACACCCCAACGAGCTACACCTTGGGGTTGACTACTAGAACTCATTGAGGGGATTTAGAGGCTCCCAAAGGAGTCATGTTGGAGACTTAAGCACATCAAAATCTCTGAAAGGACTGCCCCTAATATCACTGAGGCCCCAAAGGGCTCATAGTACTCTGAAGGCATCTCTAGACTCTACGGATGGCCTTACATGAACCATCTTTGGCACCTTTATGCTTGTCTTCCAAGAGACTCTGTGGGCACAATTCCTCTCCCAAAGAGACAGTGGCCCTTAAGGGAATTTACTCAGTCACAATTTTGTCACACGCTGGAGGCAGAAACTATTGACTTTTCTCAGTGCTGCAAGGGAGAATATACCAAGTGATGACATCACTGAAAGTTGAACTCAAGTCTGCTTCCACCTGATAGACTTGTCTGTACTGGTCTAGCAGGATGATAAGGAATGACACATTACTGTGTGGTAGCATGCAGTAGCATCTTTTAGTAAATCTATCTCCATGTTTGCTATTGTTATATTTTATTTCTTAGTTGACTACGCTATCCCAAGCAGCCCTAGAAAGGGAGGGAAGATTATAAATCTTGAAATAAATATTTTTTAAAAGTTTATATAGAAACAATTTTGCACAACTATAATGATTACTTGGATGAACATTATACCTTTTATCCAACCAGTTTTGACATTTTTCTAAATAATTTGTGCTGCCATTTCTGGAGTGGATATGCTGACAGTAGAAACGCTCTCTGATGTATTATGTAGGAGTAGTGTATCTCTGAAGTGAAATGCACTTCCCCTGGAGCACAAAAGGTACACTATTGTATTTTGAAGTTTTATAATTGTAAATCACTCTGATACTTTTGGTTACGAGTTTATATAGTCCAACGTCAACTTCAAGAACACCTAGACGTTAACAACATACTGGACCCGCAGCAACACGGATTCCGACCATTACATGGGGTCGAGACCCTAATGACCATGCTGATGAACACCCTCATCATAGGAACCCAAGAGAAACACTCCGGATACATCCTAATTTTTCTGGATATATCAGCAGCATTCAACACCATCTCCCACAACACCCTCATCCACAGACTCCAAACACAATTGGGATCAAAGATACTGTACTCCAATGGTTCAGATCCTACCTAACCAACCGACAGCAACTGATCCGCACCAATACCTCAACCTCACCCTCCTTCCAGCAACATCAAGGAGTACCTCAAGGATCCACACTATCAGCCATGCTTTTCAACATCTACCTCCGTCCACTCTGCTCAGTCATACGCACTCACAATGTCAACTTCTACATATACGCCGACAACATAATGCTCTACGCCCCAATCACAATCACAGACCCAACAAACGACCAGCTATCAACCTGCTTCACCGACGTATCCAACTGGCTACAAGAGAACAACTTATCCATTAACATAAAGAAGACCGAAGCTCTTATAGTGACAAAAGACCCAGACTTCAAACCACCCACTCACCTCACCATGGGAACCACGCAAATTCAAATACAACCACACATTAGATATCTCGGCATTATCATTGACCAAGCCCTAACCCTCAAGCAGCAAACCCTCGGCATTATCATTAGCAAGCCCTAACCCTCAAGCAGCAAATCAATAAGACCACGAGAACTGTATTCCACAAGGCCAAAACGGTACAACGCCTCCGACCCCTCCTCGAGCCGCAAGACTTCAGGACAGTAATGCAAGCTCTAACACTACCTCATCTGGACTATTGCAACATAATCTACCATGGCCTACCCGCCACACAGACCAATCCCCTCCGAACTGCCCTAAACACCATGGCGAGAATAATTCATAATGCAAAGAAACGAGACCACATCACCCCAATTCTGAGAGACCTTCATATTCTCCCCATCGAAGCAAGAATCAAGTACAAAACTCTTCTACTCACCCACAAAACCATCCACCAAACACAGGGCACCCCACTCCACGCCCTACTGCCTCGCCCAACCCACAGCAGAACAACCAGACAATCCTCCAACAGCTCCGTTGCCATCCCCCACAAAAGAACCAAAGCAACACAACAGACCTGCAACAGAGCCTTTGAACTCTATGCTCCATCCCTCTTGAACTCTCTACCAAACCACATCAGGAACAACGGTGATCTCCCATCATTCAAAAAGCAGCTAAAAACCATCCTATTCCAAGAACATCTCTGAATAGGAACCCCCCTATTCCTCTCCAAGAACTCCAAACCAGTAACTATGCTATCTTGTCAGTCTCTATGTTCATCCCAAAATCATCAATGTTGAGCCCCCGGTGATGGCCCCCCCCCTGTTATATGTTCCACCGCTTTGACCCAGTGAAAAGCGGGATATAAATACAGTTAAATAAATAAATAAATAAGAGTGGTATATCAAGTCTGATTAACCCAGAAACCATAGTCAAGCTCAAGTAAAGTTTTATAGGAGAAGGAACTAAAGAATTCTGTAGAAGGAACGAACTAGTGCTGACATATGTTGTTGTTTGCTATTTACTTAATTGCCTCCATACCCTTTGTGTTTTGTTTGGATATTGGTAGGGGGGGGGCACAGTTAATCTGCAAGACCTTCCAGGTGGGGAACCCCAAGACTCCACGTGAAAAGAAATGTTAAACTCTCCTTGTTGGCAAAAGCAAAAACAACCAAATTTAGGAGAACCCCCACGCCCTTTATGGTGTGGTCATTCATATTAAAATACGTCATACCATCCAAATTCAGTCTAAAAAAATCAAATTTTATTCTCTCAACAAAATTTAAAAGGGGCTGAAAAACCTGAGGGGCTGTATTTAAAGGGATTAACCTGCTGAATGGGATAGTCAGCACCACATACCCGTTCTGTGCCGCTATCCCCTCTGAAGTCATCTTAACACCCCCCAAGGCTATTTAGTGACAGGGTGTTCAAGGGACAGCGTGAGGGCAGCAGCCATGGTTAGCTGATCAGCAGCAATATTCAGCCGCTAACTAGCTAACCTAAACCAGGTAAAGTTAGGCCAATTTTTTTTTTTAAAGGCCTACTGTTAGCCAGTTAAACTATCCAGTCAGTGGCTGAATATCATCACCGACTGAATAGCTAAATCTTTATCTGAGGATATCAGATATGGCCTCAGTACTGGATGCAAAATGCAATGTGTGCCTTCAAGTTAATGCTGACTCCTGGTGACCCAGCACCCAACAGGGTTTTCTTGGCAGTGTGACTAAAGTAGATTGCCAAGCCTTTCTTCCAAAAGGCCTTGGGAGGGGAAAGTGACTTGCTCAAGGCCATAAGGATTGCTAGTGGGAATCAAACCCTGGTCTCTTGGGTTACTAAACCAGTGCTCTAACCATTAGGCTCTCTCTCCACTGGATAGCTGGGATAATTTAAAGCAGTAATGGCTAGCCACTTTAATTGCAGTGGCCGCTGCCGCATATGCCCTCTTCTGAATATTTCGGGCCAGATTCAAAATTCTCCAAATATAACACTGCAGATTTCATTTGCTACTGTGAAGGTCAAAAATATACTAGTGGGAAACTATCATCATAAAGGAGGTAAATTGTATTGTCACAAAAGAAAGAATGCCCGGCTTCAAACAAGCACATATTCATACAAAAAAGACTTTCTCAATCAAACTTTTCAGTGCAACGGTCCTTCCCCCTCTCCCCATCAAATTAAACATTTCCCACTGTTTTAGCATACTATAATACTGTACAACTAGGTTCTTAAAAATTATGAGGCTGAACATTACTTACAAAATATTTTTTTTAAAACGGCAGAAATATTTTTTTTCATTTAATAAAAAGTTGCACCTTAGAAAATGGCATAGCAGCTTCAATGTCAAAAATCCTTCCTGCATGCTTCTGAAACAGTTGAGAAGTTTAGCATTCATCACTACTATCTAAATACAACCAAATATGTTGAGTTGAAATTTGATCTAAATGTGTAAGTATATGTATGTGACAAAGAAAACAGGATATAAAATATTTCAAATGGATTGGTTTACATTCTTTCCTTATTTTCAACTTCGCTGCACTGGTGAACGGCCTTGACAGGAAAGCTGCATGAGGGATACTGTGTCCACATACCTAAAATGTCATGGACAAAACAGCTCGATAAATCAACAAGGGAACGGCTCATGCTGAAAAGTGTTTCTGGAAAGTACTGTATTAATACCTGTTCATGTACAGTATGTGGTAATGTGCCAGTATCCAGGATCCCACATCACAGTGTTTCTGTACCAGAGTACCGCTTCTTGGGAATATTCACAAATATTTGCCAGAAGGAACTTAAAGGGAATGCAAAATGAATTCAAATTTGTGGTTTGACCAATTTAAAATAGGAACGCATGAAGAACATGCCTCATGGAATTCTTTCCAACCCTGCCACATACATGTGTGTGTGTCAGAGTGGTGATGCAGTTGAAGGAGGTAGTTTTTCAGAGGGAAGGTAGTTGCAAAGATAGTGGGCTTGTGGTAGGGGGTATTTTTGTTTGGGGGAGGCAATTTTCAGGATGCTGGGGCAGTATTTAAAGTACAGGAAAGTTAGAATGTGGTGGGTGTAGATTATGGGTATGAAAGCAGTTTTTGGGGTGGTGAGGCAATTGCAAGTGGAGTAGGTTTTAGGACTGGGGACATTTGTTGGGCAGAATGGCTGTTTATTTATTGCAGGAGAGGAGGAATACTCTAGTGGTTAGGGCAGCAACCTGGGATCAGAAAGACCAGGGTTCAAATCCCACTCTCTCACCTTGTAGCCTTTGGCAAGTCACTTAACCCTCCATTGCCTAGGGGAGAGGGAGTTGGATTCTAATCTCCAGATTCTGGAGTACGGATTCACTGAAGTTGTCATGTCAGGAATCCCCATCTATGCAACAGTGAGACTTAAATGTGTGGACTGAAGACCGCATTGCAGCCCTGCAGGTCTCTTCCATGGAGACCAAGCGTTACTTGGCCACTGACACAGCCATAGCTCTAACATTCTAAGCTGTGACATGAACATCAAGGCTCAAGTCTGCCTGGGCATAATTGAAAGAGTGTTTGGAAATAGTAGCCCCTTAGTGGCATCAAAAGAAACAAAAAGCAGGATGGATTTTCTATGGGCTTTTGTCCGTCCAAGTAAAAAGCTAAGGCTTGCTTGCAGTACAACATGTGCACCACAGCTTCCCCTTTGTGGTGATGAGGTCTCAGGAAAAATGTTGGAAGAACACTTGACTGATTAAGGTGGAAATCCAATACCACTTTTGGAAGGCATTTAGGATGAGTACGAAGGACCACTCTATTATGGTAGAATTTGCATGAACCACTAGAGCCTGAAGCTCGCTCACACTGTGTGGACTGAAGACCACATTTTTAAAAGGGACCCAGGATAACACTGCTTGACCCAATACAAGCATTGTGGAACCTGTGTCTTTTGGGGAAACTGCTAGGTACTTATGACCTAGATTGGCCACTGCTGGAAACAGAATACTGGGCTTGATGGACCTTGGTCTGACCCTTTATGGCATATCTTAAGTTCTTATGTGTGCTGAAGTGATTGCCACCAGAAACAGTACCTTCCAAGTCAAGAGCTTCAGAGGATAGGAATTGAGCAGCTCAAAGGGAGCTTTCATGAGCTGCCCAAGAATCACATTGAGGTCCCAAGACACCGTGGGAGGCTTGTAGGGAGGCTTCCAGAGAAGCAACCCCCACATAAAGCAAATAACTAAAGGATGTACGGAGATGGACTTGCCTTCCACACCTCGATGGTAAGCTCTAATTGCACCGTTGGACCCTAACAAAGTTGGACTTAAATCCAGACTCAGAGAGGTGTAGAAGATATTTAAGCAGGTTTTGTGTAGAACAGACAAAAAAATCTAAGGTCTGGCCCTCAGACCATACAGCAAACTTCTTCCCATTTGCAAGAGTAAAACTTTCTTGCAGAGGCCCTCCTGGAGGCCAAAAAAATCAGGCAACACCGTCCAGCAGGTTGAGCTGAGACAACATTAACCTCTCAACATCCATGCCATGAGTGCCAAGGTCCAGATGTTGGGGTACAACATCGTCCCACCCTCCTGCGATATCAGATCTGGTGCATGGCTGAGTGGCTCCAGATTGGAGAGTTACAGGAGAAGGGGAAACCAAGGTTGTCTGGGTCAGTAGAGAGCGATGAAAATCATTGTGCTGGCACCTGTTTTGAGCTTCAGGAGGGTCCTTGCAATGAGAGGAATTGGAGAAATAAGGGCACAGAAGATCCTTCCTCCAATACAGGAGGAAAGCATCAGATGCTAACCTGCTGTGTGACCTTACTGTAGAGCAGAACTGATCCACCTGGGCATTCTGCGAGGTGGCGAACAGATTTATCAAGAGGGTACCCCACTCTCAAAAGATGCAAGTTACAACTTCCCTGTCCAACATCTACTCATGTGGCTGGAGGACTTGACTCATTCTGTATGCCAGTGTTTTGCTCACCTGGCAGGTACATGGTTCTCCAGTGCATCCCATGCATGATGGCGAACTTCCACAATTTGACTGCTTCCCAACAAAGGAAGTACAAATCCATTCCTCCCTTATTGTTGATGTAGAACACGGTGTCCTGTCAGCCTGAATCAGAATAATGTGGTTGACAAGTCAATCTCAGAAAGCCTTCAGAATGTTTGCCATTGTTCTTAGTTCCAAAAAGTGGATCCGATGGAGACTTTTTTGGATGGGCCAATCACCCTAGGTGTGCAACCCATCGAGATGAGCTCCCCACCTCAGCTTGGATGCATCTGTCATCAAAATATTTTGGGGTGGAGCTATGTGGAAATTAGAACCTTTGAGTAAATTGTGGTGGACTGTCCACCACTGTAATGACTGAATGAGAGAGATGGTGACACACAGATAGTCCCCAAGTCGACTCATGGCTTGCCTCATCTGGAGGTGTGACAAGGGTGTGACATATACAGTACTATGGAGGCCATGTGGTCTAGGACAGTCATCATCCTGCAAGCTGTTACCTGCTGACACAATTGAGTTTCTCACATAAGTGGCGTCAATCTGTGAAGACAGTTGTGCACTAGGAAGGCTCTTGCCCGAGTTGTGTCAAGCAGGACTCTAATGAATTCCAATTATTAGGTGGGCTGAAGGTGGGACACGGGGTAATGTACAACAAATCCTAGGAGTTCCAACACTCGAATGATCAATTATGTCGATTCTTGGATTCCTTCCGGAATGGTACCCTTGATCAGCCAATCGTCCAGATAAGAAAAGACAAACACTCCCAGTGCCCAGAGGTACACTGCTACTACCATGAAGCATTTTGTGAACATGAGAGGCGCAGAAGCTAGGCCAAAAGGCAAGACTCGGTATTGGAAGTGCTGTCCCCACAGGACAAATCTGAGATACCCACATACAAATACATCTTGCTCACAGGAAGTATGTGCATCTTTCAGATTCAAGGAACATAGCTAATCTCTTTTTTTCAAGGTAAGGAAGCAGGGTGCCAAGGGAAATTATTCTGAACTTTTCTCTTACCAAAAAGATCACAAGATCTGACAAGAGGGCAGTGATTTCTCTCTGAAGCAAATCCTGATGTTGAGGGTCGAGATGATGCACTCTCGGGGGCAATTTAGCAGTAGTTCCAATAAATGTAATTTGTAACCACTTTTAATGACTTGTAAAACCCACGAGTCTGAGGTTATGAGGGGCCACCTTTATTCAAAAGAGTGAGCCTTCTTCCGACCGGAAGGTTTCCTACTTTGGCTGAAGAGCCAGCTGGGCCTTCTGAGGCTTCTCTTGATGCTGCTGTTGGCAAGGAGCCTGCTTGGTTGGGAGGTCTCGGGCCCAGGAAAATACCTATGCCTATGAGGATAATAGGGCTTTTTTTTGGCCCCCACCTTGGTACCTCCTACGACAGAAGGCCTGCTCAGACGTGTGCCTGGAGAGTGACATGCTGCTTTTCAATATAGCCCGCTTTCTCTTCAACCAGTTCGCTGAAGAGATTCTCTCTGCAGCACGGGACATCAGCCAGCTTATTCTACACTGATTGTTCCAAGTCTAATGACTGGAGCCAAGCGAGTCTCTGTGCACCAATACCTATGGCAGCATTTCTAGATGCTGTTTCAAAGATATCATAGGTCGCTCAGACCACAAACTTCAAGCAATCCTTGCTATGGGCCACTAGGGAATGATACTGATCCAATTTCTCTGAAGGAAGAAACTGGGTCAGATCAACCAAGTCGCATATGATGCACTTCAAGAATATGTCCATGCAGAGCTGGTAAGAGGCCATGCGGGCTACAAGCATGGAACTCTAACTAAGACTCATTCCTTGGTGTCTCCCTTAGGGAGCAGGTGTTTTTAGTTTTATTTACTTGGTATTCTTGTTATTGTTGATTCTCTTTAGGGCGGATTCGACCAAGGAATGATGAGGAAGCAGAGGCTTCTCGAACCCTGTATATGAAGTCGAGCCTTCTACCAGCTGGAGGCACAGTGAGGGGAGTTTCTCCTACATTCTCATCTGTACTCTCTGGAAGATGCAGTGCACAGGCACTGTCACTGCTTCCTTAGGGGCTGAGGAGTACTGCAGAATCTCCAGCTCTTCTGCCCTGGGATCATCCTCAGTCTCCAAAAAAAAAATGGTATGGCCTTGGCCATGTCCCTTACAAACTTGGAAGAGCATGTCCTCAGGAAGGGACGTACACCACTCATGAGGTGAAGAAGGGTCCGACAGAAGCTCAGAGGGACCTGCCCTCCGACAAGTTCTCAGATTCTATGTCGGTGATCCAGCCTTTTGAGTCAGATTCCGAGAAGAAGTCAAAATACTTCTCTCTGCCTGGATTTTCCTGAGGGGATTGGGAGCTCCTGCCCTGAGGGGATTGGGAGCTCCTTAGGGAGCGATGATGCACAAATGCCCATCTAGACTTAGAGGGCACATCGATCCCCGAATCACTAGAGAGGAATATCAGCCAGGTAGACACTGTGTTAGGGCCCTTTGATGCCACGATGTCGATGCCTCTCCCAAGGCAGGGTACGTGTCTCAAGGATCAGCTATATGGTAGCCAACATTGATACAGCTGATGCTGAGGCCCCGGCATGCTGCACTGCCAAAAGTGCTGCGATGTGGTCCTCGAGCATTTGCAGAAGGTGCTTCTCCATAGCTGCAGATTCCAAAGGCTGTGGAGCAACTCTGACCGATGTACCCAGTATCTGTATAGGGGTAATGGTGGCTGGGTCTCGGCTATCAGTGCCCCTCCAATGTCCTGGAGAATAAGCTCTCCTCCCATCAGTGCACCTTCAAGGGGCACTCATGCGGACCCTAATCACTCTCAATGCCATGCCTCGATGGGTTCTGATGCCGATGCACCAAAGTCTTCACTCTGTACTTTGTGCAATCACCTCTTGACATCAAAGAAGATGAGGCCAAATCCTTCATCTTCTGGTGGAGATCAATTGATGCTGATGCTCCAGGGCACTATGGGTGCTCAGCTCCGATTGTGCCAGAGAGTTCCTCAATGTTGATGCACTGCCAGCAACCGATGCTGCCTTAGAAGCCATAAAGACTGATGCTGTCAATCCCGAAGGCATGGATCCGACTTCAGAGTGCCAAAAAGTGATTTGCACTGCTTCTCACGACCTTTGAGTCCTCTTTTGTCATCTGCAAACACAAATTACAAAAGAGGGATGATAAGGACCCAGGCACTGTAGGCACCAGCTGTGCGTATCAGTGGCTGATATGGTCCTAACACACTGGGAACACTTCTCGAACCCTACTATTATTACTACAGAATATTTGTATAACGCTACAAGACATACGCAGCACTGGCAGGTTTCTGGGACATGTCATCCTGGAAAATAGCTGCGGCGAAGTCAAAGGGCTTGAATTTGGAGAGTGAGGCCCTACCAGAGTACTGGCGCCAGGAAGGCAGATGTGCCACGGCAAAGAAATAAAACAAACAATTGAGGGGAAAAAACCAAAGGGAAAAGAGAAACCACAACAGCAGGTGAACAGTCAAAAAAAACATGAATTTGCCACAATAAGACCTATCCCAAAAAAAACCATGAATTCGCCACAATAAGACCTATCCCAAAGAAAACCAAACTTGACAAGAACAACCCAGCAGCGTACAGACCAATCTCCAGCATACCCTTTCTGGAAAAAATCATCGAAAAAACAGTACAGCACCAACTACAAGAGCACATTGACAACTACGCTCCACTGGACAACAACCAACACTGCTTTCGCCCCAACCATGGAGTCGAAACATTACTGATATACCTCTTCAACAGCATTCTCCGACTCATAGACAACACCAAGAATGGAATTATAATGATCCTCATTGACATCTCGTCAGCATTCGACACAGTAGACCACAAAACTCTCCTGGAAAGACTACAAAACATCGGGTTACACGGTACCACCCTAAAATGGTTCCAGTCATACCTAACCGACAGGCAGATACAGGTCAAGGTAGGACACAACACCTTCCGACCCATAAAAGTCATCCAAGGAGTACCACAAGGATCGGCCCTCTCAGCACTAATATTCAACATCTACATCCAGCCAATATGCAACATCCTGAAAGAGAACAACATTCAATATACAATCTACGCAGATGATATCATGATATACACACCTATCACAGTTGACAACGCAGACTACTCCAAAATAACAAACTGCCTCACACAAATGACAAGATGGTGTCAAAACAACAACCTCAATAAACTACAGCAAGACCGAGGCACTAATCATCACTCGTAACCCAGACTTTATCCACCCACCCGACATCAAGATACAAAACACAACCATACCGATAAAATCGGAAGTAAAGTACCTCGGAGTGACCCTGGACAAGGAGCTGAATCTCAAACCACACGTAAGCAAAACCATCAAAAATGCATACTACAGGATGAGAATCATCAGAAGACTTAAGCCCCTCCCCGCTCCCAAGCACTTCCGTACGGTATGCCAGGCACTAATAACCCCCATATTAGACTTTTGCAACCCAATCTACCTTGGCATAGCAAAACAAACACTCAGACCACTACAACTAGCACAAAACACGGCGGCCCGCATAATATCTGGCTCAACAAGACAAGAACACATCACACTCATTCTGAAAGATTTACATTGGCTCCCAATCAGCTCATGCATCAAATACAAAACAATCATAAACATCTTTAAGATCAAACAACACTCTTCAGCCAACAGCCTACATACCCTCATACAACCAGACACCAGCACACGCCAAAGGAGAAGAGGCACCTCCAACCGTGTAAACACCCCAAAAGACTTCATAAAAACCTGCAAGGACACCACAGAACGAGCACTCTCCCTGGCTGCCCCAGCAATCTGGAACACCCTCCCAGACGAACTGAGAATAACGACAGACCTAAGACTTTCGCAAACAGCTGAAGACAATGCTATTCACAGAGCACTATAGACATGACACATGATCTACTAACAAGCAAGAAACAATCGACATACCCACCCCCATGACCCTTGTATATGTATAATAGCACACGATTTATCATAGCGCACAATGTATAGAAGAATATATAATAGCCCATGATGTATTATAGCGCACAATGTACATAGCTCCACCTAATCCAACACACATCAGACACACCAAACACGCAATGCGCTTCACTGCATGAAAACACATGTTCACTCCTTTGATTGTTTGCTGTGAAACCACTTTGATTGTAGGAGAAGGCGGTATAGAAATACTATTAAATAAAATAAATGAAGTGAAGCTCAAAACCCCTGCAGGGGAGGAGGAGAGTTTACCAAGCGGAGGATGACTGGAACGTGTCCCTAGGGCTCTGTGGAAAATGAAAGACTGATTCAAGATGGTGCTGCCATGGCAGACGGGAAGGAGGCATGCAGGTGTGGTGGAGCCTCCCAAAAGCTTCCAATAGAAGCCAGGGAGCGTCAGGGATATCATGAGGATTTCTTCTGCTTGTCCACAGAGAAAGATCTTTCATTTGAGATATGGTGAGGGATATACACATGATTTTATGGGACATTTTCAACAGAAAATGCAAAGATAAAAAATGCCAGTTGTACAATTTTTATGGTAAAAGAGAGGCATTTATAAATGTAGTGAAAAGGGCAAAATTTTTCAATTGTATCATCAAGTGATTTCCCACTAAATTCTATGAAAAACATCTTTACAAAAAGAAGGTTTTTTGGACAAGCTTTACAGAAGAGCATAAAACAGAGTTTTTGCTGTAAACTGTATCACACGTAGCCCATTAAAAACCATAGTACAGTAACTTACAGCTGATTTATTTTGAAAAAAGAACATACATGTATTTTAAACCAAAACAGAGAACTTTAAATGCATCCTTTATATCTTCAAAAAAGAATAACGGATGGAAGTCCAAGATGACTGCATAATCTGCCGCTGCTTCAGATGCTTTTCTCCTGAGATGCTTAAGAGGAAGGGAAGCCATGGGAAAAGCCTCCTAAACCGCTGGAGACCCCTTCTGCTTTTTTTTTTTTTTTTTTTACTGCTAAGGGTTTGATGGATTCTTTTGTTGAGCATTCAGAACGTCATCAAGCTGCAACCAACATTTCCCTGGCTGTGTTGATGCCAGGGCTGGTAAGCTCGGCATTTTCATCGGGTCGTGAGCTGCGGCTTCCTTCTGTGCTGCCATCAGGTTTCTCAGCCTAGATACATCCGTGTCAATCAGCTCCATTCGAGGGTTAGTGGCTGCCCCGGTGGGAGGAAGTGCATCCAGGCTGTTGCTGACGCTGAAGCCAACGTCGGGATCATCTGTGTCAGTCACGGGAGAAGCTCAAGCTATGGAGAAGCCGGTGAGCAGTCTGATGTCGGCAACGCAGCCATCCGTGGTGGATGGAAGCTCTCTGTCTTTGAAAGAAGTGTGGCTTGAGCAGTTGTCTGTGCCCCCCCTCCCAATTCCCTTTGTGTTTGAATGCCCGAGAGTGTTACTTTGGAATTAATTTGAACAGCAATTTCAAAGTTAGGTGACGTAATGGTGTCACAGTCTAAGAAGATTCTCTCTCAAGTTCAAGGTAACACTGTTTCAATGCAAAAGAATTCAAGTGATATCTCTGCTGTGAAGGAGACTGAGGACCTTATGAGTTAAGAGTTAATCTCCAAAAGCAGAACTGTACTTCTGCTTTTGTTAAGAATATGTCCATCACCGAGTTTAAAATCGAGACTCTGGAAAACCAGGTTCACTCCTCTAATCTTAGATTACTTAATTGCTTACTGATTTCGGCCAGAGACATTTACAAGAAATCCATGATGGATCTCCTGGGGATTCCTCAAGTCTCATCCTCCTCTTGCCAAGATATATTATATTTCTTCTGGTAAGGAGGTTTCAGCTGCCTCACAATTCCTCGCAGGACTGCAACATATGGATTCTTTGAACATATATGACATTCTAGATTCCTCCGACAAAGAATCTGTGGGCCCTGCAACACTATTAATAACTTTGGCATTGTCATCTGATCATGACTGGTTGCTTAAGTTGTATTTTAAGAAGCACTCTATACCTTTCAAGGGGATGTTGGTGCGTATCTTTCCGAAATTAGCCCATGATACGCAGAAAAAACAGAGGGAAGTTCTTCTCCTGAAGCTAGGGGTGGTTCAATTGGGGAGGGAGTGTCTTTTCTTTCTTAAATTCTTGCAAATGTCTGGTCAAGCTACAGTCTGTGGCTTATGTTTTTTATGATCCCTCTCAGTTGGCTGTCTTCATCGGTATTCACCTACCTGCTATCTCCTAGGTTGAGGTTAATAATTAATCACACTATTAGTTCTAGGCGATTTGGCAGGTCTTTTTGCTTCTCATGTTTTGTTTGTGATCTTTCCTTTATCTTGGATCTCTCCCAGATTGGTGATGGCCTAGAGAGAATTGGGCTGTATTCAATTTCTTCTTTTGTGCTAGTTTGGGATAAATCTGTTTGGATTTTTTCTTTTGCTTGCCCTTTATATTTCTGTACAAGTATTTATGCTTGGTATGTATGTTTAAAATTAATAAATTAAAAAAAGAAAGAATAAAGATACAAATGCTGGGCAACACAAGTATTATTCAAAAAAGGAAATCACATTGCACTGCTCACACTCACATAAAACTAGAAAAATTCCAAAATCATTTTATTCTAGTGATTTTGCAAACTCTGCATAGTCAATATAGCCATCATTATTTTTATCATCGTCTCGTAAAACACCATCTATTAAATTAATAAGATCTTCTTCCTTCATTGCTTCTAAATGTTCACCACCTTCCTACAAAAAATGGAGGGAAAAACAAGACTTATTATAATGGGACATATTTAAAAATGCACAACAATATCTAGATTTTACAATGCTAGAGTTTGGGGGAGGGGGGGGGAATTATGCATCCACTGAAAACATGAAGTTAATTTTTATAGTATTCATCCAAGCATTCCTAATAAATCTTCCTCCCTTTCTGTTTTGCATGGTACAAAAAAGCGTAGTTACTCACCTGTAACAGGTGTTCTCTGGGGACAGCAGGAATCAGTCCTCACTTATGGGTGACGCCGGCACCGACAGTGTCTCAGCTTTCAAAGAAAGCCTTTGGGAGATGCCACCATGCATGCATAGTCCCCTTCCCGCCCAAGGGTGCCATCTTGCTCAGTCAGATGGCATAGCTAAAAGATGGCAAAAATAAAAGATGGTAAAGCAGCAAATCCAAGGGGAGGAGGAAGGGTTGTGAGGACTGATTCCTGCTGTCCTCAGAGAACACCCATTACAGGTGAGTAAGGAGGAATTAGACTTACCTGCTAATTGTTGTTCCTTGAGGAACTCCAGTTCAGTCCTTCACCACTGGGTAGTGCACCTCCTCCTGTAGCATGGAGACTGGGCATGTCAAAACTGTGACATCACTGGATGTACTCTGCTGGTCTCTCCCATCAGCCCCAGTGAACTACTGACAAAGCAGACTCAAAGGAGCAACAAATATGTAGCTATAACATTAATTTCAACTTTTAAGAACTAAATTTAATCCCTGCTAAAATAAGAGGGACAACGGCATCTCCGACTTCCTCTTCCCTTCAGAAATCACCTAGAATAACGAATTCAAAGAAAAGGAAAACCATCGTGATCCCGAAACTTTAAAAGAATTTTACAGACATCGAGATTAACCTTCCCCCAGACAACACTGCTTTCTGACCTACTCATCCTCGGGCGGGAATCAGGACTGAACTGGAGTTCCTCAAGGAACAACAATTAGCAGGTAAGTCTAATTTCTCTTTCCTTATCGTTCCTCCAGTTCAGTCCTTCACCACTGGGATGTAGCAGAGCAGTAATTACTGGGAGGGACCTGTCCACCCGGATCGCAAGACCGCCGACCCGAAACAGCCATCATTCGCCACCTGAATATCCAGGCGATAGTGGTTACTGAAGGTATGGAGAGAGGGCCAAGTGGCCACTCTGCAAATCTCCACTGGCGGAACCAAACTATGTTCCGCCCAAGAAGTAGCTTGCGCTCTAGTAGAGTGAGCCCGTAGCCCCACGGGCACCTGACACCTTTGTAAAATATATGCTGACGCTATAGTCTCTTGTACCCATCTAGCTATCGAAGCTTTGGCCGCCGCTTCCCCTTTACGCAGGCCTCCAAAGAGCACGAACAGATGATCTGACTTCCAGAAGGGTTCCGAAACTCAAGTATTGATGCAGCGCCCTTTTAATGTCCAACCGCCGCAGGCTATGGTCTGAGGCGTTCTCCTCCATAGAGCCCAACACTGGCAATGAAACCGCTTGATTCATGTGAAAAGGAGAAACTATTTTGGGCAAAAAGGAAGGCACTGGCCGCAGCACCACCTTTTCTCTAGAAAAGGACAAGAACGGCTCTCGACAAGACAAAGCCTGCAATTCCGAAATCCGGCGAGCCAAACAAATAGCCACCAAAAACACTGTCTTTAAAGTTAAATCTTTGACTGATGCCTGCTGCAAAGGCTCGAAAGGTTCCCTAGTCAATGCCCCAAGAACTAAGTTGAGATCCCACGAGGGAACCACCATTCTGCAAGCAGGCCGCAACCGAGACACTGCCTTCAAAAACCATCTCACCTCTACGTGAGCGCCCAAGGCCGCCCCCTGGACCTTTCCACGATAACAAGAAAGAGCTGACAGCTGGACCCTCAAGGAGCTGGCTGCCAGTCCTTTATCAAATCCGTCCTGCAAGAAACATAAGCACGGAAACTATGGAAGCGCGGATCAGCCGCTGAGAGCACCATACCTCAAATATACACCAAATGCTCACATACGCTAGGAATGTGGACTTCTTCCTGGCTCGAAGTAAGGTCGCAATCACCGCTCCAGAATAACCTTTCTTCCTTAACCTCGCCCTTTCAATGGCCAAGCTGTAAGCAAGAACCGATCCACCTGAGGCATGCTAAGAGGACCCCGAGTCAAAAGATTCGACATTGCAGGTAATCGCCAGGGCTCCCAGTTGAGGAGCCGAACCAGATCGGCATACCACGGATGTCTCGGCCAATCTGGCGCCACTAACACCACTCTCCCCCGGTGCGCCTCAATGCACTGAATCAATCTCCCTATGAGTGCCCATGGAGGAAACACATAGAGAAGGCCAGCCGACGGCCATTGTTGCATCAGAGCATCGATGCCCTCCGACATCCTTTCCCGTCTTCTGCTGTAAAAGTGATTTGCCTTGGCCGACTGAAAAGTCGCCATGAGATCCATAAGCGGTGGACCCCACCTGATGACTATCTGCGCAAACACCTCTGGATGAAGCGCCCATTCTCCGGCATCCACTTGGACTCTGCTGAGAAAATTCGCCATCACATTCTCTGTTCCTGCTATATGCGCTGCCGAGATCACCTGTAGTGGGGGCTCCACCCACGCAAACAGAGTCTCCGCTTCCTCTTCCATGGTGGTGCTTGCTGTGCCCCCTTGCCGACCGAGGTAAGCCACTGTCGCAGAATTGTCGGACAACATTTGCACTGCTCGACCCTTCACTTCGGACTCGAAAGCTTGAAGTGCAAGCGCTACTGCCCTTAGTTCCAGACGGTTAATCGAACACTGGGCCTCCTGCTTGTTCCAAGCCCCATGTGCGAAGAGATCCCTGCAATGAGCTCCCCAACCTGCGAGACTTGCAACACCGGAAGCCACTGCGGCTGCTCCAGTGGCATGCCTGCCACCAGATTTCCTGGTGAGAGCCACCACTGAAGGGACTGCCTGACCCGCAAGGGGCAAAGAAGCCGTTTGTTTAGAGAATTGTTCTGGTGGGACCAGCGTCGAAGTAACGACCTTTGTAAGGGACGCATGTGTGCTCTGGCCCATGGAACTACTTCCAGAGTCGCCACCATTGTCCCTAGCACTCGAAGATAGCTCCAAGCTGACGGAGCGGGAGTCGACACAAACTAGCGTACCAGCTGTCGAAGGATCTGAGCTCGCCGTTCCGGCAGAAACACCACTCCCACTTGAGTGTCGAACCGTACTCCCAAGTACTCTAGGACCTGAGACGGAGCCAACCGGCTTTTGGACGCATTGACTACCCAGCCGAGCTCCTGAAGGAACTTCACTACTCTGCTCGTAACCCGAACGCTCTCGGCCCTCGACTTTGCTCGAATCAGCCAATCGTCGAGATATGGGTGAATTAAGATTCCTTCTTTCCGCAGGGCCGCCGCTACCACCACCATAACCTTGGTGAAGGTACGTGGAGCCGTTGCCAAACCGAAGGGCAATGCCTGAAACTGATAATGCCCCCACGGGAGTGCGAACCTTAGGAACCTCTGATGATCTGGTCTGATCGGGATGTGCAAGTACGCCTCGGTAAGATCGAGAGATGTCAAGAATTCCCCCTGACGAACTGCCACTATTACCGATCGCAACGTTTCCATCCGAAAGTGAGACACTCACAGACTGCGACTTACTCTCTTGAGATCCAGAATGGGACGGAGAGACGTGTCCTTCTTTGGTACTATGAAATAAATAGAGTAACGACCGACGCTGTAGGACTCCTGGGGCACTGGTACAACTGCCCCTAACTGTAAGAGACAATCCAAAGCTTGCCGGATCGTGGACGTTCTTTGCTGCCCTTTACAAGGGGACAGAACAAACAGATCTAGTACTGGACGAGCCAATTCGAGAGTATAACCCTCACGTATCACCTCTAAGACCCATTGGTCAGACGTTATCTGGACCCAGGCAGGAAGAAACTCTTGAAGCCACCCTCCAATCGGCTGAAGTCCTACCCGGGCCAGTCTTGCTTCATTGGGGTTTTTGGGCAGCCGAGGAGTAGGCAGCTGCAAACCCCCTCCCTGCTCCTCGAAAACCTCGAAACCCTTGCACTCGTGAAGCAAACCTTCCTCGTGAGAAACCTCCCAGCCGAGAGGTACAAAATCTCCTGAAGTCTCAAAACTGACTTCGTGAAGCCGGCAGGGACCTCCCCTGCTTAGGCTTATCTTCTGGTAGCCTACCGCCTTTGGACTCTCCCAAGTCCTTAACCAATTTATCCATATCTTCACCAAACAACAACTTCCCTTTAAAAGAAAGCTTACTAAGCCACGACTTAGAAGAAACATCCGCCGCCCAGTTTCTTAACCACAGGTACCGGCGCGCGGCTACCAAGGAAGCCAAGCTATTCGCCAACTACCTAATCAAATCATAGTGGACATCCGCTAGATATGCCGCACCAGATTCAAGCCGTGTCACGTCTATTAAACGCTCCTGTGCCTGCTGAGATGGTGGTTGTAACCTCTGCAACCACCTGAGGCAAGCTCTCGCCACCCAAGCTCCGCAAATAGACGCCTGCAATGAGAGAGCATTAACCTCAAAGGCTTGTCTCAATAAAACGTCCACCTTCCGGTCTTGCACATCTTTCAAGGCCGCACTGCCTTCCACCAGAATAGTCATCTTTTACGTGACTGCTGATACCGCTGCATCTATACGCGGAGAATGGAACCTTTCCTTCTCCTTGTCAGCTCATGCCTCGTAACCCTGCTTCCGGCACATCCCATTCATCTTGAATCATCCAGTCAACCACCCAGTGAACTGGAAACACTGCCTGAGTTTGCCGCACTGCTTGAATGAGAGGGTCTTCTAAACCCTCCTCGTCTGCTGGCTGTACCGAAACGAGGTTGAGCGCCTGAAGGGACTCAGTTATGAGCACAGTAAGCTCTTCCTTGCAAAATACTCTTTATGATCCTCGCTTGATCCTCTGGTTCCTGTATCTCTCCTTCCTCAAGCTCTTCCATTCCAGATTCAGGTTCTAAGTCTACGTCTTCCGTATCCTGCCAATCCGATTCCAAGGGCTGACCGTCGAGAGATCGAGCCCTCTTAAGAGGCCTCACCAGGTTGCCTCCAGCTTTTTATGAGCTGGATTGCTGTCCCTGAGCTCCCAGCATCCAAGGCTCCGGGACCATCCCCTGCTGTCGCAAGCAATACGCTTGATGCATTATAAGTACAAAATCTAGGGAAAAACTCCCAAGGGCCGCCCCGGGTCCTAATGTTGCCCCAGCGCTAGCTGGCCCTGCTTGGCCTTCTAGAAGGGACACGGCCGGCCCTTCCAACAGAGACTCACCATCTCCCTTTGCCGATGGACACCGAGTCTCTTCACAAACTTTAACTTGGATCTCTTGCGCCATGGTAGTGAAAACCAGCGCGCAGCCCCTGCAGACCTCGTTGTCCGAGACTGCGCCCCTGTGGGTGCCACAGACCAAACACTGCGGCTGTGATGGCATTAGCTATAAACTAAACAAACGCAATATTCCTCAGAAATGAAGGATGCCCCTCCAAACAGAGAAACAAACCTATCGCTTTTTTTTTGTGGTACCTTTAAGGCCCCAGAAACAAGCACCACCAAACTGTCTCAAAATAACTCAAATTAAATTTAATTAAAATAACTTCACTGGCATTAATTTTCCCTGTAATCGTTATGTCTCAGCATTAGGAAGGCTAATGATAAAACTCAGTTTCCTCGTGGCCTGAAAAGCGCAGGAAACAGAGCCCACGAAAAACCGGCCAGGCCTGCTTCCCTTCTCCATACTCATCGGGCCCCGAAGCCTCCCTGCATGACTGCACTCCGGCGAACAACTGCTCCTCCCTACCGGGCCTAACAAAGTCCCTGGGTAATTTATGTGATCCGCCGCCTCCGATCGCCCGCCCTACAATCTGCGCTGCTGCACACAGCAAAGTGTGATCAGCAGACGAGGAGAGGGCTTTCCGGCTCCCGTTACTGCCACGAGGCTCGCAAACATCATCGGGGTGCTCAAATCAGTCTTTGCTGCTGCCGCCGCACAAGTCCCCCCAGTTCGAACTAGGAGGGGAGAGCAGCTCAACACCCGGGCTGATCCTGAAAGGAGGGAAGAACCACCAGAGGTTCGATCCCCCCAAATCTTTTTTTTTTTTTTTAAAGTAACATACCAAAAAGAAACACAATAAATGACAAGTAAAGGAAATTAAAGAGATAATCAAAAGGAAACCCCTTAAAACTACACTACTCTAAGTAATGCTCCTTATCTGTTCCTCTAGTGAGCCCAGCACCTAGGCTCACTATGTCCTCCTGCTGCATGGAGACTGGACACACTGGGGCTGATGGGAGAGACCAGCACAGTACATCCAGTGATGTCACAGTTTTGATTTGCCCAGTCTCCATGCTGCAGGAAGAGGTGCACTACCCAGTGGTGAAGGACTGAGTTGGAGGAACGATAAGGAACTATGCTTTCTCCGGGAACAAGCAGGAAGTCAGTCCTCACATATGGACTCCCCAGCTACAGGCTACCGAAAACCCATAGCAAAATTAGGGGCTCCCTCACGGGGAGCCGCAAGCAGCAGCAATTTAGTCCATGTACACAGACCACAATAGGACCCCTGGGTCCGATGAAACCAGAACTCCGGTAGCCTGAACACAGAAGGGACGGAGGGTGAGTTGCCTAAACCCTGAAAAGGTTATGGAGCACAGCCTGGCCAAAGGCACTGTCCCGTCGGGACTCTCTTTCCAGGGAGTAATGGGCCGCAAAGGTATGGACTGAAGACCAGGTGACGACCTGACAGATGTCCACCATCGGGACAGAGCACAAGTTTGCCACGGAGGCCACCATAGTCCTGACATTGTGCATCGTGACATAGCCTTCCAGTGGGAGCCTCGCCTGCTCATAAGTGAGGGCGATACAGTCCGCCACCCATGTGGACAGGGCTTGGTCACTGCCTCTCCCAGCCTACTGGGGTCGTAGGAGTTGAAAAGCTGAGAAGCTTTGCAGTGGCCCTGAGTGCATTGGCTATAGAAGGACAAGGCCCTCTTACAGTCCAAGGTGTGAAGGATTGTCTCCACCCGACTGGAGTGAGGTCTTAGAAAAAGGTAGGAAGCACCACTTCCTGGTTGAGATGGAAGGGAGACACTACCTTCAGCAGAAATTTGTGGTGCGTGTGAAGCATCACTCTGTTCTAGTAGAACCTGGTATAAGGTGCCTCTGCCACAAGGGCCTGGAGCTCACTAACTCTGCGAGCGGAGGAGAGTGCAACCAGGAAAGCCACCTTCCAAGAAAGGTAGCAAAGGTGGCAGGTAGCGAGAGGCTCAAAGGGTGGGCAAGTGAGCTGCCCCAACACTACGCTGAGGTCCCATTCAGTTACCGGAGGGCGAACCTGGGGCTTCAATAAGAGCAGGCCCTGAAAGAAATGGGTCACCAATGGCTGGACCGAGAGGGGCTTACCATCCACCGGATGGTGGTGCGCCACCATTGCACTCAGGTGCACTCAGAGTTAGACTTGAGCCCGGACAGAGAGGTGGAGAAGATACTGTAACACCAGAGCCACTGGGCAGGAGAAAGAATCAGTCCTGTGTTTGGCGCACCAAGCAAAGAACCCGTGCCATTTGAGGGCATAAGCCTTCCTAGTACGGGCCTTGCAAGAGGCCATCAGGATCTCCTCCACCTCAACCGGAAGGTTGAAAGGGGCCAGAGTCACCCTCACAGCAGCCAAGGGGATGGGAGCCTCCACCGTCAACTGTAGAAGCAGCGGGACCCAAGGCTGCCTGGGCCACCGAGGAGCTATCAGGATGAGTGGGGCCCTGTCGCGGAGGGTCCTGAACAAGGTCTTGGCGATCAGCAGTGTCGGAGAGAAGGCGTACAAGAGGTCTTCCGACCATGAGACTAGAAACGCATCCGCTGTCACCCTGGAGGGGTGGGCATGCCGGGAGCAGAAGCAGGGCAACTGAAAGTTGTCCAGGCTGGCGAATAGGTCCATCACAGGCTCCCCCCAGAGCCAGAAAAGCCAACTGGCTACCTTGGGGTCCAGCTGCCACTTGTGCGGCTAGAGAACACTGCTGAGTCTGTCGGCCAGCAGATTGTCCTGTCTGGCAGGTACACTGCCCACAGGATACCCTGTTGGATTGCGTACGAGCAGAGGGCCAGTGCTTCCTAACAAAGGGTATGAGACCCCATGCTCCCCTGTTTGTTCATATAGTATATCGCCACCTGGTTGCCCATCTGGACCAGCACCAGCTGGTGATGCAAGTGATGACAGAAGACCCTTAGGGCTAGGTATATGACTCAGAGCTCCAGGAGGTTGATTTGCTGGGTGCTCTCGTCTGGCGACCAGTTGCCCTGAGTGTGAAGATTTCTGCAGTGGGCTCCCCAGCTGAGCAGGGAGGCATTAGTGGTAAGGATCCTTAAAGTGGTTTGGGGTCTGAAAAGGCATGCACGCCTCGAGGTGCTGGGGCGACTGCCACCAGATGAGGGAGTCCGCCAATTGGTGGGTCACTGAAACTGTCTCGGAGGCAGCCTGTGGCCTGAGACCACTGGTCCCAGAGACACCACTGTGCTGCCCTCATTTGGGAGGCGAGGGTCTGGGGTGACGTGGACTGTGGAGGCCATGTGCCTGAGGAAGCACAGGAGAAACTGGGTGGGCACCAAGGGATGGTACTGTATGTCCCGAGCTAGAGACCCGAGATGATCGGCTTGATCCCTGGGCAAGAAATCCTTCGACTGGAGAGTGTTGATCTTTGCCCCAATGACCTCCAGGAACTGTGTCGGGAGGAGGTGAGACTTGGAGTATTTATGACAAAGTCCAAGTATTGCAGAACCTGCATACCTTGATGATGTGTGCTGCATCTCTGAGGCTGTGCCTCCCTTTATGAGCCAGCTGTCCATGTAAGGAAAGATGAAGACCCCCTGGAGCCGGAGGAAGGTGGCTACGACTGCCAGGCCTTTTGTGAAGACTCTTGGGGCAGAGGCTAGGCTGAAGGGGGAACACCCTATATTGAAAGTGCCTGCCCCCCACTATGAACCGCATGTACTGCCTTTGGTTGGGGTGGATGAGGATGTGGGTATAAGTATCTTTCAGGTCTAAGGAGCATATCCAGTCTCCCTGCTGGAGGTCATGTTCCAATGTTCCAAAGGAGAGCATCTTGAACTTCTCCCTCACCAGGAATTTGTTGAGATTGCACAGGTCGAGGATGGGCCTTAGGCCCCCTGTCCTCTTTGGCACGAGGAAGTATCTGGAGTAGAACTCCTTGTCCTTGAGGAGGTGGGGCACCGGTTCCACCACTTTGTCCTCGAGAAGACCTGCCAACTCCTTCATAAGAAGGTCCCGGTGGAGGGCGAGACCTGAGGGGCTCTCCCAGGAAATAGGGGTAAGTATCTGAGTCAGGTGGAGGAGGTAACACTCCCTGACTACCCTTAGTGCCCAAGAATCGGTGGTGATGGTCCCCCCTCCTCTGGGCATAGAGGGCCAGACCTTGCCCTGTGGGCTACTGACCCTTTGGGATAGAGAGGCTATGCTTAAGGAGTCAAAACCTCTTCCCTGGCTGGGCCGGAGCTCGTGCCTGGGGTTTTGGAGCCTTCTGCTTATGTGGGCCATGCCCATGTCCCTTGGCCTGCTGACCCTGTTGGGGAGCTGGGGAGGCCTGATAAGGTGGGTAATTTCTTTCAGCAGCTCCCTTCCTCGGGTAGAAGGGCTTTTTATCCTAGCCCTTCCATCGGGTAGGGGCAGCAGTCTTTTTAGAGAGTCTGGTCCTCATCATAAACTTGGTCTCCAGCTCAACAGCCTTGTTGGTCATGGGTTTGCCAAAGAGATTCTCTCCTTGGCAGGGGACATCAACCAATTTGTCCTGAACCCACTGCTCGAGGCCGGACAACTGTAGCCAAGCTTGGCGGCATGCATCGATGCCAGCCACTGCTACTCGAGCCACCGACTCGAACCAGTCATAGGCTGCCCGAGACATGAACTTGGAGCATTCACGGACTGCTTCGGCCAGGTTCTTGAACCGCTGCAAAGGTTCCTCGGAAAGACCAGCCAAGAACCCAGTGAGTTCCTTCGCCAGATCTCTCAGGTACGTGCCTATGTATGCTAATGATGCTAATAAAGATAAAGAGAAAAGATAAAGATGTACAACTGGTAGGCCTGAATGCAATCAATGAGCATTGAGCCCTGGTAGCACTTTCTGCCGAGGGCGTCCAGGGTGCAAGCCTCCCTGCCGGAGGGCACCGAGGAGTGCATCTTCTGACTCTTCAGTCAATGCATGGCAGACTCCACCACAATGGAGTTATGCAGCAGCTGCGCCTTTTGGAAGCCCGAGCTCCGGCGGACTTGATACATTGAGTCAAGCCACTTGCTTACCACCGGCACCGAGGCCAGTGTCTCCCACATTCAAAGCAGCCGCCATTCCAGGATGGGAGGGATCGGCACTGTGAGCGATTCCTGCGGAGGGGCCTTGTATTGGAGGATTTCCAACTCTTCCGCCCGAGAGTCCTCCTCCGACTCGGTTGGGAATACCAGGGCCTTAGACATGTCCTTTACAAAGCCAAAGAAACCCATATCCTTGGGCAGGAACCGCCGTCGAGGCTCCAAGATGGGAGAGTCAGATGGGACGTCGCGGTGGCGACTGGTATCGGGGGACTCCTCGTCCTTCGTCTCCCACTCAGAATAGTCTGTCAAGGACTTGTAGGAGGGCTGCTCTGCGGACTGCCCTGCAGCCCTGCCCTGCGGCCGGTGCCCTGTAAACATGCCGGGGATGACCGCTGTCCCGTCGAGCAGGACTCGGATCGTGACCTCGGCCGAGGATTGACTCCAGCCCTAAGAACCTCGAAGATCGGCTCGGCCTCCGGGGACATCTTGAACGTCGAGGACCCAGTGGTCGGAGCGGATGAACCGGTCGTGCCAGACAACAGTGCCCGCTGCTGGTCCATGAAGGCAGACAAACTGTGCTCCAGGATCGCCATTTTGCTCTCCAGACCAGAAGGCTCTGCAGCCTTTGGAGCAGGCACCGAGGGACTCGGGCCCGATGCCAGCTCCCCCGAAGGAGAATCCTCGATGAGGATAGTGTCTGGGGACCGAGGCCAGTCCGTGGTCGGATTCTTCCGGGGGACCTTCACAGACTGCATCCTTCTCCAACGCATTGGACGAACGTCTCGGACTGTGGGACCGGGCCCGGGGAGCACCGGCTGGTCAGAACTGTCCAAGGACGCCACCTTCAAGGTTTCTTCTTCTTCTTGGGTTCCCTCGAGGGAGACCTCCTTTCTGAGGACCCACGATGAGGCTCAGGTTCGGAGGGCTCCACCAGAGATGTCAGGGCCTCAGATGAGGCCCTGGCCTTCGGAGGCACCTGGGACTCAGAGAAAAAAAACTTATTGTGCTGCTGCTAGCAGCTCTTGAGGGCCTTACTGAACATCCTCTTGCAGAGACTGCAAGCAGCTGGGTTGTGGTCTAGCCTGAGGCAGCAGAGACAGCAATCGTGTGTGTCAGTCAAAGACAATGTTGGAGCACTGATCACACTTCTTAAAGCCACTGGTAGCCATAGGGGAAAAAAGTACCCCTGCGAGCTCGAAGACTCCCTGGGCTGCCAGTGGAAGAAAAAAAGGCATGAAGACGCCAGGAAAAGATAAGAACGAAAACTACAAAAAATAGACCGAACTCGACGACTAGGCAACGAGGTCGGTAGGCGGGAAGAGTACCGGTGCGATACCGCTTTTTCCTGGAACAAGCCAGACTTCATCCAATCCATATCAACCGCCTTCACCTCCCCTCACCATCACGTACCCACCTACAATCCACACGCTCCTCTGCTTTCTTCTTTGTCGGCCCTGCTTATTGGAACTCTCTACCCCTTTCCCTCAGGCTCGAACAACATTATCCCACTTTCAAAAGAGATCTAAAAACACACCTCTTCTCCAATGCTTTTGACTTCCCCTCCCCTTTTGTGTGAACTTTTTCCCCTCCCCCTCTCTCTCCTCAGTCATGTATATTTAATTGTCTTGAGTGCTTTCCTGTCGCACTTTGTAACTTCCTTTCCTTCTTCGGCCCATTGGCCTTTCCTGTATATTGATTGATTTTGTAAACCACCGTGCTCTAATTGGAACAGCAGTATATCAAACTAAAACATAAACATCTGAAGGGCTCCCAGAAAAAAGGAGACTGAGCAAGCTGGCATCCTTGGGCAGGAAGGGGACACAGTAACAGTATATGACGGCAGATAAAGACCAATATGGTCCATCTAGTCTGCCCAGCAAGGCGGCAAGAGTAGGTACATTTCTTTGAAAGCTGGGGGGATGCTTTCGTGAGGGCTATGTCAGTGACGACGTCACTCATATGTGAGTACTGACTTCCTGCTTGTTCCCAGAAAATTAACTTTTTCACGATTATATGAGATGTTTAGATTTTTTCCCTGGCTCTTCCATCTTCAAAAATGTATTCTGTTTTAGCCAAAACTGCCAAAAAGAGAAGCACAATAAGGAGCAAACACAATATGCAGAGCAGAAAGGTCAGTGAGGAAGATGAATTGTGAAAAATTTGGATGCTAAGCCACCCTGAGTGAGCCCGATCTTGTCTAATCTCGGAAGGTAAGCAGGGTCAGACCTGGTTAGCACTTGAATAGGAGACCACCTTGGAAAATCAGGTGCTATAGACTTAGGTCTGGCAATTTACTTTCAGTTATACCTCGCCAAGAAAACTGTCTGGATAGGGACTACTCTGCCCAGAAGTCTGTATTAACTCAATGTCACTTAGCAATGAATATCGTCCAGCAATGAAACAATTTCCTGGCACAAAGCAGCTCCAAGGAACCACAGCACCACCTTGAAATACCTAAATACTCAAGAAACTTGAGAAACAGCCAATGAACTGCCTGGTCTTAAGGTGCATTGTGCATCTTATCAGTTATAACCTTCAGACCCTGCGAAAGAGAACAGAACAATTTCACAGGGTGTATTATGAGAACAGATGAATCAACTTACAAGCCTAACTGTACTGACACTAAAAAGAGTTACATGCAGCCATCATCTCCTGCAGCAAAGTCCAAAAGAAGAATCCACCACCGAAATGGGCATTCTAATGACCCCTCTCAATGTAGAGCCTACAGAGCAAAATAGAAATGGGAAAAGATCTTCCTAAGAGTTGAAGAAAAAGAAATGGATGATTTGAATCACTTGGTGAAAAGTTGAGTTCCAAATTTAAGAATTTTTAAGCTTAGAACATATATAACGCTAGCATGTGGTACATTACAGGACTTATCGGTGTGAATCCACCAAAAATAATTAGCCCTGGAGAAAGGGATTCAAAACTTACATCGTTTGTGTGCTTTAGTTCTCACAAACACTACAAATCAAATCAAAAAGCAAACCATTTTTTCAGTGTTCTTTCCCAAGATTCATGAGAGGTAAATCCTTAAAAACCAAGCTTCTAAGGTAAAAGGAGAATAAAATTCTAAAAGGAGTTGACATAGATAATGTTCTAGCATGCCTGGGACTGCTTTAGGGAGCTTCTTTATTTCTGAGAATTGTCAAATTCATATTGAAAGAAAAGGCTATCTTTACATTTGAAAACCATTTTACACAGCATTCAGTTATAAAGTTTGCACTCCATCACACTCCAAAAAGATCATTAGAACTAGTCAAAAGTAGTAAGACCAATATGACTGCTACATTCAAACAAAAGCAATACTACCTTCAAATCACAAATCAGATATATATCACATGAGCATTCACAATCCCATTCAATCCCGCCACTAAGTCAGAAGAATCTGATTAGTCACTAGAGGGGTAATTCTATAAGAAGCCATGTAGTTAACATGTGCTTTACATGTGTTAATCATGCTAGTCTATAGAGTCAAACTGTGTGGATTTAACTTTATAGAATACTAGTGTAAGTGACCACTAAGGCATGGCAATTGAAGGCACTGTCAGTTATACCAGATCTAGAGACAGTGCAAATGATGGCACATATTTAATGTGCTTATGGTCACATTCTATGTTAGATATATAAATGTGCACTCTGCTCATGTGCACACCCACAGTGAAAGAATGACTGTCGCATAAGTGTACACTTACACATTAAATAACTATAATACCGCAATTTGTGTGCGCAAATGGCATGGAAATTCATGTGGCTCCTTACAGAATTACCCCTCCCCATGGACTACTTTCTCTGAGCTACTTGAATTTCAAGAGACAGGAAGTGCCCCTGTTTAACCTCTAAGAACTCAGCGGCGCCAGAAGCTGCAACTTAAAACAGCCGCGGGAGTTAAGGAAAAACACTCCTGCAGCTGTGCAGAGATGAGTTGAGCTTCGGGCCTCACCAGCTCCCTCTTAAGCTGGTCAGGCATGCACAGGGCCCCTCATGGTGTGGGGCCATGTGGAGGTGGGGGGGAGCAGCTGGCACTGGAAGAGGACTGCTACTGGGGGCTAGAACGGTAAATGGACCAATGTTGGAGGATGAGGAGACTGCGAATGAAAGGGAGATGATGCTGGGAGGGACTGGGATTGGAGGAGGACTGATACTGGGGGCTAGGACTGGAAATGGGATGATCCTGGGGGATGCAGGGAGTAGGACTGGAAGAGAGCTGATGCTGGGGGATGTGGTGGATGGGACTGGAAGGGAGCTGATGCTGGAGAATGGGGAGGATGAGACTGGAAGGGAGCTGATGCTGGGGAATGGGGAGGATGAAAATGGAAGGGAGCTGATGCTGGGGAGGCCTGGAAAGGGGTGATGCTTTTTAAACTATATAATAGGGGAAAGCCGACAGTCGCACAAGAGCGCATGGTTCGGAAGAATGTATCCTTGAAGGATACTACCAAAAGCAGAGAGGGTTCCAAAAAAGAGTAAAGTAGCCCAAATGTTCTCGAGTATGGAGCAGACAGAGCTTAAAGATTCCAAATTACCCATGCCTACCAATAGCCAAATTAATATGAATAAAATACAGTCTCTAAAATGCTTATATGCAAACGCTAGAAGTCTAAAAAATAAGATGGGAGAGTTCTGCGGGAAGCCAGCAAGATATCCACTTCCTTCGGGAGTAGGAGCGGAGCTAGTGAGACCCTCTCAGCAAACACGCTATCAGCGATAGGGAACTGGAGTTGGGGGGCAGGAGAGAGTCCCCCTCCTGGGAGAGAAGCCGTGAGCCTGTCCCCAGAGGGATAGGAGTCTCCGCCACTAGCTGCAGGAGAAGCGGGAACAACAGTTGCCGAGGCCACCATGGGGCTATCAAAATGACTAAGGCTCCGATGTGAAGAATCTTGAACAGGGTCTTGGCGATCAGAGGAGTTGGGGGAAACGCATACAGGAGGCCCCTCTGACCACAAGATCAGTGAGGCGTTGGTGGCCACCCTGTCCGTGTGTGGTTGCCGGGAACAGAAAACGGGGCAACTGGTGGTTGTCCGGGCTGGCGAAGAGGTCCAGCCTTGGGTACCCCCAGATCCGAAAGAGCCTGCGGGCCACTTTGGGGTCCAGTTGCCATTTGGGGCTGGAGCAGTCTGCTGAGCCTGTTGGCTAGCCAATTGCTGTGGCCCAGAAGGTACACCACCTTGAGGAGAATGCCGTGTTGGACTGCGAATGAGCACAGGTCCTGCGCTTCTCAGCAAAGGGCACGGGATCCCGTGCCCCTGTGTTTGTTCATGTAGAACATGGCGACTTGGTTGTTGGTCTGGACTAGGATGGAGCTGTGGCTCAGGGATTTCCAGAACGCCCTCAGGGCAAGACGGATTGCACACAGCTCCAAAAGGTTGATCTGTGAAGACCAGACACCCTGGGTGTGGAACCCCTGGCAGTGGGCTCCCCATCCCAGCAGAGAAGCGTCTGTGGTGAGGACCCTCGTGTGCTTAGGGACCTGAAAGGGTATTCCCGCTTGCAAGTGGTGGGGGGACTGCCACCAGTTTAGGGACCGTGCCAGGCACACGGTGACTCTGACCTTGTCCTGGAGGCGCCCCGTTGCCTGGGACGATTGGTCCCTGAGGCACCACTGTGGAATCTGCATGTGTAGGCGGGCATCTGGAGTGACATGGACTGTGGAGGCCATGCACCTGAGGAGGTGCAACAGGAGTCATGCCTGTAGGCAGGAAGGCCTTGGCTGGAAGCATATCGATCCTTGCCATGATAAATTCCAGCTCCTGAGTTGGTCTCAGACTGGACATGGGGTAGTTGATTACGAAGCCCAAGTGCTGAAGGACCTGGATAGTGCATGCCGTGGCCTGCTGCACCTCGGGGGCTGAGGTGCCCCTGATGAGCCAGTCGTCGGAGGTAGGGGAAGACAAAAATCCCCTGAAGCCTGAGAAAGGCGGTGACTACCGCTAGGCACTTCGTGAATACCCTGGGGGCCGAGGCAAGGCCGAAGGGCAGCACCCGGTACTGGAAGTGAAGGCCCCCCATCACAAAGCATAGATATTGCTTGTGGTTTGGGTTGATTAGGATATGCATGTAAGCATCCTTTAGGTCTAAGGAGCACACCCAGTCTTCCTGGTGGAGGTAAGGCAGCAAAGTTCCAAGGGAGAGCATTCTGAACTTCCCCCGCACCAGGAATCTGTTGAAGTTGTAGAGATCGAGGATGGGCCTTAGGCCACCTAACCTTTTTGGCATGAGGAAGTATGTGGAGTAGAACCCCTTGCCCCTGAGATGATGGGGCACTGGTTCTACCGCTCTGTCCTCAAGAAGACTCATCAACTCCTTCAAGAGAAGGTCCCGGTGAAGGGGAGGCAGGAGGGCTCTCCGGGAAAGAAGTGCAGAGGCACCTCGGCTAAGCGAAGGACGTAACCCTCCTTGAACACCTGTAATGCCCAGGCGTCGGTGGTGACGGTTCTCCACCTGTAGGCAAACAGGGAGAGCCAACACTCCAATTCAGGTCTAGTCACAGAGGGCGGTTACTACCAAACAACAGGATGAAACCCTCTACCAATCCTCAGAGTAATGCTGATGGTTATTGAACTATTCTGCTTTATCTAAAATATCCTAACATCCAGACATGGAAATCCCCAGTGAATAAAGGTCTCAGACTTACAACGGCAATGCTCCGATTTTTCCAAAGCTGTATGCCTGATCGCATCAACGACCATGAATATTCACTGATATTTCACCAATAGTTTACTTGTTTCATGCCTTAGACATTTTTCCTTATACCATACATCAGACTCTTCTGAAATTCAAATCCAATGAATATGTTTTGTATGTTTGAGATTGTGCTTAGCTTATCTTATTAACACTGGTACTTGTCCCCGACGCCATCAAGTGGGTACCGCTTTTGCGCTTCGTATTGCTTCTTCAGGGGGAAATATGTTTGTAACAGCACGATCTACAAAACAATCCAGGAAGTCTCAGTTAAACAAAATCATCCATATCACAAGTTGCTCACAGAATATACCTGGGGAAAACCCCAGCCGACCCACCTTTTAACTCATGGCTAGATTATGCACTCATGTTGAGAATCAACCTTCTGAGTGTGGAAAAAACGCCGCGCATGCGGAAAGATGTTCAGGCTTTAGTTTAAAGGGGGATGACGCTATCGGAACAACCAATCAGATGGCAATGCTGTTCATCCCAAACAAGTGCTTGAGTGACTAGACTACAACTCGTACTAGTGTTACACACATGCCCGCCATTCAATCCAGTTCAGGCCAGTGGCACCTACAGTTCCCAATCGAAAAATCCACTTTTGTTCTTGGATCAACAAAGTTTGGGCTCGTGACTTGCCATTTATACCAGCCAGCACCTTCTCAATCGCAAAACAGCGTAGTTCACTGAACTCATGTTGATTATCCATACAATGCGCTACAATTGGGGCTTCTAATGATTTACATTTTAACCTACTGCGGTGTTTATTAATTCTGATTCTCAATTGTCTCTCAGTTTTTCCTATGTAGAAAAGTCCACAAGGGCATTTAAGAGCATACACCACATAATCTGAAGTGCAAGTTGTAGAATGTCTCAACAGGGAGAGCCGACCTCCTGTGGGCTGCCTGGCCTCGCTGGAGAGAGGTGTCATGCTGTAAGAGTCAAAAGCTTCCCCCGGGTTCAGCCAGAGTCAAAGCCTGGGGCTTAGGAGCCTTCTGCTTACGAGGCCTGTGCCTCTTGGCAGGCCTGATAAGGGGGGTAACCCCGGTAAGACGCGGGTTTCCATGGGTAGAAGGACATTTTCCCCGAGCCCTTCTTTCGGGGAGGGGCCAAGGTCTTCTTAGAAAGACTAGTCCTCATTATGAACTCGGTCTCCAGGTCGACGGCCTTTTCGGTTATGGGCTTGCCAAATAAGTTCTCCCTCTGACATGGGACATCAACCAACTTGTCTTGTACCCATTGCTTGAGGTCGGACGACTGTAGCCATGCTTGGCGGCGAGCACCGATGCCCGCCGCAGCTACTCTGGCCACCAACTCGAACCTGTCGTAGGCCGCTCAAAACATAAATTTGAAGCATTCACCGATGGCTCTGGATAGGCTGCAGAAGCGCTGCAAGGGCTCCTCGGAGAGACCAGCCGAAAACCCGGCGATCTCCTTTGTTAGATCTCTTAGATACATGCCCATGTACAGCTGGTAGGCCTGGATTCGGCCATTCAGCATCGCGCCCTGGTAGCATTTTCTGCCGAGGGCATCCAAGGTGCGGGCCTCCCTGCCGGGTGGCACTGAGGAGTGCGCCTTCTGACTTTGAGTCGATGCATGGCCGATTTCACGACCATGGAATTATGCGGCAATTGAGACTTTTGGAACCCAGGGCTCCGGTGGACGCGATACATCAAGTCGAGCCACTTACTAACCGCCGGTGTCTCCCACATGTGGAGCATAAGGCGCTCCAGGATAGGAGGAATTGGCACCATAAAGGTTTCCCGAGGAAGGGCCTCATATTGGAGGATCTTGAGTTCATCTGCTCGTGGATCCTCTTCGGACTCCGTTGGAAAGGCCAAAGCTTTGGACATATCTTGAACGAAGTCTCGAAAGGCCAAGTCCTCGGGGGGAGATCTCCTTCAAGGCTCCAACCCCGGGGAATCGGAAGGGACATCCCGGTGAAGGCGAGTGTCTGGAGACACCTCATCTCCAGACTCCCAGACGGAGTCATCTGAGTAGGACAGGTAGCAGTCCTCGGGCCCCGAGGGGTCGGGCCGCTCCGGCACTTGTTGGCTTGCCAGTGATGATCGCCACCCCGAAGAATGGGAGATCGAGTGGGACCTCGGCCGAGGATCTTCTTGGGCCCATGGGGCTTCGAGGATCGGTATGGCCTCTGGGGTCGACTTCATCATCTTGTCTTCGGTGGTCAGGGCAGAAGAACTGGACGTACCGGATGCTATTGCCCTTTGCTGCTTTAGGAAGGTAATGATCTTGCGTTCCAAGGAATCCATCCTGGATGCGAGCCCAGGTGGTTCCGCAGCCTACGGCTCAGGCACCAATGGAATTGGGGCCTACGCCTTTTCCCCCAGAGGGGAATCCTCAACTAGGACAGGACGCACTGAACAGAACCGTTCCGTGGCCGGTTTCTTTCGAGACAGCTTGATTGGACGCTCCTTCCCCGATGCCTCGGGTTGACGCTCAGGGCTCCCTGATCGGTCCCGTGAGGGACCCAGTCATTCTGAACCATACAGAGACGCAGCCATCAAGGAAAATTTCCTTCTTTTAGGTTCCCCCGAGGGGGACCCCCTCTCAGAGGTCCCCCAACGCCGCGTGGATTCGGAACGCTCCTCCCAGGACGTGGAGGTCTCGGACAAGGTGCTGGCTTTCGGGGGCATAGGGGAAACAGGGAAAATCTTTTCCTGCTGCTGCTGGAGGCTTTTTAGGAGATAGGCTTGCAAAGGCCACAGTCGGGTCGTAGTCCGGGCCGAGGCACCGGAGGCAGCAATCGTGCGTACTGGTGAGGGACAAAATTTTACCACACCTGTCGCACTTTTTGAACCTGCTAGTAGCCATGGAGAGAAAAAGGGCCTCTGCAAGGTCAAAGACTTTTAGGGCTCCCAGCGAGAGAAAACAAGGGCGGGAATGCCCAAAAATAAAATAAAAGAGAAAAAATAAGGAAAGCCGACCCGATACTGGGGGCGGGCAGGAAGGGTACCGGTATTAGCTGGAAGAAAACAGCCAAAAGGCAAGAAGAAAAAAAAAAAACAACACTTTTCCGGGACAGAGAAGAGACAATGTCTGAAGGGCTGAGCAAGATGGCCCCTTTGGGCAGGAAGCAAACCACGCATGCGTCGAGGCAACTCCTAAATGCTGTCTTTGAAAGCTGGGGATTTGCTCCGCGCAGGCTCCGTTGGCACCGACGTAACCCATATGTGAGGACTGACTTCCTGCTTGTTCCCGGAGAATAGATATTTTGTGTGGGAGGGAAGGAAGAAAGGTCACACAGAGGGAACAGTTGGGAGGGAGGGGCATAAGAATGAATGCTGCTGTAAGAAGGAGAAAAGGTAGGGTTAATGAATATCAGAGAAGGAAGTAGCTGGGTGGATGCGCAGAAAGGATGTAGGAGACAGTACTGGGGATAGGAAGATGGGGGGAGGCAGGAACTGGGACTTAGGTGGAGACTTTAAAAATGAGTGGGAGAAAAGAAGACAGAATCTAAGATTGGTTAGGTATTAGGAGAATAAGTGGGGACTCGGATGGTGGGCCCAAGAGCTGACAACTTATTGTGCAACTGACTCTCGAGTCAGCAACACCAGCCAATGCTGCCCGTAGCATTTGTTTCCAGTGCAAGGGCCATTCACCAGACGTGAATGCTACAAGCAGCACTGGCTGCTGTGTGGAAACCATATCCTGTGGCAACATCTCAGGCATCTTCTTTCTTTTTCGGTGTCAGCAGCAAAATGCTCTCATGGCACCATCCCTGGCTTTATCTTTCCTTTTTCACTTCAGCACGGAGGAGGGAGGGAGGGAAGGATGGATAGGGATTTTAAGTTATAAGGGAGAAGGGATATAGTGGCCTGGAATGGGGAGGAACAGGGGGAGAGAGAGAAGATGCTCGACTGGGAGGGAAGATGCTGGGCAACTGAAGTGGGAGAAGATGAAGAAGGGAAAGGAGATAGACAGCTGATGGTCTATGAAGGGGAGTTTAAAAAGGGCTGGAGAGGTGGAAGAGAAAGCATGAGATGCTGCACAGATGATATTTTATGCGCACACAGCCTACAGAAAATTAGAGGGAACATTGCCCCCAAGTCCAGCATCTCATGCTTTCTCTGGAGAAAAGAACAAAAAGTGAAAGATCGGTATGTCAGAGGCAGACGCAGACAGAAAATGGAAAAAAGATAGGAGAGAAGAAAGGACAAATGGACAGCAATGGAGAGTTAACAGAAGACATGAAGAACACAGAAGAGAGAGACTGGGGCAATTGTGACTGAAAAATAAAATGCCCAAACAACAAAAGATATTAAAAAAAGTATTTTATTTTGAAATTTAACAACTGGAAATATTGTCAGCTCTGGGAAATGTGCATCGCTGATGTCTTTGCGCTTTGTTCAGTAAAAGAGGAAATCAATTTTATAGTTTATTTTTCCAGTGTTGTGGTGCATTCAAAGCTTGGCTTTTGGGGTTACCAGTTCAATTATTGTCTTCATATTTCTAAATTGTGATCCCTTGTTCTGTATTTGGTCTGTTGGTTTTGCATGTATGACAGAACTGCATTATTCTGTTCATCTAGTTTCTGCGTAGTAGACCCACTTGTTCTCTTTTCCCGGTAGGAGATGTATTGGTTTAATATTTGTAGTGCTACCTTTTGATAAGTAGGGTTTGGTGCTGTGTGCATCCTGATTTATTTATTTATTTATTTATTACAGTTGCTTATATACCGCACTATTCGGCATCAGCGCGGTTCACAGTATAACAAAGTGACCAAAACAAACATTCTGTTTGGTTTTACATTGAACAGGGGTATAAACTTGGATAACAGGGGTTGAACTATATACATGAACTATATACATGAAATAGGCTATATACATGACGTAAAAATCCTATAACAGGGTTGAATTGAACAATAGATAATGAGTCCTTTTCGAATACTTTAGACATTGTGAGAATGGGCTGTAACAAGGCAGTGTTTCTTGGTTGGTGCTATCTAGAATCATCGCTGGCTGGGTAGTATTGGAGGAAGAGGTGATATTTGATTGCCTTCCTGAATTGGGTCAGGTCTGCAATGGCTCGAATGTTTGGTGGGAGTGTATTCCAATATTTGGGGACGTAAAGACTGAAGGCCCTATTCGCTGTCGTGTTATTGCATTTAGTCAAGGTCTTCGGGGTTGTTAATAGATTTAGGGTTGTTGACCTCCTGGCTCTGTTGGGGGGCACTGTATGAATGAGCTCAGTAAGTGCTGTGGAGGATAGGCGCTTGATGGCTTTGAATGAGAGGATTAATGTTTTGAAGATAACCCTTCCGTGTATAGGTAGCCAATGAAGCTGTTTTAGAATCGGAGTCACATGGTCACTTCTGGAGTGCTGTTATGATATGGCAGGTTTACTATGGGTTCTACTGTAAATAAGCAGGGTTTTGTAGTAATGCATCTGGCAGTTGGCACTGGAAGACAGTAATGCAGAAATATGGTAGCCTTTCTTCAGCCTCACTGTACATGTAAATGGTTTTCAGATACTCATTTAAGAGGCATGTTTACTAATGGTTAATGTGCATTCACAAATTTGAACGTGTGCCAAGTGCCACAACACACATTTATTTCTATGGACACAATGGCATTTAACACACATTAATGTTTAGCAAACATGCCCCTAAATCATTGTTAGGACAAAATAAAGAGGCTTGTGAAGGACTTCTTTGAAAGCCGCTTAAAATTTAGATGGGTAGCATATACAGTACATTTTAAAATAAAATAAACTAGGTTTAAACAAATGAGGCTCAGTGGATATACAAGTGTTCATGCAAATGAGGTCCCACAATGAGTCTCCGCACATGGCCCTGCAACTGTCTGCAGATCCTATTGGCCCATCTCTTTAATTAACCTGGATGCTAAATCATTTGCTAAGGTTTTGGCTGAAAGGTTAAAGGGGGTGGTAAGGAAGTTGATTCATGAGGATTAAGCAGGATTTATACCAGGGCAACATGGAAGGGCTAACATCCCGGTGCTAAATGTGATTTGGCAAGCTAGAAGAGGGACGGAGCCCAATGAAAAAGCATTTGAGTGGGTAGAATGGAGCTTTGTGTTTGTCATGCTGCGCAAGGTGGGTCTGGGGAGAGGTTTATGAAATGGGTAGGTACACTCTACAAGTGTCCGAAGGCTAGATTGAGAATCAGTGGACTGTATAGGATGCTATAAATCTACAAAGAGGAACCAGAAGGGGTGTCCCCTATCACTGCTCTCGTTTGCATTAGTTATTGAACCTTTAGTGGTGATGGTACATCAGTGTGGAGAAGGTGGGGGGGGGGGGGGAGGAATAAGCACCATATTGCATTGTTTTCAGATGTGATCTTTGCGATTCACCAGCCCTTACTGACATTGCCAGTGCTTTAAAGATAATTCAGCAATACTACTAATATTAATCATTTATATAGCATACAAGGTGTACGCAGCATTGTACAGACACGTATAAAAGACGGTCCCTGCTCATCAGAACTTACAATCTAATCAAGACAGCCAGTACAATAGAGAAGAACAATGGTATAATAGGGAAGGGCAAGGAGACAGAAGGAGAACAAAGGATTAAGATCCAAAAGTGGCCTGAAAGAGGCGAGCGTTTAGCATGGATTTGAAAATGGACGGGGGGGGCGGGGGAAAGATGAAACCTGATATAAAGATACAGGTAGTTTGTTCCAGGCATAAGGAGCAGAAAGGTGAAAGGATTGATGTCTGGAGTTGGCAGAGGAGGAGAAGGGCATAGAGAGAAGCAGGCCTGAGGAAGAGTGGAGAGAGAGAGAGAGAGAGAAGAGAAGAAAGGTAGTAATAGAATGAATGCATTTAAAAGTCAGAAGTAGTTTGAATTGGATACGGAAATGGAAGGGCAGCCAACGAAGTGATTGAGAAGAGGGGTTATATGAGTATACTGGGGTTGGCGGAAGATTAGTTGCGCAGCAAAGTTTTGAACAGACTGAAGGGGAGAAAGATGACAGAGGGAGACCAGAAAGGAGTGCTTTCGAGGAGGCATCTGCAGACCACTGATGGAGCCAAAGCCATTGACGAGTCACGGCAACTGCAGCCACTGATTGAGCCGAGAGACGCAGCAGATCATAGAAGGTGTCTGCCAAAAAGGCTGTGACTGATTCCAATCTAGCCAACGCTGGATCTTCTGGCAGGTGTTGAATTCAGCACAACAAGGCCCAGGCAGCCAGACCCCCACAAACAGACGCCTGAAGCGACAGCATCGATGATAAGAAGGCTGTCTTAAGGAGACCCTCAACTTTCCTGTCCTGTTGGTCCCAAAGCGCTGCTCAACCCTCTACAGTGATGGTCGTGTGTTTCGTAACTCCCATCATCAGAGCATCTACCTTAGGATATGCGAGCCATTTGTCCATATCCGCTGGTGACTAGAGATAATGTTGTCCCAAATGGCAAGCCGAGAGCAATGAGGCATTCGGTGAGTCCCATTTCCGAGACACCATCTGCTGAAGCTCAGTTGGAAAAGGAAAAGTCCTTGAGGGCTTACGTAAGCCTTGCAAGATGGGATCCACCTGTGACTGCATCTGGGACTGCTGCTGTTCGGGAGGGGGAGGGGTAATCAGCCAGGCATAAGGCTTCCACGACTTGGGCAACTATGCCGGCAATTCGTCCTTACGGAACAGACAGATTTTTTGCGTATCGTCCTGGTCATCAGCCAAGGCTTCAGAGGAGGACCATTCCCCATCCTCTCAGTCAGAGGCAGTCTTGAAGGACTAGAAAAGGGGACTGTTACTTCTGGAGAGAGATCTGAAATTGTGAGTATATACTTCTGGGAATTTTCTGACAGGAATTTTTTCTATTAAAGCTAATTAATCTGTGAACCCACTATTTTTTGTTAAAAATCAGTCAGGGCCTAGTAGCTGCAGTTTAAGTTTAAATTTAAAACACAGAAGAGAACTTTCTGGTTACATTTCATACCCAGCAGAGAGCTGTAGTTTAAATTTAATAGTCACTCAGGGCCTAGCATCAGCAACGTACTTTTAGTTTAAATTTAAAACACAGAAGAGAGCTTTCTGGTTAAATTTAGAACCCAGCAGAGAGCTTGTAGTTTAAATTTCATAATAAGTTAGGGCCCAGCAGCAGCAAAGAGCTATAATTTAAATCAAATCAGAATATAGCTTACCTCAGCAGCACAGGACAGGGTACTGTGTAGCAGCCCTCTTTTAATAAGTGTTATTTCCCTCCCTCCCTCCCCACACCCACCCAACCCTGGGATAATCATAGCTTTATAGGTACTTACACATCTTAAAAGACAGGAGGTGCTCTCAGGTGAAGCTCGTTACCCAAATCAGCCATACACTAAGGACCTGAGATTAATTAAGCTTCAGGTGAACAAGATATATTAAACGTATCAGGTACAGTTTTATTGGTATAAATATCCATAGCAACCCTTAGTACGTAAAGAACTTAAAGATCTAAACACAAACTTAAAACTAAGATGCAGACAGCAGTCCAGCAGCGAGATGGGGGCTTTCCAGTCTTTTGCATTGAGTGTCACATGTATGATTTTCTCCCAGTTGGTGAGAGGTCTTACGTGTGCACTAGGTGCAAGGAGCTCTTTGCTCTCAGGGAACGAGTCCGTTCTCTAGATGCTAGAGTAGCAGACTTGGAAAACATAAGACAGACAGAGAGGTACATAAACAAGACCTACAGGGATATATAGTCCTGAAGTCCCACCTCCAGTCTGGCAGCATCCCTGTTGCCATGGAGGAGAGAGGTCACGTGACAGGAGAGCATCACCCTGGTGTGGCAGGAAGCGATCCTGTAACTAGGACCTGTCCTCCAGGTGATGTAAAACCCTCTCGCACCAAGGAAGTTTCTCCAGGGACATGTGCCAATGAAGGAAGGTTTAGGACAGCCGTTATAGTTGGTGATTCGATCATTAGGCATGTAGATAGCTGGGTGGCTGGTGGACGTGAGGATCGCCTGGTAACATGCCTGCCTGGTGCGAAGGTAGCGGACCTCACGCGACACCTAGATAAGGTCTTAGAGAGTGCTGGGGAGGAGTCTGCTGTCTTGGTACACGTCGGTACCAATGACATAGGAAAGTGTGGTAGGGAGGTTCTGGAGGCTAAATTTAGGCTTTTAGGTAGGAAGTTGAAATCCAGAACTTCCAGGGTAGCGTTCTCCGAAATCCTTCCCGTTCCACGCGCAGGACCCAAAAGGCAAGCAGAGCTCCGGAGTCTCAATGCGTGGATGAGACAATGGTGCAGAGATGAGGGTTTTGGATTTGTTAGGAACTGGGAAACATTCTGGGGAAAGGAGGGGCTCTTCCGAAGGGATGGCCTTCACCTTATCTGGGATGGAACCAGGCTGCTGGAACCAGCAGCTTTTAAACTAGATAATAGGGGAAAGCCGACAGTCGCGCAACAGCGGATGGTTCGGAAGAATGTATCCTTGAAGGATACTACCAAAAGCAGAGAGGTTCCAAAAAAGAGTAAAGTAGCCCAAATGCCCTCGAGTATGGAGCAGAGCTTAAAGATCCCAAATTACCCATGTCTACCAATAGCCAAATTAATATGAATAAAATACAGTCTCTAAAATGCTTGTATGCAAATGCTAGAAGTCTAAAAAACAAGATGGGAGAGTTAGAATATATAGCACTAAACGAGAGGTTAGATATGATTGGAATATCAGAGACATGGTGGAAGGAGGACAACCAGTGGGACACTGTGATACCTGGGTACAAACTATATCGTAATGATAGAGCTAATCAAACTGGTGGCGGGGTTGCACTCTATGATAGAGAGGGCATTGAGTCAGAAAGGATTAAAGTTTTGCAGGAAACAAAATTTGCTGTAGAATCTCTATGGATTGAAATTCCATTTAAAAGGGGAAGGCGATGGCAGTGGGGGTGTACTATCGACCGCCTGGCCAGAATGAACAAATGGATGTTGAAATGCTCAAAGAAATCAAGGAAGCTAACAAAAGTTACAGCGCAGTAATAATAATGGGTGATTTCAATTACCCTGGTATCGAATGAGTCAGTGTCACGGCAGGACATGCTAGGGAGATAAAGTTCCTAGATGAAATAAATGACTGTTTCTTGGAGCAGCTGGTTCATGAACCAACCAGAGGGGATGCAATATTAGACCTAGTTCTTAGTGGAACACCAGATGTAGTGCAAGAGATAAGGGTGTTGGGGCCACTTGGCAATAGTGATCATAGCATGATCGCTTTTGATTTAATTAGTGGAGGAGGGATAGTAAGGAAATCCACAGTACTACCTTTTAACTTTCGAAAGGGGGACTATGATAAAATGAGGAAAACAGTTAAAAAAAAAAACTAAAAGGAGCAGTTGCAAAGGTTAAAGACTTACATCAAGCTTGGGTGTTGTTGAAAAATACTATCTTGGAAGCCCAAGCCAGCTTTATTCCATGCTTTAAGAAAAGTGGAAGGAAGTCCAAAAAACTGCCAGCATGGTTTAAAGGTGAAGTCAGAGAGGCTGTTGTTGCCAAAAAAGCATCTTTCAGGAAATGGAAAAAAGAGCCAAACGATGAAACCTGGAAACAGCACAAGAACCGGCAAGTCAAATGCAAGGCATTGATAAAGCAGGCAAAGGGAGAATTTGAGAAGAAGCTTGCTGCAGAAGCAAAAATGTGAAATAAAGATTTTTTCAAGTACATTCGCAGCAAAAAAACCTGTGAGAGAGTCAGTTGGTCCATTAGATGATAGAGGAGTTAAAGGGGCACTGAGAGGCGACAAGGTGATAGCAGAGAGATTGAATGAATTCTTTGCTTTGGTCTTTACTGAGGAAGATATAGCGTAGTTACTCACCTGTAACAGGTGTTCTCCAGGAGCAGCAGGAATCAGTCCTCACTTATGGGTGACGTCGGCGCCGACGGAGCCCTCGCGGAGCAATTTTCCCCAGCTTTCAAAGAAAGCCTTTGGGAATTGCAGCGCGCATGCGCGGTAGTCTTCCCGCCCGAAGGTGCCATCTTAGCCAGTCAGATGACATAGCTAAAAAGACAGCATAAAAATTTGCAAAAAGAACATAAGCAGACGATTGCAACTCCAAGGGGAGGAGGGAGGGTAGTGAGGACTGATTCCTGCTGCTCCTGGAGAACACCTGTTACAGGTGAGTAACTACGCTTTCTCCAGGACCAAGCAGGAAGTCAGTCCTCACTTATGGGACTCCCAAGCTCAAGGCTATCGGAGACCCTAAGCACAAAAATGAGCTCCCTCTAGCTCAGCAGCACAGAAGGATAGAATCTTCGCTGAATTATCACCCACCGGTAGCCCACATCCGGGATGGAGGGTAGGAGTTGCTCAGACTTCAAAGAGATTACGGAGGACTGCCTGTCCGAAAGCACTGTCCCTGCGGGACTCCCTCTCGAGACAGTAATGGACCGCAAAAGTCTGGCTCGAAGACCAAGTAGCGGCCCGGCAGATGTCTGCCAGCGGAACAGAGCGGAGGTAAGCCACTGACGTGGCCTTTGCCCGAACGCAATGAGCCGTGACTCGACTTTCTAAGGCGAGTCCGGCTGCCCCATAAGCCCAAGAGATACAGTCCGCAACCCAGATGGACAGAGTACGCTTGGAGACCGGGAGCCCCAATTTATTGGGGTCAAAGGACACAAAAAGCTGCGCAGCTTTACGGTGCTCCCGCGTACGGTCAAGGTAGAAGTTCAACGCCCTTCTACAGTCCAGGGTATGGAGGACCGTCTCAGCTCGGCTGGAGTGTGGTCTGGGAAAGAAGGTTGGAAGTACCACCTCCTGATTCAAGTGAAAAGGGGAGACCACTTTAGGCAGAAGAAACTTTGGGTGAGTCCGTAGGACTACCCTATTCTTGTAGAACCGAGTGTAGGGGGGATCAGACACGAGGGCCTGTAATTCACTTACGCGCCTAGCGGAAGTGAGGGCTATCAAGAACAGCGTTTTCCAAGACAGAAAACGGAGAGAGCAGGTAGCCATAGGTTCAAAAGGCGGACAGGTGATCCGCTGTAAAACCACATTCAGGTCCCAGTCAGGCGCTGGCGGGCGCAGAGGTGGTTTAAGTAGTAGGAGACCTCGGAGAAACCTCGCTACGAGAGGGTCGTTGGAGAGAGGTCTGCCGTCCACCGGCACATGATGTGCGGAAAGAGCACTGAGGTGAACTTTGACGGAGTTGGACTTAAGTCCCAGATTAGAGAGGTGTAGCAAGTACTGTAAGATCACCGACACCGGGCAGGAGAAGGGATCCTGAGACTGTTGGGTACACCAGACTGCAAAGCGACGCCATTTAAGGGCGTAGCATTTGCGGGTAGAAGGCCGTCGCGAAGCCAAGACGACCTCCTCCACCTCTGCCGGCAAGAGGAGAGGAGCAAGGACTACCCTCTCAGCAGCCAGGCCATGAGGTTGAGAGACCTGAGGTTGGGGTGCAGTAGGGACCCCTGATCCTGGGTGAGGAGATCCGGTTGCACCCCCAGAGGGATTGGATCCTCCACCGCCAGTTGCAGCAAGAGCGGAAACCACGGCTGCCTGGGCCAGCGAGGGGCCACCAGGATCATGAAAGCTTTGTCTCGGAGAACCTTGAAAAGGGTCCGAGAGACTAACGGGATGGGAGGGAAAGCGTACAGAAGGCTCCCCGACCATGAGATCAGAAAGGCGTCCGCCGCCACCCGAAGGGGGTGAGGCTGACGAGAGCAGAAGCGAGGAAGCTGCCGGTTGTGAGGACTGGCAAAGAGATCCACTGTGGGGAGGCCCCACCTGAGGAAGAGCTTCTGAACGATCAAGGGGTCCAGACGCCACTCGTGCGGCTGGAGGACCCTGCTGAGTTTGTCCGCCAGGCAATTTTCTTGGCCCGGGAGATAAACTGCCTTGAGGAGAATGCCGTGACTGACGGCCCAAGAGCAGAGCTTCTGTGCCTCCCGGCAGAGGAGGAAGGAGCCCGTGCCCCCCTGCTTGTTCACGTAGAACATGGCAACTTGATTGTCCGTCTGGACAAGGACGGACTGTTGGGAGGTCAGGTGGGAGAAGGCCTTGAGAGCTAGGCGGATCGCCCTGAGCTCCAGGAAGTTGATCTGCTGAGCAGACTCCCACTTGGTCCAGAGGCCCTGAGTACGTGCCTCTTGGCAATGGGCTCCCCAGCCCAGGAGGGATGCATCGGTGGTCAGCACCCGGGTCGGCTGAGGTGACTGGAAAGGCATTCCCAATACCAGGTTCGGCTGCCGGAGCCACCACCGGATAGACGAGACCAGCGGCTCGGAGACGCGCACCAGGTCTGCTAGGCCGCCCGTGGCCTGTCGCCACTGCTGGCGGAGACACCACTGAGCAGGCCGCATATTCAGGCGGGCATTGGGGGTCACATGGACGGTGGAAGCCATATGGCCGAGCAGTCTCAGGAAGCGCCTGGCGGAGACCAGGGGCTGGCTGCGAAAGCGGTCGGCTAGGTCCATGAGACGCTGAGCCCTGTCGAGCGGTAGGTACGCTCGCGCCTGAGGGGTGTACAGCCTTGCGCCGATGAACTCGAGATCCTGTGAGGGGAGCAAAGTGGACTTTGCGAAGTTGATGACAAAGCCCAAGTGCTGCAGCAGAGTCACCGTGCGGCACGTGGCGGTGGTGACCTCCTGAGCGGATGCTGCTCTGATGAGCCAGTCGTCGAGGTACGGAAAAACATAGAGGCCGTGAAGCCGGAGATGGGCCGCCACGACCGCGAGACATTTTGTGAAGACTCGCGGTGCGGAGGACAGGCCGAAGGGCAGTACTCTGTACTGGTAATGATTTCCTGCCACCACAAACCTTAGGTATTGGCGGTGGCTTGGGTGGATGAGGATGTGCGTGTAAGCATCCTTTAGATCCAAGGAGCATAGCCAATCTCCCTGCTGGAGGTAGGGCAGAAGGATTCCAAGGGTAAGCATTTTGAACTTCTCCCGCACAAGGAACTTGTTGAGGTTGCGCAAGTCCAGGATGGGTCGGAGGCCTCCTGTTCTCTTTGGTATCAGAAAATACCTTGAATAGAAGCCCTGACCTCTCAGGTGGTGTGGCACCGGTTCCACCGCCTGATCCTGCAGAAGACCTGCTAACTCCTGAAGGAGCAACTCCCTGTGCAGAGGGGGGCGCGGAGGCTCTCCCGGAAAATAGGAGGGAGGGACCTGATGGAAGTGGAGAAGGTAGCCCTCTCGCACGACCTGAAGCACCCAGGCATCTGCGGTGATGCTGGACCACCTGTCGGCGAAGTGAACCAGCCGGCCTCCGGTGCTGGGGGGAACCAGCGGGGGGGGAGAGGCTATGCTGAGCGAGTCAAAAACCCCCACCCTGCTGAGCAGGGGCTGGTGGCGCAGGCTTGGGGGCTTGCTGCCTACGGGACCCGTTACCCCGTCCCTTGGCCTGCTGGCCCTGTTGGGGAGCTGCAGGGGCCTGATAATGGGGGTATTGTTTGTAGGCAGCCGCCTTCCTCGGGTAAAAGGTCTTTTTTCCCGAGCCCTTCTTTTTCTGGGAAGGGGCGGAGGTCTTCCTAGAAAGCCTGGTCCTGGTGAGAGTCTCAGTCTCAATTTGTGCAGCCTTTTCCGCCATGGGCTTGCCAAAGAGGTTTTCGCCTCGGCAGGGGACATCGACCAACTTGTCCTGTACCCAGGGCTCAAGGTCGGACGACTGAAGCCAAGCCTGTCGGCGGGCACCGATGCCGGCTGCGGCTACTCGAGCCGAGGCTTCAAAGCCATCATAGGCTGCTCGGGACATGAACTTTGAGCATTCCCGAATACCTGTGGACAAGGCTAGGAACCTCCGCAAGGGTTCCTCGGACAAACCAGCGGAGAAGCCGGCTAGCTCTTTAGCCAGATCCCTGAGATACATGCCCATGTAGAGCTGGTAAGTCTGGACACGACAGGCGAGCATAGAGCCCTGGAAGCACTTCTTGCCAAGGCCATCCAGGTTACGGGCCTCCCTTCCAGGAGGCACCGAGGAGTGCATCTTCTGGCTCTTAAGACGATGCATGGCCGATTCCACTACCATGGAATGGTGTGGCAACTGCGCCTTTTGAAAGCCAGGGCTCTTGCGGACTCGATAGATAGAATCAACCCGCTTGCTCAGGACCGGCGAGGAGGCCGGACTCTCCCACATGCGGAAGAGTAGTCGTTCCAGCATAGGAGGAACCGGCACAGTAAAGTGCTCCCTCGCGGGAGAGTCATACTGGAGGGCGTCGAGCTCTTCGGCTCGAGGCTCCTCCTCGGGATCCGCAGGGAAGGCCAAAGCCTTGGCCATATCCCTAACGAAATCCGAGAACCGGGCATCCTCCGGGGGGGACTGCTTCCGAGGCTCGGACTCCGGAGAGTCCGATGGGACACACCGAGTCCGGAAAGAATCAGGTGACTCTTCCTCCTCAGACTCCCAGACCGACTCCGACGAGGACTCGGTGGGGTCGGCTCGGGCAGGGTGCGGCGCCAGCCGTCCGACGCCGCGGGAGTCGGCGGCGGGGACCTCGGTCCCGAACGGGCGGCCGTGGGCGACCTCGACCGCGTATCGACTCGAGTTCTCATCGACTCGAGGATCGGCTCGGTCTCCGGGGTCGACTTGGACGTCGACGTCCCGGCGGTCGGGGCAGCGACGCCAGCGAAGCCAGCGAGCAGTGCCCGCTGCTGGTCCATGAAGGCAGACAATCTGCTCTCCAAGGCCGTCAACCTGAGTCCGAGCTCAGGCGACCCAGCAGCCCCCGACTCGGGCCCCGACGGCGTCGGGCCCGACGTCGGCTGACGCGGAGGCGAGTCCAGAAGGACAACAGGACTTACCCGGGCAGGCATCTCCGACTCCAGGCGAGGTCGCTTCGGGAGGTGTTCCTTCTCCAAGGACCCGGGGCGGCTGTCGGGGCTATGCGACCTGGCCCTCGCGGAGCCAGGAGCGTCCACCGACGCCGCCCTCGCGGGTTTTTCCTTCCGTCGATGGTCCCGGAGGGAGAACCCCGGTCGGAGGAGCTCCGTCGACGGTCCGAACTGGAGCCTTTCGACAGTGAGGCCTCCGACGAGGTCCGGGTACGGCTGGGGTCAGCGAAGATTCTTTCGCGCTGATGCCGCCGACTTCTCAACGCCTTCGAGGACAGTTTGCTGCAGGGCCCACAGATCAGTTCCTCGTGATCTGGGCCCAGGCAGCGGAGGCAAAGGTCGTGTGAGTCGGTGAGTGACATATTTCGGTCACACCGACCACACCGCTTAAAGCCACTGGCAGCCATCGGGGGAAAAAGGGCCCCTGCGAGGTCAAAGGACCGGGCTGCCAGGGAAAAAACGAAAACGAAAGCTGACTAAGTCAGAAAAACCGAAAAACCGTTAGAGGACTCGAGACCGGCGTCGCGAGTCCGGGCGGGAAAACGACCGGCGTCGAACCGAAAGAAAAAAGGATAAATACAGAGGAAAATCAACTTTTTCGCGGGGACAAGACGGGGGACGTCTGTAGGCTCCGCGGAAAAAGAAGACTGGCTAAGATGGCACCTTCGGGCGGGGAAGACTACCGCGCATGCGCGCTGCAATTCCCAAAGGCTTTCTTTGAAAGCTGGGGAAAATTGCTCCGCGAGGGCTCCGTCGGCGCCGACGTCACCCATAAGTGAGGACTGACTTCCTGCTTGGTCCTGGAGAAAGGGATGTTACCCATGAATGAAGTGGTATTTAAAGGTGCGGAAGAATTGAAGGAAATATTGATACATCGGGAAGATGTATTACAACTATTAGATAAACTGAAGAGTAGCAAATCACCTGGGCCGGATGGTATACATCCAAGGGTGTTGAAAGAACTGAAATATGAGATTGCAGACCTGCTATTAGTAATCTGTGAACTATCATTAAAATCATCTCTAATACATTTGCGATCCTCCAATCTTCAGGTAACACCAATTTTTAAAAAACGGTTCCAGGGGTGATCCGGGAAACTACAGACCGGTGAGCCTGACGTCAGTACCGGGAAAAATGGTAGAAACCATCATAAAGAATAAAATTACTCAACATTTAGATAGTCATGGCCTAATGGGAGACAGCCAACATGGCTTTAGACAAGGAAGATCTTGTCTTACTAATCTGTTATGTTTTTTTGAAGGTGTGAATAAACAGGTGGACAAAGGTGAGTCGGTTGATATAGTGTATCTGGACTTTCAGAAAACCTTTGACAAGGTCCCTCAGAGACTTTTGGCAAAACTAAAGAGTCATGGGATAGGAGGCAGTGTACTACTATGGATCAGGAACTGGTTAAAAGATAGAAAGCAGAGGGTTGGGCTAAATGGCCAATTTTCCCAATGGAGAAAGGTGAATAGTGGTGTACCCCAGGGATTTGTGCTGGGTCCCCTGCTTTTTGACATATTCATAAATGACCTGGAAAGTGGAATAACGAGTGAGGTTATCAAATTTGCAGATGACACAAAACTATTTAAAGTTGTTAAAACCCAAGAGGATTGTGGAAAATTGCAAGAGGATCTTGATAAATTGGAAGACTGGGCATCAAAATGGCAGATGAAATTTAATGTGGACAAGTGCAAAGTTATGCACCTAGGGATGAACAACCCAAATTATGGTTACACGATGCAAAGTTCCACTTTAGGAACCACCACCCAGGAAAAAGATTTAGGCGTCATTGTGGATAACATGTTAAAACCCTCGGCCCAGTGTGCAGCGCCGGCCAAGAGAGCAAATAGAATGCTAGGTATCATAAGGAAAGGAATGGAAAATAAAACAAAAGATATTATATTGCCTCTATATCGTTCCATGGTGAGACCGCACCTTGAATATTGTGTGCAATTCTGGTCGCCGTATCTTAAAAAGGATATAGCGTTATTAGAAAAGGTTCAGAGAACAGCCACAGAAATGGTAAAGGGAATGGAAGGATACTCCTATGAAGAAAGGCTAAAAAGGTTAGGGCTCTTTAACCTGGAAAAGAGACGGCTGAGGGGAGATATGATAGAAGTCTATAAATTAATGAACGGAGTAGAACGGGTAAACGTAGATCGATTGTTTATGTTATCAGAATATAGAAAGACTAGGGGACATGCAATGAAGCTACAGGGTAAACTATTTAAGACTAATAAAAGAAAATATTTTTTCACTCAACTTGCAATCAAACTCTGGAATTTGTTACCGGAGGATGTAGTAAAGGCTGTTAGTGTAGCTGGGTTTAAAAAAGGTTTGGACAAGTTCCTGGAGGGAAGGTCCATAAATCATTATTAAGAAGGGACCCAGGATATCAATGCTTGACCCAGTACAAGCATTGTGGAACCTGTGTCTTTTGGGGGAACTGCTAGGTACGTATGACCTAGATTGGCCACTGTTGGAAACAGGATACTGGGCTTGATGGACTTTGGTCTGACCCAGTATGGCATATCTTATGTTCATCCACGATGTCATCCACTGAAAGAAGGTCTTCTCGTGTGACCACAGGAGACCAAGTTTTAGAGCCCAAGACACCTCCTTGGGCGGGCGGCTGCCTTCCTTAGGAGCCAAATCCCCCCCCCCCCAGATCGTTTTTGGGCTCTTGAAGCAGAGTATGTTGTGGATTTGTGACTGGAGAGAGGCTCCGAGCCAACCACAGGAGGGTCAGATCGCCAGAGGGACCAAGTCTACTTAAAGAGGGGTAGGAACTGGGAGTCTTGGTTTTGGGAAGACGCCTCATAGGTCATCAGTGTCTGTAATGCAGGGGGGCAGCAGGCTGGGGCATCAGGAGTGACATGTCCAGAGCTTCTTCTGCTGGAGGACTGTACCTAAGGTATGCCAGGCCTGGGAGTGCAGAGTCGTCGTCTCTGTTGGAGACAGAAGTGGGAACAGTACAGTGAGCAGAGCATTCATCTCTCTCAACTCCTTGCGCTTCCGACTGTACAAGATGCATCTCTGTAACGAGGAAGGCATCTCGAAAGTGAAAGCAGTAGCCCCACCCAAACACCGACGAAAACTACAGGGGAGAGCTGACGCAACAACGGAGCCTGGAAGGACCAGAAATTGCTGCCCTCCCAAACGTTTAAACCGAGAAAATGTCTGAGGCACTGAGGGGAGGGAGAGGGTGCTGGCACCGATCTGTGCTATGAGCCATTCATGGAGTTTCCTGCTCTAAAATGGCCAGCGCAGCTGTGCCCGCATGACTTGTAAGGAGAAAAAGATAGCCGCTGCACTGTTCACCACCGAGGGAGAAGTTCGCGGACTGTGCCACCCCTGCTAAGGTAGCACACCTGAAGAGGATGTGCTGTAAAAATGGCTCTGGAGAGAGAGAGAGAGAGAGAGAGAGAGAGAGAAACTTGGCCTGTCAGGATGAGCGGCGTCGGGGGGAGGGGGGTGTGTGAAAAACTCATTGCGCTCATTCTGTATACAGCAGCAGAGCAGGAGAGCCAAGGTAGACACACACAAAAGCTGACATCCAGAAGGTGGTACAGTAAAAGAGCTGCTACAGAGTACTGAAGGCTCCCTCTGCTACTGGCTAAACAGGTTCTCATGACCAGAAGCTATACTCCACCTCGATGAAAAGAGCTCAACTAGTTCTCCTAACCAGGAGCTCAACCAAAAAACACAATCAATGGGGCTGGGAATTCCAGAGGGGCACCTCTTGTGCACCCTGGAAGCATTCAGCTAATATAAGGAAAATAAAAGAAAGGAACCCTGAAGAGAAAAATTGGAAGACACCATCATCTGCTGGAGACAGAGAAAATACTGAGGGCGATCCCTAGGGTGCAGCTATATGTCTACCAAGTCTCAGCCAATCAAATTTCTGGTACCTTTTCTGTCTCCAACATCTGCTGGCAGAGGGAGCTAAACCTACTTGTCTGGACTGGTCTAATAGGATGAATTGGAAAGGACGAGTAGCAGCCCTATAAATCAAAAGCAATATTAAAGCTGCTGAAATGCAGGGAACACGGGGAAAAGAAGCGCTGTGGATTGTGTTGGAAAGAGGAGATGGCACAACGATACTACTAATGTAGTCTATAGGCCTTCAACTCAAAATGGAAGAAATGGATAGAGACTTGATCACTGATATTGTAAAAAGTAGCCATGAAGGAAGAAGTAATGATATTGTATGACTTTAATCTACCTGATGTGGATTGCAGCATTCCTTCTGCAAATCTGGAAAGTAAAAAAAAAAAAAAAAACCCCAAAAAAACCCCACAACATGTGGTTGCCTTCCAAGAAGCATTGCTCAGACAAATGGTGATGGAACCAATCAGGAAAAGTTTGATGCTATATTTAGTACTCATCAATGGAGATAGTATGTCGAATGTCCAGGTGGATGTCCATGTGAGCAGCAGCTATCATCACACAAAGTGGTTTGAGGTAAAAGCCAAGGTAGAGTCCAATCATAGCAACTCAAAGTCTTAGACTTCAAAAACTCTGACTTCAATAAAATGGCAAAATGCCTGAAGGAGAAGTTGACAGATTAGGTGGAGATAAGGGAAATGGAATTGCAGTGGACTAAACTAAAAGAGGCAATAATAGGGGCAACAGATATATATGTAAGGAAAGTAAATAAAAACAAGAGGAAAAGGAAACCTATATGGTTCTCCAAAATAGTGGCTGCACAAATAAAGGCAAAAAACACTGCTTTCACAAAATTGATAAGATCGCAAACAGAGGAACATAGAAAATAATACAGAATAAAGCTAAAAGAGACAAAGAGAAATAAGGATAGCAAAAGCAAAGGCAGAAGAAAAGATGGTTAAAGATGTGAAGTGTGGAGACAAATCTTTTTACAGGTACATTCGGAAGAAGAGGAAGATCAGAGGTGGAACTGCAAGACTCAAAAGTGCAGAGGACAGATTTGTGGAAAGAGACATTGAAAAAGTGAAATGCTAAACAAATACTTCTGATCTGTATTCATTAATAAAAATCCTGGAGAAGGGTCACATATGATTGACATATATACAAATGGAAATGCAGTAGATGCTACACCATTCACAGAAGATGTGTTTTAATACCTTGAGAAACCGAAACCCGCAGGGCCTTTAAAAGATGCTTTTAATGGATCCTTAGAGATAGGAGAGGTTCTTCAGAATAGGAGAAGGGCTGATGCGATACCTCTTCACAAAAGTGATTAATAAAGAAGAGGTGACAAACTATAGGCCGGCAAGCCTTAACTCAGTGGTGGGAAAAGTAATGGAGGCACTCCTGAAAGAGAGAATAGTGGACTTTCTAGAAACCAATAGGTTGCATGATCCGAGGCAACATGGTTTTACCAAAGGACGATCATGCCAAACAAATTTGATGGATTTCTTTGACTGGACTGGTGACTAGAAAACTAGATCAAGGGCATGCAGTGGATGTAATATACCTAGATTTCCACAAAACCTTTGATAATGTTCCTCATAGCAGGTTTATCAATAAACTGAGCAGCCTGGGGATGGCTCCCAAGGTGGTGAACTGGCTCAGAAACTGGTTGACAAAGACGACAGAAGGTGGTGGTAAACAGAATGAAAAGAAGGTAAGTAGTGGTATGCTCCAGGGATCGGTCCTGGGACCAATTCTGTTCAGTGTATTTGTGAGTGATATTGCTGAAGGACTGAAGGGAAAAAGACCTGCCTTTTTGCAGATGGTATGAAAATTTGCAACAGAGTGGACTCCTCTGAGGGAGTTGACAACATGAGAAAAGATCTACAAAAAGCTGGAAGAATGCATTAAATCTTAACTGCCAAGCATTAGACCAAAGTAGTAGAGAGTCATGCACATAGGATGCAGAAATCCAAGGGAATTGTATGCGATAGGGGAAGAGGTCGGTGTGCACAGACCAGGGGAAGGACCTAGGAGTGATTGTTTTTGAGGATATCAAGATGGCGAAACAATGCGACAACGCTGTGGCCAAAGCCAGAAGGAAGCTGGGCTGCATACAGATAGGAATAACCAGCAGAAAGGAGGGAGATATTAATGTGCCTGTACATGTTATTGGTGAGGTCTCACTTGGAATATTGTGTTCAGTTTTGGAGACCGAATCTAAACAAAGGATATAAAAAGACTTGAAACAGTTCAGAGGAAGGTGACCAAAATGATTCAGAGCCTGCGCCAGAAGATGTACGAGAAGAAGACCTAAAAATGTATACACTAGAGGAGTGGAGGGACAGAGGAGATGTGATACAAACATTTTAATACTTAAAGGATATTAATGAACAAGCAAACCTTTTTCAAAGAAGGGGAAGCTGTAGAACTAGAATGCATTAAATGAAGTTGCAAAGAGGTGTAGCCTACTGGTTATTGCAATGCCTCTATAAGCAGGAGACAAGGGTTTGATTCCCACTTATTCATTTGATAACATGAGGAGGGATCTAGCTAAGCTTGAAAATGGTCTAGAATTTGGCAGCTGAGATTTAATACAAGGTCATCCATTTGGGCTGCAAAAATCCAAGGGAGCGATACAGTGTAAGGGGAGGGGGACTACTTCTGTCCACAAAGAAGAGCAGGACCTAGACGTGATTGTGTCTGACAAAGTAGCTAAACAGATAGAAAAGGCAACAGCAAAAGCTAGAAAGATGAATGGGTATATAGGGAGAGGAATGGCAGCAGAAAAAAGGGAGGTGATCATGCCTCTGTATAGGTCTTTGGTGCAAACTCATTTGGAGTATTGTGCGCAGTTCCGGAGACCATACCTTCAAAAGGATATAAACAGGTTGGAGTCAGTGCAGAGGGTGGCTACTAAAATGGTTAGTGGTCTTCGTTATAAAGCATACGAGACAGACTTAAGGATCTTAATATGTATACTTTAGAAGAAAGGCGGGATAGAGGAGATATGATAGAGATGTTTAAATATCTCCGTGGCATTAATGCACAGGAGGAGAGCCTCTTTCGATTGAAAAGAAAGGGACATAGGATGAGGGTGAATGGGGATAGACTCAGGATAAATATGCAGAACTATTTCTTTACAGAAAGAGTGGTAGACGTGTGGAATAGCCTCCCAGAAGAGGTGGTAGAGATGAGGACAGTATTTGAATTAAAAAAAAGCATGGGACATACAGAGAATCTCTAAAGGAAAAAACAGAGGGGACTATTGTAGTAGTAGCAGATATGGAAGGGTAGACTAGATAGAAACATGACGGCAGAAAAAGACCATATGGCCTATGTTAAAAGCAACGTCAGGGCCCAGAGCACTAGACAGAGATCATAGAAAGGGACAACTGACCAAAGGGGGGGGGGGGGGGAACGCAGATGCTGAACCCCCTGAACACAAAACATTCAGATGAGAGGCCAAAGACTGTCCAACCACTGGACCTCTGAAACAGGACAAGCTGCTACCTGGACTTTCAGGGAGCTAAGAGAAAGGCCCCTTTTTGAGATCATCCTGAAGGAAGGCCACCAGAGACAGCACCTTCGCCGCCTCAGGAACAAACTTTGTGCACCACACCAAATGCTCCAAGAGGCACCAGACTTGCACATATGGCCTTGAGAAGAGTGAAACTAATGCAGGAGAATAGCCTGTACGCATCAAACAATTCCTTTTCAAAAGCCAAGCCATAAGCAAGAAGGGAGGTGGGTCATCTAGAACAATCAGCCCTTGATGCAAAAGGCCCCAGAATGGGGGTAATCATAGAGGAGGTTCCTACAGGAGCTGCATCAGGATCCCAAACCACTGTCTCCTCGGCCTGTTCCATGGCCACAAGAACAATCCAGCCCGGATGATGTTCTATGCACCAAAGTATACGTCTCACAAATGGCCATGGAGGAAACGCCTATGGCAGGCACTGCTTTGGTCAGAACTGAACCCAAATGCCAATGCCCTTGGATCCTGCTCTGTATGCAGACTTAAGAAATGGCATGCTTTGGTATTGGATCGGGAAGCCATCAAATCTATCTTGGGGTGAACCCCAATGGCAGAGAATCTTCTGAGGCATCTCCTGACTGAACTCCCACTCTCCGAAATCAAGAGAGCGACGACTAAGGAAATCCACCTCCACACTGTCCACCCTGCCATGTGCTGAGCCGACAAAGCAAGGAGGTTCTTTTCCGCTCAGGCGAACCAGAGAGTCATCTCTAGGGCCACTTTGGCATTCCTTGTGCTGCCTTGCTGTGCTGCTACTGCTGTGCCATTGTTTAAGAACACTCACACTGCCCTGCCCTTGAACAAGGGCTGGCAACACAAGAGTGTCAACCAGATGGCACTTGCTTTAAGATGATTAATGGGCCACACCACCTCCCTGCGACTCCAATGACCCTGAGTCATCCAGTGTGACAATGGGCTCCCCAACCCATAAGACTGGCAACCATGACAGAAGAATTCACAAAACGATCATCTAGCGCATAGGCTCCCAAACGTTTTTGCCCCATAGACCACTTGCCGTTTTTTTTTGTTTTCCATAGACCCCCCTGCCTGCCTAATATTGAATTTTCTTAAACTTATTAACTTCAAATGTGTTTTTGACAGCTGACACAGGGATAGGGTTTTTTGTAGAGTGGACAATTGTAAAAAAAGAAAAACCATGTACAATTTTTATTCATACCTTTATTGAAAAGACACAAAATGCAAGTAAATATTTGGATTTGAAATGAAACAGATCAGAACCTAGCAAAATTCTTACATAAATTTAATACACAAATAATGCTGTTAATGAGAGGGATGAACCTGATGCTCTGATAGCAATTGTTCAATATTTGGCTTCAAATTAGCGAGGTATAGTCTTAAATCTCCACGTCCAGTGATTTGTAATCGATTTCTTTTTTTCGTAAGAAGATTGGCAACCACGCTAAAACCCCTTTGCACAAGGTATGAAGATGGAAAAGCTATCAAAAACTTTCTTGCGATAGTCTATAATGCAGGATAAGCAACAGGTTATCTTTCTGAAGCCAGAACTGCTGATACCCCCTTTCTGAACTGCACCTTAAGTTCTTCGTTAGTGCTTAATTCCGATCAGTTCTTCTTGTAATATGACATCCGACTCTTCAATGTCACCGTATGGATTGATAATCCACTGTGGGATTTCCATAGTCAAAACATCCTCAAACCTGGTTTTAAAGTCTGTGTGAAGGACATTTAAATGTTGAACGTAGACCAAAACGTCATCATCCTGGACGTTTGTCAATGACAAGTTGGGTAACTGGGAAAATTCTCTCTGTCCAATGTTTTGCTTCATTAGATTCGTTCTGGCAAGAAAAGCTGCAATGATGGACTTTGTTTTTATTAAATTCAGACTGTCACCTTGTAACTACAAATTAAATTTAGTAAACAAATCTGTTAAATAAGAAATGTCTGGTTTCCATTTGATCACAGTTGAGAAACGTGATGTATCCAAGGAAAGAACCAAAAAATGCATGAAAAGAGGCTTTTATTTACAATACCAATGGATGCTGCCCACCCGACACAGGCCGTGTTTTGTTTAATAAAACTTCATCAGGGGTAAAGGGCAACTAAAACTAAAAACAACCAATAAATACATTCAAATAACACATGACATTAAAACATGCATTAAAATCACTCATAAATAATTAAAACATAAATAACCGTATAAATACTCATATCAATAAATAAATAAAACTGTTGGAACGCTATATAAAATAAAATATAAAAGAGTAAAGGAAACAGGATTCTCACCCATATTGTACTATGACAACCCCCAAGAACCCCAGAAGAAGAGGAAAAACAATCTGTGGGTAAAGATAAAATCGTATGCCATACACATATAAACCCTGTGTAAATAAATTGTTAGCCAAGAACATCAATATAAAAATAACATCATACGTGTGCACGCAAAAGCCAAAAAACGGTGCCTTAAAGGTAAAACCCCAAACCATTAGATACACCATGCCTATGAAATCTCTAAGGAACCATACTCGCTGGCAAGTCTCTAAATGGCCAAAAATATAAAGTCTCTTCTTAGCCAACAACTATATCAGAAACCCAAAGGAAGAGTCATATTAGTACAGCAGGAAAAATATATATAAAACAACCAAACAAGGATATGTATTAAGACGTGCTTACATGGTTCAATAAGCCGTATGTGCATTCGGCTTATTGAACCATGTAAGCACGTCTTAATACATATCCTTGTTTGATTGTTTTATATATATTTTTCCTGCTGTACTAATATGACTCTTCCTTTGGGTTTCTGATATAGTTGTTGGCTAAGAAGAGACTTTATATTTTTGGCCATTTAGAGACTTGCCAGCGAGTATGGTTCCTTAGAGATTTCATAGGCATGGTGTATCTAATGGTTTGGGGTTTTACCTTTAAGGCACCGTTTTTTGGCTTTTGCGTGCACACGTATGATGTTATTTTTATATTGATGTTCTTGGCTAACAATTTATTTACACAGGGTTTATATGTGTATGGCATACGATTTTATCTTTACCCACAGATTGTTTTTCCTCTTCTTCTGGGGTTCTTGGGGGTTGTCATAGTACAATATGGGTGAGAATCCTGTTTCCTTTACTCTTTTATATTTTACTTTATATAGCGTTCCAACAGTTTTATTTATTTATTGATATGAGTATTTATACGGTTATTTATGTTTTAATTATTTATGAGTTTGATTTAATGCATGTTTTAATTATTTATGAGTTTGATTTTAATGCATGTTTTAATGTCATGTGTTATTTGAATGTATTTATTGGTTGTTTTTACTTTTAGTTGCCCTTTACCCCTGATGAAGTTTTATTAAACGAAACACGGCCTGTGTCGGGTGGGCAGCATCCATTGGTATTGTAAATAAAAGCCTCTTTTCATGCATTTTTTGGTTCTTTCCTTGGATACATCACGTTTCTCAACTGTGAACTGTTTCTGACGTGACGTCTTGCTCTTAGTTGGACCATGGTTTCCATTTGATTAAATTTTCTTTCAAAATGGGATGTTCAGCATCCAAAAACACTAAAACGTTCTGAAAAGGTGAAAAAAAATCTTGTCAAACATAAGCTTTTCGAGGGCCAGCGTACTTCAGTGTGAAGGAGTAATCGATAAAAGTCCTCATCATTTTCTTCACACAACTGCACAAATAACCTAGAATTCAACGTGTTGCTACGAATCTTGTTTACTGCGTTTATGACGAATTGAAGAGATTGATGCAATCTGGCACTCAGATTTTTAGCTACTAAATGTTATCGATGAATGACGCAGTGAATTGCAAATACCCCGGGTACATTTTGTTTTAAATGGCTTATAAAACCGCGATGGTGTGGAACCAGGGGGCGGAGACTTACCAAGATGACAGCGATTTGCTTTCTCTAAGCTAGATGCCTAAACGTAAAGGGAAGTTGAGGGCTTTCCCCTCTGAGCCTCAACCACCAATTGCAGGTCTGATGGACCGTTTTGTACAGCTTTCCTTGGACCAACGACAGAAGATACGAGCCGGCTTGGCAACGTCGAAAGAGGAGATTTCAGCGTTTCCCCACTGACAGCGAGACCTCTCTCTCTCTCTCCTGTGCAGAGGATTCCGCTGCCCTGCCCAGCTGCTCCGGATCCACCCCCTGCTGCTGCGACGCCGCTGCTTCTCATTGAGGATGCCGCTAGCGCCGCTGAAGGGGAGTTTGCTGGCGGTTTGGCTCCGTTGCCCCCGAGGATATCAGGGAGGCTTCGGGTATGGATTTGACGGCGGATGCCCTGGTGTCCCCTTCTTCAGAGAGTACTTTGCTTCCTCAATCTGTATCCACTCCTTTTATGACTGCTCCGTCTACTCTGGTTCGTCCAAAAGCTTTTACACTTGAATCTATATGGGAGGCCATTGCATCTCTCGCTACGGTGATTCAGTCTCAGACCTCTGCTTTATCCTCCCGGGTTCAAGAGAATGTGGTCAACATATAGAAGAATGCTGGTCAAATTGAAATGGCTGTGTCTGCCTGTGAACGGATGAAAACAGAACTAAAAGATCTGGGAACCCAGGTAGAAACTGTTTCTGTAACATCTTCCGCTTTGTGTAAAGACAATGGGGCTATAAAATACAAACTAGAGGTATTGGAAAATGCCTCTAGGGCCGCTAATCTTCAAGTTTTGAACTTTCCAAAAAAAGTCTGGTATTACTGCGCTTGATATGTTTAAACGGTATTTGCTGGAGATATTAAAGGTCCCAACAGAATTGTTTCCTCCTTTAAATAAGGTTTACTATCTTCTTCGCGGAAAGAAAAGTACTGAGGTTCCAGTAGCGGTCTCTAATGTGGACACTGACGTTCTGAATGTTTCTGGCCTGCTCGAAGATACCGGTGGGGAATCCTGTACCTCTTCAACTTTACTTGTGCAATGTGTATTGATCTCAGACAAAGAATGGCTTCTAAAGTTGTTTTTTAAGAAGCGTTCAGAGACTTTTCTTGAATTCACCATATCTATGTTTCTGGAGCGGCGGAAACAATTTCTTCTTCATAATTCTGGAGTGCTACAAATTGGGGGGGCTTTCTTTTTACGTTTCCACTGTAGATGTCCGGTAATAGTTAATTCTATTGGATATGCTTTTTCTGATCCCATTGATTTGGGTACCTTTATTAATGCCAGACTTCCCTCTGTGGTATGTCCAGAATAATTAGATCTTCCTCTCATTAATATAATGTCCAGGGTACCTCGCGGTCACTTGGTTCAAACATTTGTTATATTGAAGGTGCTATACTTTCCAGAGTGCTCCTACTCTGGTTTAGTTTTGTTTTCTTTTCTCCGTCCTCTACATATATGGGCTGCGGTTGAGTTTTGTAGGATTGATTTGTATTAACTATTATTGATTGTATTATTGTTTGTTTCACCTACTTGCTCTTTTTCTTAGCAAGATTGTAGTTGTATTCTTGCTCTTTTGTTTAAAATTCAATAAATTATATTAAATAAATTATATTAAATAAAACCGTGATAGTGCCCAAACATGGCTGGTGCTCCACCTGCTGCTGCTGCTGCTATTATATTTGATAAAGAGATCGTTTTTTCCATGAAATAATCTTTCAAAACATTGAATATTGATGTGTCTTTAGTGTCTGTTGTCAAAGTTCTCGCAAAGAGCAGTTCTTCATGGATTTCTTGGTCCATAACAAAATGAACATATGCTAATAATAGTGCTTCATTACCAGGTAACATTGACTCGTCCAGTTGAATAGAGAAATGGTTCATTTGCAAATAATTACACAAGAAGCTTTCAACATCATGACTCATTTCATCAATACGTCTTTTGAGTATATCATATGCAGGCTGCTCAAAGGAATTATTTTGAGTATATCAAATGCAGGCTTGTGTAGAACAGTTTTTAAAACCTCTTCAACGGCTAGCAAAATCAGCTGTTCCCCGATAGTATGAGACTTTCCTGATTTTTCTATGAGTAGTGAGATATTGTAAGACGCCCGCAAACCATCATCATCTCTTTTCGATGTTGAAGCGAACATACTGTCCACCGTGGTTCTCTTCTGAAGTTTTTCTTTCAGTGTTTTAAAGTATGTCAAATTTTTACTTGTTTTATCAGGGTGACACCTTCTCAGATGATCCTCCAGCTTGGATGGTTTCATAGCGTCATTGCTTAAAACTCTGTTGCACAAAAGGCACATGGGCAGATATTTGTCTGACAGGGATGGAATGAAGCCAAACTTCAAATAATCAACGCTATACTGCCTACATTTCTTTTTAGCCTGGGCCATGTTGGGTAGAAGTTATCTGTCAACAAAAATGAAGCTATTTAAATAATATGATAAGACAGAGCAATTCAAAATTGATTGCTGCCCAGACAGCACACAAATATTTTTAAAATATTTTTTAGGAATTTAGGAAAAATCAACTTTACCTAAAGTCGAGATCAGTGTCTACAACTCTATGCAATCGGAGAGACTACAAAACTATGTATAAAATTTTGTACTTACTTTTCTTAGACACTCCTAAAGAAGATGATTTTGATTCACTTTGACTTGTACCTATTTATATTTTTGAACGTATTTTCAAACCACTTTTCTTCTCAAAACTCAGAAAAGAAATGAACAGTGTTCATCTCTAACACTCTTATTTATAATTGAGGAATCAAACAAGTCTGTGCAAAGCTTTGGTACAAGTCTGGACAAGTGTTATTCACTGCACGTATGCGTGCGATGCGTTGCTGCTGGTATGAAAACTTGTAAAAATTTGCATATGAACATAGCACACCACAAAGCAGATAGGTACTGACATACTCAGGAGTCGCTTCACTGCTCCGTCCCTTTGAATTGGAAAAAGGTTTAAAAGAATTGTTGAACCCATACATTATTTATTCTATCAATTTTTATATTTATGCTTTTAAAAAGTAGTTGACCCTTTTTAACCTCCTTGTTTTTAATTTGGCGATTTTCAGCCATCTCAATATCGCTGGAGAACTTTGGAATGATATGCTTCTCACATGTTTCCTCTGCTAGTTTTGTTGTCCTGCCCCGTTGAAGGCTCCTGCCCAATCGGGGCAGTGGGAGCAGGATAAAAGGAGGAGCGCACCTCCGGCGCCCTCCAAAACCCCAGAGCGAGGGAAACCGTCCCCGTTGAAGGCTCCTGCCCAATCGGGGCAGTGGGAGCAGGATAAAAGGAGGAGCGCACCTCCGGCGCACCCACGCCTGAGGGCCTCGCCAGAGGGCCCTTTGGCATGGCCCTTAGGCAGTGGCCCCCACCGGCCGGCCCTAAAAACATCTGACCCAGCAGGAACACTCAGAGTCTGACTGACCCTTCTAGTCATAGGAACGTCTCTAAGCTTGAGCTCCCTAGTAAGGTCGAGCTCGCGATTACATACCAGGTAAACGATCCACAAAAAGCCAATGTCTTTGCAATTCAGCAGCCAAGTACTTTCCTCAACTGTTTAGCAGTATGACTACCTTTAGGGATAACCTCAGTAAAATCCTAACTTTCCATTGATACTTTGTTTTCACATCGAATGTGCTGTATATTTCATTGTATGACCAAGCAGCTGTCTGTATTACCGAATAGCCTTAGCAAAGTAGCCCTAACTAAGTTGCCTAGACTGTTTTATTACTGCGTAGTCTTAAACTATCACAGCGTTCTACCTCCCATTGATGTTAATATTTTAAATCAGTTGCCTTAACTGTTTTATTACTGAATAGCTTAAATCAACACAGCGATTCTACCTCCCTTTGATGTTGATATTTCTGTTTTCACACCGAATAAGCTGTATATTTCATTGCATGACAAAATAGCAGTCTGTATTACTGAATAGCCTTAACAAAGTAGCCTAACTCAGTTACCTTATCTGTCTTATTACTGAGTAGCCTTAATTTAACACAGTGATTCACCTCTCTTTGATGTTCAGCTGCATATTTTCCTTAAATGACCGTATAACTATTTGCGCTGCTGCATAGCCTTAGCATACCTCAGTGATCTACTACATTTCTGGATATAATCAAAGACATATCTGAGGTCACTGACATCAACCCCTACAAAGTTGGGCCGTTATACCAGATACACAACAGGTCTGGAAATGGCTACCGCCAGTACCTCCCTCCTGTTGTGTCTCTGTATCCTACTTTCCACATGCGTCTGTAATCACATCCTGCTGTACCACACACCTTTTACCTGGAGACCAGTCTACGTCTACAACCCAGCCATACTGCCAACTCTTAATCTACACAACACATTCCTTCCTGCACGTATGGCAACAACACTACCACACAGACAAGGGACAGTCACACCGTCCATCAAGAGCTCAAAGGATCAGCGCAACAGTTTACCTAAGAAGAAGCGAAGTGGAACAAACAAAACAGGAGCAACCAAGATAAACATGATCTCCAAGTGTGACAAACCTCTGCAGTCCGAAGTCTCATTCATGCTAATCAACGCCAGATCTATACGAAACAAGACCCACATCATACATGATATCCTCACAGATGCAAAACCTGATATTCTATGCATCACGGAAACATGGATCACGGACACAGACTCAGTTATCACCAACCAAATTTGCAAACCTGGTTACAAGATCTACAATTGTCCCCGCTCCAAGAAAAGAGGAGGAGGAGTGATCATCATGGCCAAGACCTCCTTACTCCTAGCAAACACTTCTCAAAGCGATGACGACGGAATTGACATGCTCAAAATAGAAAACAAAACTATAGCTATCTGTCTGATCTACAGAGCCCCCTCATCCCCATACAAAACTCTGGCTTCCGCACTGGAAATCATCACTACCACAGCAAGCAAAAAGCACCAGATCATCCTAGGCGATCTAAACCTAGCATCAGTCCCACCAGCTCAAGCACGAATATTCCATGAAGCCATGGACCAACTTGGTTACGAGCAAATAATCAGTGATGCCACACATATCAAAGGCAACACCCTGGACATGGTGTTTCTACCCACCAAACTCAATGGTCTTCAAAAACCCAAGATACATATAACCCCAGTGCCTTGGTCGGACCATCACCAAATTGAATTCACATTGCTCCTACCCACCATGCGAGAACATGCTACATGCATCCCACCTACAAACCTATGGAGGAGTTTCCAAAAATACAACAAGGAAACATTAATAACATCCATAGCCACGCATATGAAACCGGAACAAGACGACCTGGAGATACTGGTAAACCAATGGAACTCAGGTATCGAAACAATCTCAATACCAACCTGGACACCCCTTAGTACCTCATCCAGAAACAGGAATGAACCATGGTACACCCCCACACTCCGCGAACTAAAGAAGCGCCTGCGGAAGCAAGAAAGGAAATGGAGAAGTCACAAAACCGAGGAGCATAGGATGGAATACATCAAACTTCTTGCAGCTTACAAGAGCGAAATTAACCTTGCAAAGAAAAAACTCACCACTCCAACACGCTTAATAAGGCCCTCCACCGACCCAGGGAACTATTTGCATTGGTCGAATCTCTCACGAAGAATACTCAAGAACCTAATACAAACGGGGCGATGACAGCCCAAAAGTTGGCAGACCATTATGCCAACAAGCTACACCCTCCAGCCAGAAACATGAACCCTCAAGCGCCTGAACCCCCCACCCAAGACCTGTCTATGAGCTCCACCCTGCAAACAACCAACACCTCGGAAGGAGCTACCCAGTACCAAGAATGGTCCATCTTCAGGAGCATAGAAGTCAGGCAAATCATGAACATAATCTCCAGCTTAAGAACCACCACCTCCCCACGCGACCCATGCCCAGCTATCTGGGTCAAGGACATAAAACAGGAAGTTGCCCAATTTGTCACCCACATAGTGAACCAATCGCTATCGCAGGGCTAATGCCAACGCACCTCAAAAAATCCATCATCCGACCCAAACTGAAGAACAAAACCCTCAACAAGAACGACCCTACATCCTACCGCCCAGTATCAAGTATATCCTTCCTTGCCAAGATCACTGAAAAGGCAGTGCAACAACAACTGCAAGACCACATCAATGACAACAACGCCTTCGACGTCCACCAGTACGGCTTCCGGCAGCATCATGGTGTGGAAACCCTATTAGCCCTACTGGACAAACTACTCAAAGGTCTGGAAGAAAGAAACAAAATGTACATGCTCATTTTCATAGACATATCAGCTACCTTTGATACAGTACATCACCCCACACTCCTAAACAGACTTGCGACCATAGGCATTAGAGGCACCCCTCTGAAATGGTTCTCCTCCTACATAACCGACAGAATGCAGCAAGTCCACTTCAATAACGAAATGGCCTCACCATTCCCTCAAACCCAAGGCATACCGCAAGGCTCGGCCCTGTCCTCCCTCCTTTTCAACCTTTATCTACGACCAGCTTGTAAAATATTCCAGGATCACATGATCAGTTATCACATCTATGCTGATGACCTAATGCTCTATACTCAACTTGATGTCGACAACCCGAATCTCAGCCAACTAGAGAAATGCCTCAGTGAGCTCCAAACCTGGTTGCAACAAAATAATATGTCCATAAATCACAAAAAAACGGAAGTGATGTGCATGTCCAGAAAAACTGACTTCAACCCACCACCAACAGTCACCTTGAACAATAATGTCTACGCCACAAAGAACGAAATAAGATACCTAGGCGTGACACTGGATTCCCACCTGAAGTTGGAAAAGCATCTCCGAATTACCAATCGAGCCATTTTCCACAAGCTAAAAATCGTGCAACCACTACGTAGCATCATAGATCACTCTGACTTCAGGACCGTAGCGCAAGCCCTCATCATTCCTCATCTGGACTATTGCAACGCCATACTACAGGGTCTGCCTAAAAAAACCCTCAATATCCTGCAAATGGCACAAAATGTGGCAGCTAGAATCATCATGGGGATCGGCCTGAAGGATCATATCACACCAATACTAATAGACCTACATTGGCTCCCAATCACTGCACGCATACAATATAAAATCATTATCACCGCATTCAAGCTCATTCATAATATAGCACCCTCTTACCTCAACACCCTTATCACCTTACAGCCAAATAACAGAAGCAGATCTCCAAACCTCAATACCCTCCTGGTCCCGGGGAGCCTGAGATCTGTCAATACAAATACCAGCAACCGAGCATTTTCATTTATAGCGCCTCTGCTATGGAACCAAGTACCATGCGAACTGAGAGCAAACAGTGACTTGTTGGACTTCAGAAAAAAAACGTAAGACTCATCTTTTCCAGACGCATTTCAATCCTGCCTAATCACCATGTACTCACACTGGGTCACAACAGGCACAAAGAAAGAACTCCGCGTTCTAGCCAACAATAGACCCAGCGACATGTAAATATGTATATACTTGTGAAATCACTAGCCTGCAATCAAGTGTGAATCATATAATTCGAGTGATATGACCTGTACTTTTCCACTAAATCATTATGTATGTTTTTAATTCCTGGCCTGTACAGCCGCACTGTTATGTATAGCAAACCGCTGCTGATCGCTGGAAGTAGCAGGATACAAGTGTACACTAAATAAAATAAATAAAATTAAATTTTACCAATTGGTCGTATGGTCTTTATACGACAGGTACTTAAACAATTTTCATAGACACTTGATCTACCAAAATCATTCAAGAAGACTAAAAAATCCACAAGTGACAGAGCCTTCACATTCACTGCCCCTATGCTCTGGAATGATCTCCCACTAGACCTCCGCACCATAAAAGACCTCGCCCAATTTCGGAAGGAACTCAAAACTTACCTATTCTCTGAACATTTCCAAATCCCCTACCCCCCAAGCTCTGTACCCCCAAGCTCTATCCCACACCATCCACAGACACACCAACTCAGAACTCCCTAAACAACAACTAGACAACCCCACACAGCCCCCCCCCCCACACACAAAATTCTTGAAAAAATGGAAATAAATTCCACCACATACACATGATGCACGATTATTCTGAAAACCCCTGTATAGAATCACTTGTAAATAACCTATGTAAATAGTTTGGACAGTTTTTTACATCTGTCATTATTTGTAAAAAGTTAGAAAGTTTCTCTGTTTCAATGTAATGCATATCTATTCCATGTAAAAAAGTTAAAAAGTTCTCTGTTCGGGGGGGCGGAGCCTGATGTCCAGCGGGTAGGACGCTTTGCGTTGAAGCTCCCGAGAGGCCTATTTAGAATCCTGACTTAATACCTATACAAATTTACTATTTCGCTCCGAGCTGACCGGGGCACCTCGGGGGGGATGGCGGCCCATAAACCAGCGCGCTTGGACTTCGGGTCTCCTTCTTCTTCTCACGGAAAACGCTCCAAAATGGAGGTGTCCTCCCCACAGAAGATGGTCCCATTTCGTGAAAACCCCGAAATGCACCTGGAGATTTTGGAGGAAATACGCGGCGTGAAGGAATTGGTGCAGTCCAATGGAGAAGCGCTTCGAGCCATGCGAGAAGACTTTGGAGTGCTCCAGGACCGACTTGAAAGTCTTTCATTACGGCAGGACAACATGGCGGGGGTCCTCGACTCGCACGAGGTGCGCTTGGGCAAACTGGACAAGGCTGAGCGCCAGATACAGAATCTTCAAAAGGAGTTAGAAGATAGCAATAATCGAGCCCGTCGCAACAATGTGAGGCTCCTCGGAATGCCGGAGGGGGTGGAAGCAGGAGATATAAGAGAATTCTTGCTCAAAACTCTTCCCTCCTTGCTGAAGATCACTTTTCACAGAGAACTGGAAATCGATCGAGCACACCGTGTTCCTGCCCACATGGCGCTCAACCGCACGACCCCCCGGCCTATTATCTTTAGCTTGCTACGATATCAACAAGTGGAACAAATTTTACATGCTGCCCGAGCGAATCATCATTTGGAATTTGAAGGTCGTAAGGTCTCCTTCTTTCCTGATTTGGCAAAGCCTACCGTTGACCGTCGGAAGAAACTCCTTGCTTTTCGCCCTCGACTTCAACAGCTACAGGCTCGCTTTGGCCTGTTGTATCCAGCGAAGCTCCGAGTGACTCTCCACAACCAAACCAGGACGTTCGAAGATCCTGATCTACTATCAACATTTTTAGACTCCAAAGAAGCAGAGCAGATGCGCTAATCCCAAATCTTGGACTCTTATCTGCCGGCTCTATCCGCCATTTTGAAGGGCCCGATGCGGCGGTCATAGCCAAGCACAGAAATAGCCTGGACTTTCTTTCTTTCTCTATATGACTTTGTTTTTTTGGTCTCCTATCCCTTCATGATGTGTGCCTCGGTCGGATTCGGAGCACGCACAGTCCTACAGGTTATGTGTTTTTTCAATTTCGGCCTTCTCTGGGGTTTCTCCCCGCAGACACATGGTCGCCAGTAATTTTGGGGTTTTGCTTCTCCTCTACCGTACTGCGGTTTTCTTTGTTAATGTGGGGCGCTTCATTGTATTATATTAGCTTATTTTTCCTATGTCATGTGTACAGCCAGATACAGTCAGTTTGAGGGACATAGTGAAATTATGTGTGCTATCATGCTCAGAATTTTTAACTTTTCTGAATGGCCTTATGTAAAATCTTATCATTCACCGTCAAAGGCATTAATGGTCCACTCAAAGGAAAGAAAATCCTTAGCTATTTTAGCCATGAGCATGTTGATTTAGTGTTTCTTCAGGAAACGCATTTAAACTCTGCTGAAACACTGAAACTCAATGCTAAGCCTCACATGGTAGCTGCCTATTCTCCCATCGTTTCCAAATGGTACGGGATAACCATTCTGGTTAAGAGGTCTTTGCATGCTACTGTACCTGATATTAGCGCTGACAAGGAGGGTAGATGGGCCCGTGTACACCTTGAGGTTGGAGATAGTGAATTCACGTGTATTTGCATTATGCCCCGAATGTGGACAACCCTGCTTACTATGCAAGTATTGCGCAGTTGGCCTCGGCCTCTGCCAATGCTCCATTAATACTTGGTGGCGATTTTACTCAAGTGTTCCCTCAATCTTTTCTTCTCCAACAAGGTGCTCGTTGGTTGGAAGATCCAGTACCGAGTAGACCTGTGTGGCTAGATATAGAAGCGGGCCTTTGCAAACCGATTCCTCTTACCTTTCTCCCTGGTATGACTCTCCCATCAGACTCCCACTATCCACCAATGCTTTTAGACACTTTAGGTGCCTTTAATACTCTTATGCAATCTTTAGACTCCCGACTCTGGTCAGTGCAACTTCAGCATCGCCTTCGGAGCACTAGAGTACTCCCGCCATCGGCATTCCCTACATAAGGTTGATTGGAGACTTTCCGATCTCTCGGTAGTTCACCGGGTGTAGCATCCAATTTTACTAAACCTTATGTAATGCTATAACTAGAGATACCCCTATAGCGCAGAAAGTATGGGAGAGAGAATTGCATGTGACTTTGACCTCGGAGCAATGGAGCCTTAACTGGAGTAGAGGGACACGGGTTTCCGATCCGCCTCACTCACTCAGACCCTCTTCTTTCTAGCCCACCGGTGTTTTTACACTTCTCACAGATTAGACAAATGGAACACTACTCAGGGCAATGGTTGCCGGACACGTCCTGCGGCCATTGGTTCATTGCCTCATGTTATGCATGAATATCCCGCACCACAGTATTACTGGCGTCGGGTCTGGGGTCGTATTTAGTCTATCTCGCACTCTCAGGAGCCCCTTTCTTGGAGGATAGTGGGACTTCGCCCAGTTGCGGGGATCCCCTCTCTCCCAAAAATGGCTTATCTCCTTTCGAACTTTATGCTTGGCATTGCTATTTCCCTAATTAAGTAATACTGGAAAATTAGCTCCCATCTGAGCCCCAATGAATGGTGGAATCATGCCTGTCTTTACAGTAAATATGAACAAATACCTCGTCTGTTCGCTTCCTCCGTTCAGACTCCTTCTCATTGGTCTCAATGGAAGCTGCTCAATGACTATGTACATTTTGCTAAATGCTCTCATCTGACTGTCTAACTTTGTATATATCTCTGTCCCATGATCATGCTGTATTGTAGATACTCTTTTGATCGTTTGATGTATAATCACTGTTAATTGGAAGCGCTCACATGCTGATATAATCGGGTAGAGAAGAAGCATCGGGGTGGGGGGTAATGGGTTTACTTTTCCTTATTGTATACCTGTTTTGTCTCTTTTGGTGTGTTGTTTCTTTTGTTTGTTGCAAAATGAAAATAAAAGTTTAAAAAAAAAAAAAAAGTTCTCTGTTCAATGTAAAGTATACAGAAGTATACATAAATTGTTAAATTGTTCCATGTAAACCGCCCTTGATCACTGGAAGGGGCGGTATAGAAGAAATAAGTAAATAAATAAAATAAATAAATAAATAAATAAATATATATATATATATATATAGATAGATAGATAAAGTAATTTCTATCTATGTCAATTATAAGTATTATGTACACACAATCTATGTTAGGTGTAATAAGACATTTACGGAATGCCTAAATGTTGATGATGATCTGCCTAAATGTTGATGATGATCTTCCTAAATGAGGGGTCCGTTCACATGGACCCCCTGCAAGTCGAAATCGACCCTTGGGAACCATTGATTATTCTAGCAGTTTACCCCCTTTTTGTTTTTTTTAAAGATGAAGTGGCTGTTGCCACCACCGCAAGTTGGCTCACACTTCCAGCTGGAGGTGAAGCCTGAAAAGTTCCTGAAAGCTAAGGGGCCACGGAGTTAGCAAAGACTGCTAGAACAGCCTCTTACGAGCATGTGCCCATGGCAACATCTTGATCGCTGCTGCCATCGATTCGAAAAGCTGCAGATAATTCCAACTCTGGGAGCCTATTTAGAACAGAACACCGCCAGTAAGATCAACAACCTCTGAAATCTCTTCTTGGGCAGGAAGATTTTGCCCACTTGAGTACCGAACTGTGCTCCCAGGAATTCCAGGGATTGGGAAAGCTCCAAATGACTTTTCCCTAGAACGATTACTCAGCTGAGGCTTCCTAGAAAGAGCACCACATGGACTGAAACCTGAGATGCTGCTAACAGATTAAGCTCAGATGAGCCAATCATCCAAAAATGGATGCACACATCTCCTTGGCGCTGAATTATTGTGCAACCACCACAACCTTGGAGAACATCCTCTGGGCAGTGGAAAGATCAAAGGGTAGGAAGGCAAACTAAAAATGTAACTCAAGCACGGCAAAAACACAGATATCACTGCTGATCCACCTGGATCAGGATATGAAAATAAGTTTTGGCTAAATCCAGCGATGCTAGGAACCCCCCTCAGCGCACCAACTGAATCATGGACTTCGGAATTTCTATGTGGAAGTGCAGCGCACATAAATCATCAATGACTCCTTTTTGGCAACTCGAGATAGATAAAATATCTGCCCTCTACCTCATTTGGCTGGGGGATCTGACACCACCACATTTAGGTGCAGCAACTTGTCCAGTGTGATCTGAGCAGCATCTCCTTGTCCACTGAACCACAAGGGGAGACAACTAAGCCTTCCAGGATTGACTTTTTGCATTCCAGGACACAGCCATTTTAAATAGTATCTAGCACCCAGTGATCCAGGCACATTTCTGAAGAAAAGGCAAACTCTACTCCCAACTGGGGGTATCTGGGAATGGGCCCCCAAACCTACATTGCACTGAATAGACAGAGCAATGGCGGGAATAGAGCCCTTGGCCCATGAGCCCCTCGAAAGGCTGAGGAAGGTTTCAAAACCAGAAGAAGAGAAGGAAGGTCTTCCAGGACAATAATGATGGCAGTCCCAAGATCCCCAGAAGTCAGTCCAGCATGTCTGCAATGGTCGGGTGGAGGCCAAGGGGGAGAATGGTCCTAATATGCTTCCTAGGCCCTTTTGGCCTATCCTCTGGGAGACAACAATGCTTGGACTCACCCAAATTCTTCATCAACTTTTCCAAATCAACCCCCCAAAAAAGCTGCCCCTTAAAGACCAGTTGAGTTAGCTGGGTTTAGAGGACGTGTCCAACGACCAGTGATGGAGCCAAATCCAACACTGCATCACTGTTGACAGGGCAATATCTCTAGCCACAAAGCAGTCTAGATTATACCTAGTATCTGAAAGGAAAGCAGTGGCCGACTCTAAAAGGGGAGCAGTAACCTCTAGTGGAAGAGACTGAATCCACTGAAGAACATAAGAAATGCCATACTGGTCAGACCAAGGTCTATCAAGCCCAGTATGCCGTTTCCAATAGTGGTCAATCCAGGTTACAAGTATCTAGCAGTTTCCCAAAAAGACATACGGGTTGCATAATGCTTGTATTGGAGCAAGCAGTGGATTATCTGGGTCCTCTTTAATAATGGTTTATGGACCTTTCCTCCAGGAACTTGTCCAAACCTTTTTAAAACCCAGCTACACTAACAGTTTTTACTATGTCTTCCGGTAATGAATTCCAGAGTTTGATTACGCGTTGAATGAAAAAAATATTTTCTCTTATTAGTCTTAATCGGGTTACACTGTAGCTCCATTGCATGTCCCCTAGTCTTTCTACTTTTTGATTTCAGAAAGAATCGATCGACGTTTACCTGTCCCACTCCATTCATTAATTTATAGACTTCTATCATATCTCCCCTCAGCTGTCTCTTTTCCAGGTTGAAAAGCCCTAACCTTTTAAGCTCTCCTCATAGAGGTATCCTTAAGTTCTGTTTACCATTTTGGTGGCTCTTCTTTGTACCTTTTCTAATTCCACTATATACTTTTTAAGATACGGTGACCAGAATTGCACACAATATTCAAGGCACGATCGCACCATGGCACGATACAGAGGCATTATAAATATCCTTTGTCTTATTCTCCATTCCTTTCCTTATGATTCCCAGCATTTTATTTGCTTTCTTGGTCACTGCTGCACACTGGGCAGAGGGTTTCAACATATTATCCGTGATGATGCCTAATTCTTTTCCTGGGTGGTGGTTCCTAATGTGGAACCTGGCATCGGGTAATCATAGTTTGGGTTGTTCTTTTCTAGGTGCATAACTTTGCACTTGTCCACATTAAATTCATCTGCCATTTGAATGTCTAGTCTTCCAATTTATCAAGGTCCTCTTGTAATTTTTCACAATCCTCTTGGGTTTTAACAACTTTGAATAATTTTGTGTCACCTACAAATTTGACTACCTCACTCATAATTCCCATTTCCAGGTCTTTTACAAATATGTTAAAAAGCAGCAGACCCAGCACAGATCCCTGGGGTACTCCACTATTTACCTTTCTCCATTGAGAAAACTGGCCATTCACCCCTACCCTTTGTTTTCTATCTTTTAACCAGTTCCTGATCCACAATAGTGCACTGCCTCCTATCCCATGACTGTTTAACTTCACCAAGAGTCTCTCATGGGTGAGCTTGTCAAAGGCTTTCTGAAAATCCAGATACACTATAATTGACTGGCTCACTTTTATCTACCTGTTTATTCACACCTTCAAAAAAATATAACGGAAGGGCTCGAGACACCAGGTCTGCAGACACTGCCAACTCAAAAATAGCAGCAGCCGCTGCAAACTGACTCCTCAGAAGAGAATCTACTTTATGATCCATAGTATCCTTTAAGGCTGATCCACCTTCCATGGGAATGGTGGTCTGTTTCGTGACTGCCGTAACTTGTGCATTCACCTTAAGCGTGTGGAACCATGCAATACATTCCTCTTCCAGAAGAGCATACATCTCCTTACACACCTTTAATCTCTTAGATGGGGAATCGGGGAAGTCCCATTCCGACTGTATCATGCTCTTGATAACCTCCAGAAACGGGAAGACTGTTGTAGATTTTCGAACTCACTGTAAGAGTGGATGGACCTGTGGCCCCTGCTCTGCCTCTGGAGCGTCAGCCAGATTTAAGATGGATGAAACTCAATCAATCAATGTGCCATCTCTTTCTTCCGGAACAGTTGGATAATGCCAGCCTCCTCAAGATCATATAAAGTTGAAAGCACAACTTCCCTCAGCCGAGATGTCCAAACAAAGTCCAGATTTCAGACAGACCCTAACTGATCCACATCTCCAGAATGCAACCTTCACTTAGGTCACTTAGGAGGCAGCACCTAAGAAAGCTTCTACACTCTGTTTGACCTTCTTATGATTCAAATCAAGTGCATCCAGAGGCTGCAGGGTCTCTGTTTCTGTGCCAAAGATGACCAGGCTTGTTGTAGACAGGAAAATAATTCCGGGAAAGACAATCTGGATGTCTCTCCCTGAGAATAACCTCCAGCCAAAGGGGACGCAGCTGTAGCCAAACCCTCCAAAGAAGGGGAGCGGCCAAGGGCATGGTCACCATAACTCCAGACTGGGCTATCATCTTTACCCACAGCGCCATCCGTCATGTCCTGCATCAAGGCGGAAAATGCTGGGCCAACCAAATGCCCTCGAACCACCTCTAGTGGTGAGTCAGAGGCTACCATACCAGAAGAACAGGTTCCAGAATCCAGTGACAAGATTCTTCGCTTACCACAGGTCAAACGCCTCCTAGAAGACAATATAGAGAGTTAATGCAAGGCAAAACACTTGGCATGCTAAGGTCATGTAGGAACGAGAGTGTGCGCTACTGGAGCACATACAGGAAGGTGCGTAATGGGTACTTGGACAGGAACGTGCATTGGAGCCACTCAGGCCGAATATGTATTAGGACCGTGTGATCGCAGGACCCGCTCAAAGACAGAATACGCTAACAGCATGTGTTGGAAAAGGTGGGAATTCCCGATGCTGTGCCAACTGTCGCTGGAGGCCCACCCTGACTTGTGCCCCAAAACAAATGAGGTTGGGAGCCCTCCAGAAGGACAATGATGTGGTCAAGCCTGGATACTCATCTCCTGAGAGCCCCAGGAAGGAAAAAACATGCTGGGTTCCACGTTATTCCCCTCTTGTGGTTCTCTCTCTCTTTTTTTTTTAAACTGGCTTGCAGCCACATACCTCTGAGAACCTTCTTCTGTCTTCAGGGGAGAGCAGGAGGGACAGGGAAGGGGCATTGAGGTTGTGTGAAGCAGCTTAAATCCAATCCTTCCAATTTTCTGCTGCTCAACAGACCCTTAGCAGGGTAAGAGCACGGAGCTGAAACAATTTTCCCTTCTCTTATGGTATCAAAAAGACCGCAGTCCAGTGGTGCCTCTTATGCCGCGCTTAAGTCAGAGAGTCACCAGAAGATGGTCGTTCACAAGCGAAATCAATCTTTTTCCTCTCAATCAGATCCTTATTTGTTCAGATACAATAAGAGCTGAAAGAAATCATAGTAACATAGTATGACGACAGATAAAGACCATTATGGTCCATCTAGTCTGTCCAGGAAGGTGGCAAGAGTAGGTGCACCTGCTGCGCCGTGCAGGTCACCCCTCCCCATGCCTTTGTGTAGGAGTGTACCCACCACTCCATGCAGGTCACCCCTATGCAAGACAATTTAAAAAAATAAGAGAAAAGAAAAACTGTTCAGGTCTGATTTTGATTTTGTATATGTAGGTTCTTCTTTAGTCATGCTTGGCCTGGGAGCTTTGAGGCACATATTCAGCAGAAGTGTCCATTGCAGTTAAAATGGCTGGTCGTCCCTACTTTATTTTATAACCATATCCAGTTTGGCCAGATAGCATTTTAGCTAGCTGGTCAGCAGCAATATTGAGCCGCTAACTAGCCGCTAACCAGTTAACTAAAACGCCAAAGTTAGTCATCTATCCTAACTTTAGGTGTTTTAGTTAGCAGTTCAATATTGCTGCTGACCAGCTAACTAAGGTTGCCACCCCTGCTCCAGCCCTGGAACACCCCAACACTAATTAGGTAGCATACGAGTGTTTAACTTGATTAGGAGGGGATATTCAATGGCACCAACCATATTAATGCTGTTGAATGTTGAATATCCCACTAAATCGCGTTTTAGCTGTTCAGCAGGTCTGCTAACTAACTAAAATGTTCAGAATATGCTCCCTTTGTTTTTTTGATATTGTCTATTGTAATGTTCCCTAGGAATTAACACTTAATATTCTAAATTAACCCATATTATCTGACCCAAAACATTTGGATTGGCTGCTGTTTCCCACACATAGTGGATTTATGCCTGAAAAGAAGATAATACCAACCAAACTGGCCAATTCAGCTGTATCACTCACAAAGAGTAATTAGACCTTACCTGCTAATTAGTGTTCCTGAAGGAACTCCAGCCCAGTCCCTTTCCTCTGGGTTGTGCTCCCCTTCCAGCAGCTTGGAGACTGAGCCCGTCATCATTTTGATGACCCTCGGGTATTTATTTATTTACATTCTCTTACATACCGCGCTATTTTCCATCAGTGCGGTTTACATGGAACATTTTACATACACATTTCAAGCGACTTGATTTAGGGTATAAATACCACTGGCACCTCCCACCAGCTCCAGTACTCTACTGACAAAGCAGACTTAACGGAGAGACAATTAAGCAAACCAACAAAGCAATAAACTCTATCTAACCTGAAAATAACCTTAGGATACCACCTCCCACCTCCCCAAGGAGAGACATCCCACCCCTCTGAAGAGGAGGCGGCTTACCTGAAACATCATTCGCCCTTAGCCACTCATCCCGCAGGGTACTTGGTCTATCCACACCTTCACCGGACCCTCAGCCGCTTCATCACTCTTACCTATCTGAAGCTTCGGGCCGGCGACTCCTAATCCACCTGAAACCTGAAAACTGGGTGGGATCAGGGACTGGACTGGAGTTCAGGAACGCTAATTAGCAGGTAAGGTCTAATTACTCTTTCCTAAGCGTCCCTCCAGTTCAGTCCCTTTCCTTTGGGATGTAACAGAGCAGTTCAAGCCTGGGAGGGGCCTGAAAGACCAGACCAAAGTATCGCTCCCCCAAACACAGCATCTCACGCTGCCTGAACATCCAACTGGTAATGCTTGGCAAATGTGTGCAGGGAAGACCAAGTAGCTGTTCTACAAATCTCCAGTGGCGGAACCAGGCTAAACTCTCCCCACGAAGCCGCTAGGGCTCAGGTAGAATGGGCCCAGAACCCCATGGGAACCAGTTTTCCCTTCTGTATGTATGCCGAAGCAATGGCCTCCCTGATCCACCTGGAAATGGAAGCCTTGGCCCCCGCTTCTCTTCTACATGGTCGGAACAAGACAAACAACCGTTCCGATTTGCGGAACGTCACTGTGCATTTCAGGTAATGCCCGAGGATCCGGCGCACGTCCAGCTGGCGTAGCCATGCATTCTCAGCCTCATGCCCCACCTTGGAGAAGGAGGGGAGAGAGACCGATTCACATGAAAAGGCAAGACCACCTTGGGCAAGAAAGAAGGTACCATCCGCAATACCACCTTCTCCTTGAAGAAGGAGAGGAACAGCGGACGACACAATAGAACCTGAAGCTCCGAAATATGCCTGGCTAAACAGATCACCACTAGAAACACGGTCTTGAAAGTCAAGTCCTTCAAAGAGGTTCGCTCTACTGGTTCGTACGGCTCCCCTGCTAGGAGTATTCAACATGAGATTGAGATCCCAAGGAGGAACCAACGACCTCTGCTGAGGTCGCAGGCGCCACACCGCCCTCAGGAACCGACCTACGTCTGCATGTTCACCTAACGCCTTACCTTGAACCTTGCCCCTGTAACAGGAAATAGCCGCCAACTGTACCCGCAAGGAACTGGCTGCAAGGCCTTTCTCAAACCCCGCCTGTAAGAACTCCAAAACCTCAGGAACCGAAACTGCCATAGATCTCTTCTGCTGTGCTGCATACCAGCCCTCAAAAATGCACCAGACTCTCACATAGGAGAGGCAGGTTGAATGCTTTCGGGCATTCAGCATGATCGAGATCACTGCCCCGGAATATCCTCGTTTAGAAAGCCTTGCCCTTTTCAATAGCCAGGCCGTAAGCAAGAACTGATCCACCTGCAGCATCTGCATGGGCCCCTGAACCAGGAGGTCGTCCTTCACTGGAAGGTGACATGGATGGTCGGCCAGCAGCCGTACGAGATCAGCATATCACGGATGCCGTGGCCAGTCCGGGGCTATGAGAATTACCCACCCTCGGTGGGCCTCTACTCGCTAGAGTACCCTGCCTATTAGCGCCCATGGAGGAAACACATACAGAAGCCCTTCCGTGGGCCAGCTCTGAACCAGAGCATCCAGGCCCTCCGACATCCTTTCCTTTCTTCTGCTGAAGAAACGGCTTGCTTTGGCCGACCCCCACCTTGCCATAAGATACATGATGGGAGGCCCCCCACAGGCGCACACCTGCTCCTACACCTCCTGACAGAGCCCTCATTCGTCGTGATACACCCTGCACTTACTCAGGTAGTTTGCCGTGATGTTTTCTACCCCTGCTACGTGCTGTGCCGACAAGACCACCAGATGGGATTTGGCCCAGTCCAGCAGACTCTCTGCCTCCTCCTCCAAGAGAGGACTGCTTGTGCCGTCCTGCTGGTTAATGTAGGCCACCGTGGTCACATTGTCCGATAACACCCAGACCGCCCTCTGGTGGACCCAATGCTCGAACGCTCTGAGCCAAAGCTACCGCTTGCATCTTCAATCTGTTGATGGAACACTGGGCTTCCTGGGCACTCCAGGTCCCCTGGGCAAAGCAACCCTTGCAGTGAACCCCCCAACCGGTCAGACTGGCGTCTGTCGTCAACTGCAGCCAACACGGGGACTTGAGGGGCATGCCTTGCTCCAGATTTCCTGGATGAAGCCACCAACACAAGGCTGGGGGACAGGGGAGTGTCACGGTCCCATCAGCGTCAGCCCTTATCCAATGCAGGAGAAGAGCCTGCTGAAGCGGTCTTATGTGAGCCCTGGCCCAGGGTACTAACTCGATCGTCACCGCCATAGTCCCCAGCACCTGCAGACAATGCCAAGCTGAGGGCGCCTTCATAGTCAGAAACTGGTGCACCAGATGCCGCAGCTCTTTCGCTCTCTGCATCGGCAGGAACACCCAGCCCCTGCCCGTGTCGAACCTCGCCCCAAGATACTCTATCTGCTCTTTGCCAGATTGATCACCCACCCTAGATTCCTTAGGAGCCCAACGACCCTGTCCGTTGCCTTCAGACTCTCCTCTTTGGACTTGGCCCGGATCAACCAATCGTCGAGGTATGGGTGGACCAGGATCCCTTCTTTGCATAGCACCGCAGCCACCATGACCATTACCATTACCTTGTTAAAAAGGTACGAGGGGCTGTCGCCAGGCCGAATGGCAATGCCTGAAACTGAAAGTGTCCGCTTGGTACTGCAAACCGCAGAAACTGCTGATGCGACTCTTGGACGGGAATACGTAAATATGCCTCTGTGAGATCGAGAGACGTTAGAAACTCTCCCTGTCGCACCGCAACTATCACCAACCTCAGAGTTTCCATGCGAAAATGAGGAATCCAGAGGCAACGATTGACACGCTTCGGATCGAGGATCAGACGAAAGGAGCCCTCCTTTTTTGGCACCACGAAATAGATGGAGTACCGACTGCAGCCCTACTGGTCTTTGGGCACCAGCATGACCGCCCTCAACAGTAGCCGTGCCAGAGTTTACTTCACTGTTGCGATCTTGGCTGGAGACCTGCAAAGAGACTGCACGAACGATGGGAGAATTGGTCTTGCAAATTCGAGAGCATACCCGTCTCAAACTACCTCCAGAACCCACTGATCAGACGTGACCCAGGCCCAGGCAGGGAGGAACTGCCGCAGACGTCCTCCCACATTCAGAACCCCCGCCTGGGCTCCCCTCGCTTTATTGCAGCTTCCTAGGACCCGAGGCGGAGGAAGAGGCCCCAAATCTCCTTCCTGCCCCTAGAAAGCCTGCCCCCTAGAGAAGCGTCTTCTCTGAAAGGGTGCCGACAGGGACGTCCAAAACTTCCGGGACTCCCGCGGCTGGGACCGCGCAGGAGCGGGGATGCGACCTCTGCTTCGGCCCATCCTCACTCAGACTCGCCCAATTCCTTCACCAACTTCTCCAGCTCCTCCCCAAACAGAAGCTTTCCCTTAAAGGGGAGTCTGCTGAGGCGAGCCATTGAAGAACCATCTGCCGCCCAGTTACGGAGCTAAAGGTGACGAGCAGCCGCTACCACAGAAGCCATGTTCTTCACTAAGCTTCTGATGAGATCATATTGGCTATCCACCAGATAGGCCGCCCCCGACTCAATTCTTGCCGCCTCCCCCAGCGACCCACCTGGCTGGTCGCTAGACAGCTGGAGCTGTTGAGACCACCGCAGGCAAGCCCGGGCTACCCAAGTGCCACACACAGATGCCTGAAAAGCCAGGGCACTGATGTCAAAGGCTTGCTTTAATAATGTATCCAGCTTCCTGTCCTGGGCATCTTTCAGGGCCGCACTGCCCTCAACCGGTATCGTCGTCTTCTTGGTGACTGCTGACACCACGGCGTCCATTCTAGGTGACTGTAACAGCTCCCTCTTGAGCTCAGGCAAGGGGTACAAACATGACATAGACCAAACACCCCTTAAACCGGACTCCGGCTGATCCCACTCTTCATGAATCATCTGACGAACCACCCCGTGGATTGGGAAAACCTTCTGTGACTTCCTAACCACCTGAATCAGCGGGTCCTCCAAGGATGACTTCTCCGCTGCAACGCCTGCGACAATATTGAGGACCTTCAATGACTCTCCGATCAACGCCAGCAACTCCTCTCGATGGAAAAGCCGAACAATCCTGGCTTGCTCTCCTCTGGAATCTTGCCCTCTTCGAGTTCCTCCTCGTCCTCCCCCAACTACTGGTCCGAGGTCTCCCCTTCCAGATCCACCGACAAAGGAGAGTGGAGAGCTTCCTCATTCGCCAGTCTGCCTGCCTCCTCCTCCTCCTCTTTGGACTCCGAGCGATCGTGTGCCGCCAACTACTCCTGCGCTCCCTGCTGACACAGACAGAACGCCTTATGTAGCAACAACACTAATTCTGGGGAGAAGCCTCCCAAAGCTCCCCCCTCCTGTCCTCCCATAGACGTGGAGGGCCCGAGCCGAGGCTGAGGGTAGAGGAGCTCCTGAACAGAGCACTGCTCCCAGAGACTCCCTTGAATCCCGTGAGGTGCAAGATGAAGGATCCAGGGCCATGTTGGCCTGGATTTCCTGCTCCACGGAGGCGGAGCAGGGAATCCAGTGCAACCCCTGCAGACGTCAGCCTCCGACACCGCTCCCCACTGGGTCCTGCATACCAAACACTGCGGTCTAGCCGGCATGGTGGTAGCGCCCTCCTGTTCTTAATCTCACAGCTTGGTAACCCGAGAGATAGAAGGAACTATCTATCTATCACTACACAAACATCCAAAACTTTCCTTTTTGTGCTTTTTGTTTGTTTGTTTTTTGTTTTAAACACGTTAAAAGAGACTAACCAAATTTCCCCGGGGGTCCCTCGTTACCAACAACCGCTCCCCTGGGACTGCAACAGTCAAGGTGCACGAAAAACACGCGAAATAACTATCCCACCTACCTTTGGCGTTCCATCTCGTTCCCCGGAGGTGTAGGCCTTGACAAAACGCACAGCCGGCGACCTCTTGGTCGACCGCACTCCCCACACAGATTGCCGCCATGCACTGCGCTGTCCAGCAACCTCTTCTGAGTGCTTCTCCTCCCTCTTACTGGGTGACTGCTGTTTCCTGCCCTTGCGCTCAGCCACCCCGAGGGCTTCGGCAGCGAGGTGGGACAGACTCTGACGGCAGACTCTGTGAAGCGAAAACCTGCACCGGCGACTCTTCACCCTTGAAGGGTTCGGGAACTGCTTCTCCTTTGTCCATATACTTTTCTTTCTTTCTTTTTTTTTTTTTTTGTGTCCGAAACCTTCTCCTTGGCCCCGGAGATGTCGGCTAGGGGTGGTGGGGGGGGGGGGGATCTCTCTCCCGCCAAGGACAGCCTTCAAACAGAATACAGCACTGGAAATAAAGAAGAAATCAAAAGAAAATAAAGGAAATAAAGGTAAGCCAAAAGAAGCTAAACCCCACTATCTTCCTCAGTGTCTTAACAGTAAGCCTAACCCTGGTTTACTGACTCCCTCCAGCTGCTTGGAGACTGAGCTTACTGGAGCTGGTGGGAGGTGCCAGTGGTATTTATACCAGAGGGTCATCAAAATGATGGACGGGCTCAGTCTCCAAGCTGCTGAAAGGGGAGCACAACCCAGAGGAAAGGGAATGGACTGGAGGGACGCTTAGGAAACTTCCTTTATGCACAGAAAATGCACTAGGCCACACCAGCTTTTAAAAATAAGCCTCAAATAATTCCGTTATCTTTAACAAAATTTCCTCTTATCACATAATAACAGCCAAACATCAAATCAAAATGATCTACAATTTAAAACACCAATAAAATTATAAACCAATACAAATCTGTCTACCTACTACTTCCATCCTGTTTGTCCCCTACCTAAACCCATTGTTTCTATTCTACCCACCTGGGAACAGGTAAGTCTTAGCCAATGTATAGAATTTCTTAAAAACCGTTTCCTCATCGTCTCTCTGGGTAGACTGTTCCATCATATAGGCACTATTACCGAAAATATTCTATTTCATAACCTGACCCCCTGCATCATTTTCCATGTTTTATTCCAAGTTCTCTGACCTTGTTCTCTGTAAAACCTAACAGTTTATTGTTATGGTATGTTGTTGTATTGTGAACCGCGCTGATTCTGAATAGAGCGGTATATAAGAGCCTGTAATAAATAATAAAAAATAAATAAAAAAAATAATAGTAACATCAAAGCCTAATCTCAAACACCTTCCATTGCCATTTCCCTGCAACTTTCCTGCCAGATATGTGGGTTCACTACATTTTATTGCTTTGAAATTCATTAGTAACTTAAATTGGATTCTGAATGGGATTGGTAGCCAATGTAATTCTCTCTAAGGAGATTCCAGCTCACCTCTTTATGTACATGGGAGATTGCTGTGGCAAGTTCTAAACCATCCAGTAAATTATTACCATCGTAATCATGAGTTTTGAAGTAGTGAAGCTGCAATTCTTGTGAACTCATCTCAGATTCCGGTTTGTCAACGACACCTTCCAAATGTTCCATAATATGGCTACAAATCAAGAGAACAAACATTCAGACAGACTTCATGAGAATTAATTTTGCATATTTAATCTAATAATAGGCCTTGAGAAATTGTGTGTGTAATTAGGAGCCAGGCCAAAATTTTAAGAGCCAATGCACTTCTTTTTTGCCTGAGGGAGATGGGATCCCCATGGACAGTTAGCCTACATTGCAGCCTTCCCCTTTCTCTTCTGCCCACAAGGGATCCCATCTCTGGCAGGCAGAAAAGACGTGCATGGCCGCAATTGCAGCAACAATATCTTTTGGCTGCCTGCAGGGATCCAATCTTTGTCGTGATCGCAGCCTTCCCTTTTGTTCTGCCCACGGGAGATGGGATCCCCAGTGGGCAGACATAAGGGGTCACAGCCATCCAGAAGGGACAAAACTCCCAGGCACCAGATGCAAATTTCTGGTCGTCATGGTAACCTGGTGTCTGGAATTTGTTGAGTCCTGTCATATATATATTACACAGGTACACTACCAAAAAACTGCCTCCAGTTTTGCAACTGATTCCTATAGATTTTGGGGTGCTGAATCCAGGAAAAATAGCCAAAATGTTCCATCACGTCACGTTTTCTTGCAAAATTAGATTTCTTACCCATATAAGGAATGTTCACATAATTTCTTTTTAGCCGACTGCAGTTTATTTTCTTGGCCCAAAATAGAGGTTGTAATGGTTAACTAACTAGAAACACTCCCTCATGATATTTTAGCGTGTTTTGTATTCATTTTATAAATTAACAGGACAATTGGGAGGCGGGGGGCTAAATCCAGTACTCGCGCTGGCGCATGTTCTTTCCTGTTCGCCTCGCCTCGTTCGCTCGCTCGCTCAAACACAGTGGTTGCAACATGAACGTTCCTGTCAAATTTCAGTTTCTTGCAAGTTCATTATTACCTTTTGTTTGCTCAGTCGTAATCCAGCTTTATTCCGAAGTGGTTCACTACAGTTGTAGTTTGCAGTGCTGTGTATTTGTGATGGCTCACAGAGCCAGAGGTTGCGTCAACTCTCCGGACAGTTTTTGTTTTATTTGTGGGGAATATACCGTGAAAAAGCGGCAGAGGAACATTTCTGCATTTATTAAAAAAGTATATTTCGCCTATTTCGGTTTGAAGTTAGGCGATCAAGACAAACCGTGGGCTCCTCACAAAGTGTGCAAGACATGTGAGGAAGATCTACGCTTATGGATGAAAGGTAAAAAACAAGCATTTCGTTTCGGAATACCTATGATGTGGCGTGAACAAAGAGACCACAGCAGTGACTGCTATTTTTGCTCTTGCATTGTGAAGGGATACAACTTAAAAAATAAGAACGTAATAAGTTACCCCAATCTTCCCTCAGCAATTAGGCCTATGCCTCATAGCAACGAAGTACCTGTGCCTGAACCACCAAAATCTTTGGATCATATTTGTGTGGACGGTTCTGATCATGATGAGACTCATCAGATGGCTTTTCCCGATGAGTCCAGTACTTCCGAGTTTGAAACTGAACCAGATCCGAAACCTGAACTTTTCTCTCAAGCTGAATTGAATGATTTAGTCCGGGATTTAGGACTCCCAAAAGATGCCCCCCAACTGCTAGGTTCTCGGCTTAAACAGAAAAATCTATTGTCACCAGGAACAACTTTTTATTGGTACCGCAACCGCGAGACACAATTTTTGAAGTATTTCAGCAAAGAGGAAGATTTGGTATTTTGCAACGATATATACGGAGTGATGGAAAAGTTTAAACTCAAGTATGATCCTGCTGAATGGCGGCTGTTCATTGATTCGTCAAAAGACAGCATAAAAGGTGTTCTTCATAATGGCAACACATTCGCTTCAGTTCCTATTGCTCACTCTGTTATTCTCCAAGAAAAATACGAGAATTTGGCCCTGATTCTTCAGAAGATTCGTTATGATGAGCATAAGTGGATGATTTGTGGAGACTTTAAAATTCTATCCATGCTATTAGGGCAGCAATCCAGTTTCACCAAATATCCCTGCTTCCTTTGCTTGTGGGATAGCCGGGCCCGCGACCTACACTGGGGGAAAAAAGACTGGCCAATTCGGGAGTATTTGAGACCCGGTGAGAAAAATGTTCTTCATGAGAGCTTGGTACCTCGTGATAAAATTCTATTACCACCTCTCCACATTAAGTTGGGTCTCATTAAGCAATTCATCAAGTCCCTTCCAAAAGATGGTGAGTGCTTTCGGTACCTTTGCTCAAAGTTCCCCCGACTTTCTGAAGCAAAGCTAAAGGAAGGAGTGTTTGTTGGCCCTGATATAAGGAAACTCATTTCAGATGGAGCATTCGCTGAAACGATGTCTGAGAAGGAAAAAGAAGCTTGGGATTCCTTCAAGGATGTTGTTCTCAAATTCTTGGGGAACAGGCGGGATGAGAACTATAAGGATATTGTTGCCAGGATGCTCAATGCCTTCAAAGAACAAGGCTGTAACATGAGCCTGAAAGTCTATTTCTTGCACTCCCATGTGAACTACTTTCCCGAAAACTTGGGGGCGTACAGTGAAGAACAAGGTGAAAGGTTTCACCAGGACATCAAGGACGCAGAGAGAAGGTACCAAGGAAGATGGAACACCACTATGATGGCTGATTTCTGCTGGTTGCTGCTGTGGGAAAACCCCAGATGAAAAATACGCCAAGCAGCGCACCAAGAGAAGCATTCGGGGGAAGAAGAAACGGGCCCACCAGGAGATTGATTGACCCAAGAATGACTTTAAAATCTAAACTGTGTTGACAAATATAGTGTTTTTACTAAACTTTGAAATAAAAATTTGCTAGTTATTACCACAGTGTCGGATCTCATTTATTAGAATTTTATTTTCACACCATCGGGTGTTTGTCTTCATGTATTGCAATGGTGCGGTTTGCGTTTTCTATTCTTACATACATACCTGTACAACATTTTTTGCACATTTCTTTGCTTTGCTTTGTGTCTAACCTCGCTCTTATATGCTCAATGTTTGTGCACATGTATGTGGCTGTTTTAAGTGCAGACAATTTTGCTACCATCACAGTGTGCTTTGTTGACATTACTCTATTCTTATGTGCTGCCTTGTTACAATTTTCTTTATTCTTATTTGAATAACTACTAAACAATTAGTATAAAGAATTCATCCAAGAAACGTTTATCTCGATCGCACTCAATCTGAAACGTTCACCTCAAACTGCTAACCCAATGTAGCAAAAAATCTGTACGTGATGGAGCATATTGGTTACCAGATTTGGATTCAGCGCACCAAAAAACGTAAAAATCAATGGAAACATTAGAGGCAGTTTAAAAAAATTTTTTTTTAGTGTACCTGTGTTATTAAAGTGTTACATGAACAAGCAAACGCAACAAAAACAAGATTATAGTAAACTGAACCAGGGCCAGCCTCAGTTTGTTCAAGGTGTTGGCACCCTAGGCAAACCTTTAAGCCTTATGCTTCCCCTAGTCGCCAGAATCTATTATTTAGCTTTGAATGCCCACTACTCTTTGCCTCCCCCATCCCCGAAACCTCTGCCTTAGGTGACCGCCCAGCTTGCCTAGTGATTGGACCAGCCCTGACTGTACTATTCTTTAAAGTCTGAGATTTATAAAGAAGTAATTAGACTTTACCTGCTAATTAGTGTTCCTGAAGGAACTCCAGTCCAGTCCCTTTCCTCTGGGTTGTGCTCCCCTTCCAGCAGCTTTGGAGACCGAGTACGTCACTCTTTTTTAGGATATATATATATGCACTGGCACCTCCCACCATCTCTAGCATCCTATTGACAAAGCAGACTTAACGGAGAGACAATTAAGAAAAGCACTAACAACTTTTAACCAACGTGAAACCCAAAAACTAAAAACCCAAAAACTAACTCTTAACCCCCACCCCCCCTGGGAAAGGAGGAGGCTTACCTGTAAGCGCCGATGCCCGTAACACTGAATAGCGGGCACCCACCATGCCTGTCGAATCCACCCCGCCCCCGAAGACCTCAAAGGCCTACCGAAACGGATTCCACAACGGCCCCTCTAGCTCTTCAGGCCGGTAACAGATTCTTTCCTTCAGACAATGGGCGGGATCAGGGACTGGACTGGAGTTCCTTCAGGAACACTAACTGGCAGGTAAGGTCTAATTACTTCTTCCTAAGCATCCCTCCAGTCCAGTCCCTTACATCTGGGATGTAACAGATCAGTTCAAGCCTGGGAGGGGCCTGCAAGACCGGACCGAAGTACCGCTCCTCAAACACGGCATCTCCCGCTGACTGAACATCCAACTGATAACACAGGTCTGCAAAAAAAACTTTTTCGAGAGCTGTTTTGGTTACTCCATGTAATCTTTATGTTTTTTGGTGCGCTGAATCCGAAAATGACCTCCATTTTGTCATAGGGCATCACGTTTCCTGACAATTTAGGTAACTATGTTAAATAAGGCAATACCTCAAAATAAATGGAAATAGACATAAAATTAAAGTTTTATTACAATATTTTCATGAAAATCCTTTTTTGAACTGAAATGAGCTCACCTACACACACTAAACTCGATTCTTCTTCCTTGTGAGGCTCCTCTTGGTGCATTTACGCTTGTGAGTAGCACATGGAATGTCTCTCTGAAGCATCCAACAGTAGTCTGCCATCATTGTAATGCTCCATTTTCCCTGGTATCTCCTTTCCATCTCTTTAATGTCTTGGTGGAATCGATCACCTTGTTCCTCACTCACAGCTCCCAAATTTTCAGGAAAGTAGTCAAGGTGGGACTGGATGAAATGCACTTTCAAACTCATCAGGCAACCTAAAGCTTGAAATGCTTTCAGCATTTGTCCGACGATCTTTTTGTAGTGAGGATCTTTGTTATTGCCTAAAAATTTCTGTACAACTTCTTTAAATGCAATCCACCCTTCTTTTTTGAGGATCCGTCATGGTATTGACAAACTCTTGATCAACTATAAGCCTTCTAATGTCTGGTCCGACGAACACACCTTCCTTCAATTTTGCCTCCGACAGGCCTGGAAACTTGGTGACCAAGTATTTGAAGCATTCTCCATCTCTTGGAAATGATTTTGAATTGCTTCATCAATCCCAATTTTATGTGGAGAGGTGGTAGAAGAACTTTATGGGAAGGTAACAAAGTTTCTCGGAGGACATTTTTTTCACCGACCGTTAGCACCCTCGGCTGCCAACTCTTCTTGGTCCAATGATTTTGTCGGTCTCGACTGTCCCATAGACACAGAAAACAAGGATATTTGGTATACCCAGCTTGTTGCCCGAGCAGCATGCACAAGACCTTCAAGTCCCCACACACTTGCCAACCATGGTCTTCATATTTAAGTTTATGAAGAACCAATTCCAAGTTCTCGTAGGTTTCCTTCAAGTGTACGGAATGACCTACAGGTATGGAAGCGTAAAAACCGTTGAGGAGTAAAACTGCTTTGAGACTTCTTTTTGAAGAGTCTATAAAAAGACGCCATTGCTCTGAATCATGTTGTTGTTATGTGCCGTCGAGTCGGAGTCGACTCATGGCAACCCTCTGGATAGCTATTCTAAATTGTGTTCGGTCTTGAGTCAGGCGGCTCATTGTTGACAGACCGGTACCCGTAGCTGCTGTTATTGTATCGATCCATCTCATTGCTGGCCTTCCTCTTTTGCTCTGAATCATATTGGATTTTAAATTGACCCATCAGACCTTCGACATTGATGCAATAAACCAACTTGTCTTCCTGGGCGAAGTAAGGAACAAACTCCTTTTCACGATGTCTGAACCATGAAGATCTCTGAAAAAATACAACTGCGCTCAGTGTAACAAAGTAGGATAAAGTATCTACTGGTTCAACCTTGTAATTCACGTTATATTTCGTCTTGTAGTGTGTAAATGCCTCTGGGTGGTCTCAGACTTGTAGTAGCAACTGTCCCTTCGACTAGAATGTCGAACACAGGGAGAGATATGCTAGTTAGCATCAATGACCTCCACAGTGGCTGGTGGCGATGTTAGACTGTGACCAACTTATTGTATTTTGTCTAAAGTTTTTATCTGTGGACTTGAGCGTATTGATCTCGTAGCTCAAAGGGATTCTTCCATTCTATTGTCCACGGCCTTTCGTCTTTGCCACTTTTAAACTATAACTGATCCAAGTGCTTAAATCAATCCCACTCCCGACGCCTCCCCTCAGCGCTTCAGAGCGTTTCTCCTTATGCGGTTCTTCAGGGGATAGGGTATGAATCCTATAAAATATACAAAACAAAACACAACCGTGTCTAATCTAAAACTATTCTCCTACATTTAAAACTTTTTTTTAAAAGGATACTTGCTATATTAGGACCAGGTCTCCTATTATAGCAAGTATTCTTTTTAAAAAAAAGTTTTAAATGTAGGAGAATAGTTTTAGATTAGACACGGTTGTGTTTTGTTTTGTATATTTTATAGGATTCATACCCTATCCCCTGAAGAACCGCATAAGGAGAAACGCTCTGAAGCGCTGAGGGGAGGCGTCGGGAGTGGGATTGATTTAAGCACTTGGATCAGTTATAGTTTAAAAGTGGCAAAGACGAAAGGCCGTGGACAATAGAATGGAAGAATCCCTTTGAGCTACGAGATCAATACGTTCAAGTCCACAGATAAAAACCTTAGACAAAATACAATAAGTTGGTCACAGTCTAACATCGCCACCAGCCACTGTGGAGATTGTTGATGCTAACTAGCATATCTCTCTCTGTGTTCGACATTCTAGTCGAAGGGACAGTTGCTACTACAAGTCTGAGACCACCCAGAGGCATTTACACACTACAAGACGAAATATAACATGAATTACAAGGTTGAACCAGTAGATACTTTATCCTACTTTGTTACACTGAGCGCAGTTGTATTTTTTCAGAGATTTTTAGCGTTCTAAAACAGACCAATAGATACGTGAACCATGAAGATGACACTCCTGGCAACAATAAATTCCTGCTTTTCAGCCTTGATCCGAGTAACTCAGCGACATCTTTGGGAAGATTCAAGCCTCTTAACCAAATCATTCATCTCCTCCTGAGAAAACAATTTTGGTCTTGTATCATCTTCAAAGTCAGAACTTGATTCGTCATCTAGTTCAGGTATGACTTCACCTTCATCGGAGCTAGGTATCTCTTCCAAGGTAGCAGGGGACTTGGGTACTGGTATATCTATGCCATGGGGGATGGGACGAATTGCCGAGTAAAGATTGGGGTTTGAAATGGAATGCTTTGGAATTAAACCCTTTCACATCGCATGAACAAAAGTAACAGTCGTCACTATGGTTCTTTTGCTCTCGCCATACCATAGGAACATAAGAACATAAGATATGCCATACTGGGTCAGACCAAGGTCCATCAAGCCCAGTATTCTGTTTCCAACAGTGGCCAATCTAGGTCATATGTACATAGCAGTTTCCCCAAGAGACACAAGTTCCACAATGCTTGTACTGGGTCAAGCATTGATATCTTCGGTCACTTCTTAATAATGGTTTATGGACCTTTCCTCCAGGAACTTGTCCTAACCTTTTTTAAACCCAGCTACACTAACAGCCTTTACTACATTCTCCGGTAACAAATTCCAGAGTTTGATTACACGTTGAGTGAAAAAATATTTTCTTTTATTAGTCTTAAATAGTTTACCCTGTAGCTTCATTGCATGTCCCCTAGTCTTTCTATATTCTGATAACGTAAACAATCGATCTACGTTTACCCGTTCCACTCCGTTCATTAATTTATAGACTTCTATCATATCTCCCCTCAGCCGTCTCTTTTCCAGGTTAAAGAGCCCTAACCTTTTTAGCCTTTATTCATAGGAGTATCCTTCCATCCCCTTTACCATTTTGGTGGCTCTTCTCTGAACCTTTTCTAAAATTGCTATATCCTTTTTAAGATACGGCGACCAGAATTGCACACAATATTCAAGGTGCGGTCTCACCATGGAACGATATAGAGGCATTATAATATCTTTTGTTTTATTTTCCATTCCTTTCCTTATCATACCTAGCATTCTATTTGCTCTCTTGGCCGCCGCTGCACACTGGGCCGAGGGTTTTAACATGGTATCCACAATGATGCCTAAATCTTTTTCCTGGGTGGTGGTTCCTAATGTGGAACCTCGCATCATGTAACCATGGTTTGGGTTGTTCTTCCCTAGGTGCATAACCTTGCACTTGTCCACATTAAATTTCATCTGCCATTTTGATGCCCAGTCTTCCAATTTATCAAGATCCTCTTGTAATTTTTTCACAATCCTCTTGGGTTTAAACAACTTTAAATAGTTTTGTGTCATCTGCAAATTTGATCACCTCACTCGTTATTCCACTTTCCAGGTCATTTATGAATATGTCAAAAAGCAGCGGACCCAGAACAGATCCCTGGGGTACACCACTATTCACCTTTCTCCATTGGGAAAATTGGCCATTTAGCCCTACCCTCTGCTTTCTATCTTTTAACCAGTTCCTGATCCACAATAGTACACTGCCTCCTATCCCATGACTCTTTAGTTTTGCCAAAAGTCTCTGATGAGGGACCTTGTCAAAGGCTTTCTGAAAGTCCAGATACACAATATCAACCGACTCACCTTTGTCCACCTGTTTATTCACTCCTTCAAAAAAACATAAACAGATTAGTAAGACAAGATCTTCCCTGTCTAAAGCCATGCTGGCTGTCTCCCATTAGGTTGTGACTATTTACATGCTGAGTAATTTTATTCTTTATGATGGTTTCTACCATTTTTCCTGGTACTGATGTCAGGCTCACCGGTCTGTAGTTTCCTGGATCACCCCTGGAACCCTTTTTAAAAATTGGTATTACATTGGCGATCCTCCAATCTTCAGGTATTAGAGATGATTTTAATGATAGTTCACAGATTACTGATAGCAGGTCTGCAATCTCATATTTCAGTTCTTTCAACACCCTTGGATGTATACCATCCGGCCCAGGTGATTTGCTACTCTTCAGTTTATCTAATAGTTGTAAGACATCTTCCCGATGTATCGATATTTCCTTCAATTCTTCCGCACCTTTAAATACCACTTCAGTCATGGGTAACATCCCTACATCTTCCTCAGTAAAGACCGAAGCAAAGAATTCATTCAGTCTCTCCGCTATCGCCTTGTCGCCTCTTAGTGCTCCTTTAACCCCTTTATCATCTAATGGACCAACTGACTCTCTCACAGGTTTTTTTGCTACGAATGTACTTGAAAAGGTCTTTATTTCGCGTTTTTGCTTCCGCAGCAAGCTTCTTCTCAAATTCTCTCTTTGCCTGCCTTATCAATGCCTTGCATTTGACTTGCCAGTGCTTGTGCTGTTTCCAGGTTTCGTCCTTTGGCTCTTTTTTCCATTTCCTGAAAGATGCTTTTTTTGGCAACAGCCTCTCTGACCTCACCTTTAAACCATGCTGGCAGTTTTTTGGACTTCCTCCCACTTTTCTTAAAGCGTGGAATACAGCTGGTCTGGGCTTCTAAGATAGTATTTTTCAACAACACCCAAGCTTGATGTACGTCTTTAACCTTTGCAACTGCTCCTTTTAGTTTTTTCTTAACTGTTTTCCTCATTTCCATAACAGAAAGATTTTTTCTTACTCTTGAACCAGTTTCAGAGGTCCTCAACACACCGTTTGCACACTTTATGAGGCGCCCAGACTTTATCTTGATCTCCAATTTTTAGTCCAAAGTATGCAAAGTATACTTTTTTCACAAAGTCTGTAATATTCTGCTGTTGCTTCAACACTGTATATTCACCACAGATGAAACAGAAACTGTCTGGCGAATTAATACACTTTTCGCTGAGCCATAACGTAACGGTTGAAGAATGACGAACTAACACGAATTGCAATGAAAAAGTGTGAACAGCCTAGAACCAAGAACCTGATGATGATTCGTGCACAAGTGTGGCATGCAGGAGAGAGCAGCTCTGTGTCTGTACATGAGACGTCACAGTGCTGGCTATGCCCCCCTGCACTGATTGGAGCTGCTGCTATCTGCCCTGTGTCTCCCTCCCACTGGATTCTTCAGGAAAGATTAACCCCTTCTACCATTAGAAGCACGGACTTAAAACTTGCTTAGCTTATGTATTGTGATAAGGAAGCTTATCATAGCTCAGGTAGGAGCTATAGAAAAGATGATGTGACTCTGAACAAGCAACCTGTCAGTTCTGGTAGAATTGAGAAAACAGTTTTCACATAAAAGACTACCAGTCCCAGAATGCACCAGCTTTCCAGCAGCCATGAGAGGGGCTGAAGTGAGAGAATGTGTGTGCAATCAAGAGAGCTATGAGGTAATCCCTAAGCACTCATCTCAAAGGGCAGGGCTTGATTCAACACAGCTGCGCTGTGTTAGGGAGCAGCACACATTAGGAAAGAATAAGAATAGAGATTATTCTTCAGGAAACAGTTTCAGCAACAGTTTCAAGAACAGCTTCAGGAAGAGATACAGAGGGGAGAGCTTCAGCAACGGCTACAAGCACCAGTATCACCTGGAGAAACAGAAGCCAAGCCAAGCAGATAGAGAGAGAAGGAAACTCTCTGGAAGGAAGAGAAGAAAGGCCATTGGAAGGTCTGGGAGATTCCAAGGCAGTACTCATACTGGGAGGTATTCCAAAGGCCAGCAGAGTCCATTGGACTGGATTCAGCCAGAGGAATGGAGTGGCAGAGATAGGAATCACCAGTGGCTACCTGGAAGAGAGAAGACTGCATGTGGAAGGGACTTTCAGACCAAGGCCAGAAGGTATGTGAGAGAAGATCCAGTGTCCAGGGATCAAGATTGGAAGGCTGGACATCAGAATTGGATTACATATTGGCCAGGCTATACAGAGAGGAATAATGATAGCAGGAGAGGCTCAGGTATGAACACTGATCCAGACCCTATCTATAATAGAGAATGGCAGCAAGGGAATAAGCATTCTCATGATAGTGCCTTAATGAAAGACTCATCTGTGCCAATGTATGATATTGACCCTATGATTGTTGATGCAGGGGGAAATACAGCAGATGAAACTATTTACATGGACTGTTCTTTATCTAAATGCTATTGCTAGTTTTCTATGAGCAAACACATCAGCCATCACAAAGAAACCTAACTTTGTTCTTTATTTCCACTGCAAACAGCTCTTAAAGCAGGATTTGGGTTCACACAGTAGCAGCCAGCCAGCTAAAGGCTTACAGCTGGTCCATTGATAGTAATTAGGGCTGCACCTGATTGTGTGTGTGAGCAAGGGAGAATCACTGCTGAGATCGGCGTGGAAAATAAGCAGAAGTTAACCTAACCAGCAAAGTTTATTCTTTACTTTGTGCCTTTGTATTTGGTAATTATTTGCTAAGAAAACATTAGCTAATTGCCTGACAAGCTGAAGGTTGTTTTCTGGTTTACTTTGTGACTTTTTGTTATCCATTTAAACACTGCAAGCAAGTAACCTCATTTATAGTGCTATCAAGCATACATGTGCTGGGTAAATTAAACCCCATCAATAAAAGAAGTATTTTATTGATCTTACCACTTGGTTTCACAACTCAAATTATTGTCATCAGCTGTGTTTGGGAGTGAATGAACTACAATACCCACAATACCTTGCAAGAATCATATGAATATATGCATCGTCAAGATTGTGTAAGTTCTCACCCTAGGCAGCCGTCTGACAAATGGCGTAGTTTTTCGGATTGCTCTTGCACCAAGAGGATTTACTTGTTGTGGATTACAAATAAAAGTCAAGTTTAAAGCTGTAAGAAGATTTTTTTCCCTCGTCTGCACTTTGGAGGAAAAGTGGTTGTTCCAGGAAGCTGTCCCAGAGGAAAAGACCCTGTGCAAAGCTGGATTCATCACTGAGACAAGGTAATATGTACCTGGGCATGTCTAGTGGTGGATATGTGTAAGCACAGGGGGGTAATTGAAAAAAAGTTGAAAAAAAAAAAAAAAACACACCTGGTTGGAAGGTGCTGCTCTTGTTTTTTTTTTCTTTTTTCTTTTCTTGCAGGGGTCAAGATGGATCCGAGGGAGATGGCTCAGTGGATGGCAGCCCAATTCAGCAAGCAGCAGGAGCTATCACAGCAGGCCCAGGACACTGCTATGAAGGCCTTAATGGAACAGCAGAAACCAGTGCTTGATCTGGTGCAAGCTCTAGTTCAGCTGCAGAGCCAAAGTGGAACAGATGCAAGACCAGCAGTTAGTACTGGTACACCACATGTGAACACTGTGGGACTCAATCAAGGGATTGGGGCATTTAATTTTGGGAAATTAACTCCAGAAGATAATGTTGATGATTTTCTAGAGTCTTTTGAAAGAGTGGCACAGGCTTTAGCATGGCCAGAGACCCAGTGGGCAGTAAGGCTGGCAGCCTCATTAACTGGTGAGGCACTAGCAGCTTACAGAGCAATGCCAGCAGCCCAGGCTTTGATTTATAAGGATGTAAAGGCAGCTATTAGAGATCGCCTAGGGTTGTCTATTTCAGAGTATAGGCGAATGTTTAGAGCTGTTACATTGAAAGTGGGTGAGACACCCAGGGCTCTGAGTCAGAGAATCAGAAGTTTAGCTGTAAAATGGTTGGAGCCTGAGCAAAAGACAGTAGAAATGTTATTAGATATTATAATGCTGGAACAATTTATGCTTGGGGTACCTAAAGATTTGAATGTTTTTCTTATACAGCAAAATTGCCAAAATCTTGGAGAGGCAACCATGCTAGCAGAGAGATTCTTGGAAGCCACGCAGGCTTGCCATAGAATGGGTGGCCCTCTAAAGATGGATGCTGAGGCTAAATGTGCTGTATTAGAAAAGAGAATAATTAAGAATGTTTCTGAAAATGAATGTACTGTATCAAACCAGATGACACAGTGGAATAGAAAGAAATGTTTCAAGTGTGGAAAAGTGGGACACTTAGAGAAGAGATGCCAGACACACACTAGTTTAATGGGTCTGGATTTAAAACAGCCCAAGGAAGGATTTCTTTTGATGGTTGATGTGCAAGGAATTACCACAAATGCATTATTAGACTCTGGGGCAGACCAGAGTATGATGTCAAAAAGGCTTTGGAAGAGGATAGAGGCCCAAGAAAGATTTGTGCCTAGAACCCCTGAAAGCCAAGTTCACATCAGATGCATTCATGGTGCTGCAACATCATATCCCACCTATAGGTTTAAGGTTAAGTGCCTGGGGGAACAAGAGGAAGTCCTATTAGCAGTGGTGCCTAGGCTACCCTTTGATTTGGTCCTAGGAAAGGACTGGCCAAGATTTAAGCAGGGTCTAGTGGAAGGACTAGGAAAAAAGGAGGGAGAAGGTTTAATGGTAGTAGCTCCCGGGCCTTTATTTGGAAGTCCTCAGACCCCAGCTAAAAAGATGGTTAAGCGTCCAGAAGACCAAGCTACCCCAAAGCAGATATTCGTCCTAAAGTACCATAAGGTCTCTGAGAAGGCCCAAGCTCCTAAGCGGGCAACCCCTCAGTCTGCTGGGTTTGACCTATGCAGCATAGAGAATGTGACTGTACCTAGCCAAGGGAGAGCCCTGGTTGACACCGGTCTCCAAGTGGAAATACCAATTGGATGTTATGGGAGAGTAGCCCCAAGGTCCGGATTAGCCCTTAAATATTTCATCGATGTGGGTGCGGGAGTAATTGATCCCGATTACAGGGGCAATATTAAAGTTCTGTTGTTTAACTTTGGACAGAATGAGTATCATGTGAAGACAGGAGACAAAATTGCCCAATTGATTTGTGAGAGGCTGGGTTTTCCACCTGTGGAGGAGGTCACATCCCTAGAGAATTCTGAACGTGGAGCCAAAGGCTTTGGTTCTACTGATGTCAAAGGGGTTAAAAGCTTAGCTGCCACCTGTGCCCGAGAGAGGGAGGTGAGTGAAGAGGATGATTTGGGACCCCAGGTATCTGATTGTAAAGAAAAATCAGAGCCCCAAATAGGTGAGGACCTGACAATGGTACAACAGGAAGAAATTAGGAAGTTGCTTAAGGAATTCCCAGATGTGTTGACACCCATACCTGGGGAGACCCATTTGGTGGCCCATGAAATAATAACTCCACCTGGGAAATTGGTTCGTCAAAGGCCATACCGCTTGCCTGAAGCCAAAAGACAGGAGGTAGTGGCACAAGTCCAGGAGATGTTGGACATGGGGGTAATAGAGGAGTCAAAGAGTCCCTGAAATAGCCACATAGTCCTGGTGCCGAAGCCTGATGGATCCTTAAGATTTTGTATTGACTTCCGGCAGGTAAACGCCATATCAGTTTTTGATGCATATCCAATGCCAAGAATTGAGGAGCTGCTAGACCAGCTGGGACAGGCTCAATACTTAACCACCCTTGATATGACAAAAGGATATTGGCAAATCCCGCTCACCAGGGAGTCGAAGCCGAAAACTGCGTTCAGCACCCCCGTTGGCCTTTTCCAGTTCAAGAGGATGCCTTTCGGATTGCATGGAGCAGCGGCTACCTGCCAAAGGTTAGTGGATCAGGTACTTCGACCCCACCAAAGTTATGCTTTTGCATACATGGATGATGTCATAATCCATAGTAACACCTGGGCGGAGCATTTGAAGAGGATCAGGGCAATCTTGTGCTCCATGAAGCAAGCGGGAATCACTTTAAACCCGAAGAAGTGTGCCTTTGCAAATAGGGAGGTAAAATACCTAGGCCACCTAGTGGGAAGAGGAAAAATTAAACCTCTATTAAGCAAAATAGATAGCATCAGGAATTTTCCTCCTCCAACAACCAAGAAACAACTAAGAAGTTTCTTAGGACTTATTGGATACTACCGCCGGTTTATACCGCAATTCGCAGAGAAAAGTGCCATTTTCACGGATATGCTGCGAAAGAATTGTCCAAACCAGATAAATTGGACACCAGAAGCTGAAAAAGCGTTTTCAGTATTAAAAGAAAAATTGTGTACAGGACCGGTACTGAAAGGAGTAGACTTCAAGAAACCCTTTCTGGTTCAAACCGATGCATTGGATGTAGGGCTAGGAGCAGTCCTATCCCAGTGCCATGATGGAGAGGAGCATCCTGTGATGTACCTGAGCAGGAAGTTGTCACTGGCTGAACAAAAGTATTCCACGATAGAAAAAGAGTGTTTGGCTATCAAGTGGTCAGTGGAGGCGTTAAGGTTTTACCTTACAGGGAGAAAGTTCCAGTTGGTCACGGACCATGCCCCACTTAAGTGGTTGCAGCAAATGAAGAACCACAATGCCAGGTTGACACGCTGGTACATGGCCTTACAGGCGTTTGATTTTCAGGTTGAACATCGTGCCGGGAAGTTACACAAGAATGCAGATGCACTTTCCCGTATTACGGACTGTAGAGAAGAAGTTTCACCAGTAAAACCAGTCCGTAATAACTTAAGCAGGGGGGTATGTGATAAGGAAGCTTATCATAGCTCAGGTAGGAGCTATAGAAAAGATGATGTGACTCTGAACAAGCAACCTGTCAGTTCTGGTAGAATTGAGAAAACAGAGTTTTCACATAAAAGACTACCAGTCCCAGAATGCACCAGCTTTCCAGCAGCCATGAGAGGGGCTGAAGTGAGAGAATGTGTGTGCAATCAAGAGAGCTATGAGGTAATCCCTAAGCACTCATCTCAAAGGGCAGGGCTTGATTCAACACAGCTGCGCTGTGTTAGGGAGCAGCACACATTAGGAAAGAATAAGAATAGAGATTATTCTTCAGGAAACAGTTTCAGCAACAGTTTCAAGAACAGCTTCAGGAAGAGATACAGAGGGGAGAGCTTCAGCAACGGCTACAAGCACCAGTATCACCTGGAGAAACAGAAGCCAAGCCAAGCAGATAGAGAGAGAAGGAAACTCTCTGGAAGGAAGAGAAGAAAGGCCATTGGAAGGTCTGGGAGATTCCAAGGCAGTACTCATACTGGGAGGTATTCCAAAGGCCAGCAGAGTCCATTGGACTGGATTCAGCCAGAGGAATGGAGTGGCAGAGATAGGAATCACCAGTGGCTACCTGGAAGAGAGAAGACTGCATGTGGAAGGGACTTTCAGACCAAGGCCAGAAGGTATGTGAGAGAAGATCCAGTGTCCAGGGATCAAGATTGGAAGGCTGGACATCAGAATTGGATTACATATTGGCCAGGCTATACAGAGAGGAATAATGATAGCAGGAGAGGCTCAGGTATGAACACTGATCCAGACCCTATCTATAATAGAGAATGGCAGCAAGGGAATAAGCATTCTCATGATAGTGCCTTAATGAAAGACTCATCTGTGCCAATGTATGATATTGACCCTATGATTGTTGATGCAGGGGGAAATACAGCAGATGAAACTATTTACATGGACTGTTCTTTATCTAAATGCTATTGCTAGTTTTCTATGAGCAAACACATCAGCCATCACAAAGAAACCTAACTTTGTTCTTTATTTCCACTGCAAACAGCTCTTAAAGCAGGATTTGGGTTCACACAGTAGCAGCCAGCCAGCTAAAGGCTTACAGCTGGTCCACTGATAGTAATTAGGGCTGCACCTGATTGTGTGTGTGAGCAAGGGAGAATCACTGCTGAGATCGGCGTGGAAAATAAGCAGAAGTTAACCTAACCAGCAAAGTTTATTCTTTACTTTGTGCCTTTGTATTTGGTAATTATTTGCTAAGAAAACATTAGCTAATTGCCTGACAAGCTGAAGGTTGTTTTCTGGTTTACTTTGTGACTTTTTGTTATCCATTTAAACACTGCAAGCAAGTAACCTCATTTATAGTGCTATCAAGCATACATGTGCTGGGTAAATTAAACCCCATCAATAAAAGAAGTATTTTATTGATCTTACCACTTGGTTTCACAACTCAAATTATTGTCATCAGCTGTGTTTGGGTGTGAATGAACTACAATACCCACAATACCTTGCAAGAATCATATGAATATATGCATCGTCAAGATTGTGTAAGTTCTCACCCTAGGCAGCCGTCTGACAGTATATATTGCTGACCATCAGATTTACAGTGCTATATATTTTTTTACATAACTCGGACAACCCCTTTAAGGTTTTTTTGGCATTTTATATCTTAAATGCACTTATGTGAATTAATTAATAGTAATTTGAAAAAATTTGATAAATTTGAAGACAATTTTGCATGTTGTGGCAAATCATGACGTCTAGCAGTTTTTTCAATATTTTGTTATCAGCACACCAAAATATTTAGCTAGTTTTTTAGTTTTTAGTTACATTCTCTTATATACCGCGCTATTCTGCACCAGTGCGGTTTAACATTGAACAACTGAAATTACATTGAACAGGGCATTATAACTTGGAGATAACTATTTTACAGGGAACATGGGCTATGGAGGGTTAAGTGGCTTGCCCAAGACCACAAGGAGCACCTGTGGGACTAGAAACCCCAGTCCTTCCGGCCCAAGGTTGCTGTCCTCTAGTGGGATTTGAATCCCCGACCTTCCGGCCTGAAGTACCTTGCCCCAACCACTAGGCCACTCCTCCACTACATGGAATACATGGAAATTAGATGAAAATAATCAAACAGCTTTTTAGTCGTAGACCTGTGTAATGCTTCACAAAAAGTATGAAGAGAAGACCAAGTAGCTGCTCTACAAATATCCAGCGGTGGAACTAGACTAGACTCAGCCCAGGAGGCCGCTTGGGCTCTCGTGGAATGAGTCCGGAACCCCACCGGAACACGCCTTCCCTTCAAGATGTATGCTGAAGAAATGGCCTCTCTGATTCACCTGGAAATGGAAGCTTTAGCTGCCGCTTCGCCCTTACGTGGACTCCCAAACAACACAAATAACCGCTCCGACTTGCGGAATGCCTCCGTATGATGCAGATAGAGCTTCAAAATCCTGCGCATATCCAGCCGACGCAACCTCGCACCGTCCTCCCCCTGCCCCTCCTCGGCAAAGGAGGGGAGGGAAAAACGACCGATTCAGATGAAACGGTGAAACCACCTTGGGCAAAAAGGAAGGAACCGTCCTCAGCACCACCTTATCCTTGAAAAAGGAGAGGAAAAGGGGCCGGCATGACAAAGTCTGCAACTCCGAAACACGCCTAGCAGAACAAATAGCCACGAGAAAAACTACCTTGAGAGTCAAGTCTTTTAACGAGGCACACCCTACTGGTTCATACGGCTCTCCCGCCAAAGTATCCAGTACCAGATTAAGTTCCCAAGGCGGGACAAACGACCGCTGCTGAGGCGGCAAACGCTGAGTGGCTCTTAGGAATCGAGACACATCCGGGTGCTCGCCCAACAGCTTCCCCTGCACCTTGCCCCTGTAGCAGGAAATGGCCACCAACTACACCCGCAAGGAACTGGCTGCCAGGCCCTTTTCAAGGCCTGCCTGCAAAAGGTCTAACACCTCTGGGACCAAGACCATCATTGGCCGCTTCTGTAGGTTCTCAAACCAGCTTTCAAAAATGCGCTAAATGCGCACATAAGCAAGGCAGGTAGATCTCTTACGGGCCTTTAGTAAAGTCGAGATCACTGCTCCAGAATATCCTCTCTTTCACAGCCATGCCCTTTCAATAGCCAAGCCGTAAGCGAGAACCCATACACCTGAGGCATCTGCACGGGACCCTACACCAGAAGGTTGTTCCTCACCGGGAGACGCCATGGACGATCGGCCAGTAGACGAATGAGGTCGGCATACCACAGTCTTTGAGACCAATCCGGGCCTATCAGAATCACCCAACCTCCGGGTGCGCCTCTATCCGCTGGAAGACCCTGCTGATGAGCGCCCATGAAGGAAACACGTACAGGAGCCATTCCGTGGGCCAGTTCTGGACCAATGCATCCAGGCCCTCCGACATCCGTTCCTTCTTTCTGCTGAAGAATCGGTTCGCTTTGGCCGACTCCCAATGTGCCATCAGATCCATAATAGGAGGCCCCCAACAGCGTTCCACCTGCTCGAAAATGTCCTGGCAAAGCTGCCACTCACCAGGATCCACCCTGCACCTGCTGAGGTAGTCCGTCGTGACGTTTTCTATTCCGGCCACGTGTTGTGCTGATAGGGCCAGCAGGTGAACTACGGCCCATTCCATCAGACTCTCCGACTCCTCCTCCTCCAATGGAGAACTGCTCATACCGCCCTGACAGTTGATATAGGCCACTGCCGTGACATTGTGCGAAAGCACCCGGACCGCCTTCTGTCAGACCCACTGCTCGAATGCCCTGAGAGTCAAGGCCACTGCCCTCAATTCCAACCTGCTGATGGGCCACTGGGCTTCCTGGGCAGTCCAGAGACCCTGTGCAAAGTGTCCCTCACAGTGAGCCCCCCAACCGGACAGACTGGCGTCTATCGTTACCTGTATCCAACGCGGGCACTCTAGGGGCATACCCTTCTCTAGGTTCTCCGGATGGAGCCACCACTGCAACACTCCTTTGACTGCAGGGGGACAGGGGAGCATCCTTGACAGGGGATGGTGCTGATGAGACCAAACGGCAAAGGAGCGACCGCTGCAGCGGGCACATGTGGGCTCTGGCCCAAGGCACCAGATCTAGTGTCGCCGCCATGGTCCCCAGAGCCTGCAGGTAATACCAGGCCGAGGGCTCCTTCTTGGCTAGGAACCCGCGCACCAGGTGCCTTAGATCTTTTGCCCGCTGAGCCGGCAGAAACAGAAATTAGACCTTACCTGCTAATTGTCTTTCCTAGAGCTCTCTCCGGGCCCGTCCAGGAACAAGTGGGTTGTCAATCCCCTTCAGCAACTGAGGACTGATATCTCAAACTTTGAAGAGCTGGCATCTGGCTCCCTCTGCTGGCCACTTTCAGTCTAACCTTAACAAAGCAGATGAAGAGTAGTGCCCAATGATCAAAAGACACTAAACAAAAATAGTAAGATAACAAAACACAGTAGCGTGCAGTGAGGCTGAGATGAAGAACGAACTCAGAGCAGCTCCGCTGCTATCTGACTTAATAGGCAAAAATGCAAAGTTCGTTCTGTTTTTTTTTTTTTTTGTCCTAGCACAGAACAACCAACAAGGTAAAAAGGCAACTCGTGAACAAGAACCGAAACCACACTGTAGAAATCCTGGCGCGGACTTTGCTACTATCAGCAGAGTATCCGAGGACTCCCGCGCCACACTGAACTATGACCAAAAACCTGGGTGGGTCCTGGACGGGCTCGGAGAGAGCTCTAGGAAAGACAATTAGCAGGTAAGGTCTAATTTCTGTTTCCTTATCGTCTCTCCGGGCCCGTCCAGGAACAAGTGGGACGTACCAGAGCAGTACCTAACCACGGGAGGGACCGAACAGGCCCGCTAGGGCGGATGACGCTTTCGGGCAGGTACGACCGTCTGTCAAGATCTCCAGCCTGCAATGTTCCGCAAACGGGAGATGCGCCGATCACGTAGCCGCCCGAGAAAAATCACCGGTCTGAAAGGAAAGAGACGCCACACAAACGCCTCTGGGCCGCGCGTAGAACAAGCACAAAGACCCCCTCCCGGAGGGACCTACTCTATGTTCCGAAAGGAGACCACAAGCACTAGATTCACTGAACTAGCCAGGGAGGACGGAGAAGCGGCCGCGGCTGACGCAGACCCGGCAAAGAAAATAAACGATCCGACCCCCAGAAGACGCAGTCGGTAGGAGATACTTCTGCAGCCAGCGAAGACCATCGACACTGGAAGAATCGGCCACAATCCAAACAGAGGGGAGAGAGCGATTCAGCGACATAGAAAGCCGAGAAGATTCTTGGAAGCAAGGAGGGAACCATCGGTAACAGTCCCCTGTCGCCCGAGAAGGCAGACAGGTAGCCGTAACCCTTAGGACGAGGAACAGAAGGTTTCCCAGAAGGGCATTTCCCAAGAGTCCCTTGAGGGAGAAATTGCTATGCGGACGAAAAGAAGGTCTAGTAACGCCTCAAGCCGCAATTCAAAGAATTGAACTGCTGGAAAGATGCTACTGCAGATGTGAAATGGCGTAAGTTGGGCCAAGTGGATTACATTCTGCACCAAACCTCTAAAACAGGTAAGCGCTGCTAAATGCACCTTAAGAGTATTAAGTGCCACACCTTTTTCTAATCCCTCTTGGAGAAATAAAAGCAATGTTGGTACAGTAGCTAGAGTCGGAAGAAAATTACGTTGGTTACACCAATGCTCAAAAAACTTCCATACCCGCACATATGCGAGAGAAGTTCCCGGCCTTCTAGACCGAAGTAAGGTAGCTACTACTGAAGCCGCATAATCCTTATGCTTTAACCGAGCCCTCTCAAGAGCCAAGCCGTAAGCAAGACGCGATCCACTTGTGGCATGAGAACTGGGCCCTGATTGAACAGCTTGATCCGATCCAGCAGGCGCCAAGGAGGAGCTACCAAAAGTCGAATCAGATCGGCATACCAAGGACACCGCAGCCAATCCTGCGCAATCAGAATCACCAATTCTCAATGACGCGCTAGTCTTTGACTAACCCGACTCTACATCAGCCAAGGAGAGAACACCTACAACAGAGTGTCCAATGGCCAACGTTGTACTAGAGCATTCAATCTTTCTGACATGTGCTCTTTGCGTCGGCTGAAAAAACGGTTTGCCTTGGCATTGCCGATCTTCGCCATAAAAGATTCATCACTGGCTGACCCCAACGTACTACCAGTGCGCGAAACACTGCAATGATCAACTCCCATTCTCCGGGATCGAGTGTATTGCGAGTGAGAAAATCTGCCTGCCCATTTTGCACTGCAATGATCAACTCCCATTCTCCGGGATCGAGTGTATTGCGAGTGAGAAAATCTGCCTGCCCATTTTGCTCGCCTGCCACATGCGCAGCTGACAACGCTAAGAAATGGATCTCGGCCCAAGCCATCAACTCCTGAGATTCGGCGAGAAGAGGAAGACTCTTGGTTCCGCCCTGACGACTGATATATGCAACTGTCACTGCATTGTCGGAGAATAATGGGACCGCAGTTCCTTCTATTAAGGTCTGGAAGTGCTGAAGAGATCCTCTGTGTTTGTCCCATGCTTTCTACTCATGCTGTTCCAGTCTCTATTACCTTTACTGGGAGACTAATCCATGCATCTACCACTCTTTCCTGATGCCTGCTATTAGAGAAGTAGATAAATAAAATAAAATATATCATTAAAGAGAAAATCATAGTACAAAAATTAACAATAACCTCAGTTTTCTAACAGAGGTACATTTTGCAATCATTTGTCTACCTGTAGCCAGGGGAATGAGAGAGAATGCGATTCTTCGATCACAAAAAGCCGACGAAGAACGCCGCCAGGGAACCAAGGAGCCGCAGATAGTGCCACGCTGTCGACGCTCGAAGAAGCAAAAGGTGCTGCAGCGATGACTAGATGTCTCCACGTAGCTTAAACGACCGTAACATAATCACGACACGGAACTCGAACACCGTCGCTATGGACGTCGCGAACAAACACACTAGAGTGTCGAAAGGATCGGCCCCCTATGCCGACTCTGAGCCAAGAGTAGCACTAACCACTGAAGAGAACCTCTGGAAACAGAAGCCGCCCAGACAGCTGCCTCAACTACCGCACGCAAGACTCCTGAGTTAAGCGCAAGGGAGCCCAACCCCCCCCTGCGGCAGAGGAAGCCTCTGTACCCTATGATGCAGACCCGACCAACTGTCGCTTCAGCCTGCTCACAGGGAGCACTGGTGGCCCGACCTGAAGCCTTGCAGAAGCAAACACTCGAAATCCCCTAAATCATTCCAGCATCGTTTGCTAAAACATTGCCCTTAAGTAAAAGAGGGGACCAGCTGAAGTTCTAGCAGGTATGAAAGCTCACTGCCGCAGTAGCAATAAGGAGTTTGTCTCCCCTTTACCATAACTTTCACTGACGGTCGCGTCAGTGCGGGGATCATTGGACCACCCAAGACAAATTACGGAGAAAGTGGACCTGTGTTGCAATTTCAGCTGTAGGTATCGAATTATATGGCTGTTGGGCTCGGTGACCCCGCAGGCCCCTAGGACCCGTAATCGATGCATGTACCTTGTACGGACCATGAATTGTCAACACCATCAGGGAACGACAAAATGGCCCCCACCTATAGCGAACTGAACCATAGAGAGGCCAATATGAAAAGCACCCAAATCGTGGAAAGATGCCCAGAAAAAGAAGAAAGGCCATAAACCACCTAGACCAAGGAAGAAGGTAACGAACTAAGGCCAAAAAGTGCCTTGGACAGACCAATAAAAGGAACAGAAAAAAATAGCCACCCAACCAGAGAAGACCACACCCATATAGAAATGGGCATGCAGATACATTAAAGCTAATTGGCCTGTAGGAATTGCCAGGCCTTTTCCGCTGAGGGAATGGAGGGCAAAGTGACTTGCTTAAGAGCACAAGAAGTGTCGGTGGGAAGCAAATTCAATCATCTGGATGGTAGGCTGGCGCTCGAACCACTAGGCTACCCCACGTGCCCGAAGAACAGCAAAGTAAATTGCCAGGCCTTTTCCTCCAGGGTAACGTGACTGGCCCACGGCCACCAGGAAACCCAATGCGAAATGAACCCAGATTTCTGGGGTGTTAGGCTGGTGCTGTTAGCACGAGGCTATTCCTCCATTCAGCTAGCTGAAAGGAAAGACTCCGGGTTTACCCAGGAAAATTGTTAAAGCCTAACAGAGACAGCAAACTTGGCAAAGGGAAGAGCCATTTAATGCAACACTACCACAATGGAAGTGCCAAAAAGCATATAAAAACAGAAAACTATAAAAGGAAAACGTTTCAATTGAGAAAACGTTATGCCCAATTCCAGAGCCTTATAGAGAATCACAGAAAGAAGCAGGTCACAGCAAAATGGAAGGACCAGAGAAATACCATTGGAAAACAAAACCTTAGGCACAAAACAAAGACCTTAAAGGCAGATACAGCAGTCGAACCATAAAAATGCTGAGAAGATAGCCAGGGAACATGAGAGCCAGAAAGGTGTATGTGACAGCTGAGCTAGTGTTACACCCGAGAGGAATGGAAAATAAAAATATATGACCACTATTTCTTGGTCTCAAGCAGGGTCTTCCAAAACGCTGTATAATATACAAAATATAATATACAAAATATATTATTAAAGGGAAAATACCCCTGGGACTCCCAGGGATGAGTCCTCTGCTCCGGAGACCCAGTCTCTGGTGAGGAAGGCTCAGCCTTTAGACGCCACAAAGCGAAAAACACGGCTACAGCACCGGAGAGGAACAGCACTAACGCTGCCCTTAATCGGTACCGGGAGCAGGATAACAATGGTAAAGAGAGCCCTGTATCCAATCATGTATGTAGTTATGTAGTGCACCAACTGCCCTGCTCGGACAGAGACACGGGCTCCCGAGGACAAGATTTTTACTTTACGGAGGAAAAAGAGAGAGCTTTCGCCCCTTCCTCATAACATTAGTCACCTTAACTTGAAGCAACCCGGCTATGGACGCAGAAGCAGCCCGGGATCTGTTCCCGCCAAAATGAACCGCTGAGAAGGCCTGCCGCTACGGTCGGCTCCATGCCCAAGAGGCCCAAAAAAACCAGCCGAGCCACCGAAGCAACTGTAAAAACTCAGCCAAATCCATCGCGAAACCGGCCCTCAGAAGTGCCGCGGGAAAAACAAAGCCCCCTGAGAAGAAAGAAAATGGCCGCCGAACCCACAAAACTACTAAGGTGCTGAAAACTGACCAACCTTAAGAAGAAAAGACGTTCTTCCTTCAGCTCTTAACACCCGCTGCTAGCGGGGAAGGAAGCTGCTCAACGGGGGTAGCAGGCAGGTATCTGGGGCTCCCAGCACCGCTCTGCTCTCTTCTGTACCCTCCGGAGCTGAAATTGAGACAGGCCCTGCCTCTTCAGCTCCGTGCCTCTGAGCGCCGATAAAAAGCTGTCGGCAGCAACTGCTACTGAAAGGAACCCTGCTAGGATCCCTGGTTCTGAAAACACCAAAAAGAAATCAAAGAAATAAAAATTCTCGAAGCCTTAAACATCTGAAGGGGGGAGCCAGCCAGGAACACGTCCTTCAGCTGCTGAGGACTGAAAAGACTGAAAGTGGCCAGCAGAGGGAGCCAGATGCCAGCTCTTCAAAGTTTGAGATATCAGTCCTCAGTTGCTGAAGGGGATTGACAACCGAAACTCCTCAGGAGCTCGACTACTCTGGTCATTACCTTTATACTCTCCTCCCTGGACTTGGCACGAAACAACCAATCGTCTAGGTACGGGTGGACTAAAATCCCCTCCTTGCGCAGTGCCGCCACCACCAAGACCATTACCTTGGTGAAGGTATACGGGGCCGTTGCCAGGCCAAACGGCAAGGCCTGAAACTGAAAGTGACCTCTGGGGACTGCAAACCGCAGAAACTGCTAATGGGATTCGCGAATGGGAATATGCAAGTATGCTTCCGTGAGTTGAGAGATGTCAGAAACTCTCCCGCGCGCACCGCCACAATCACAGACTTCAGAGTCTCCATGCGAAAATGAGGGACCCAAAGACAGCGATTGACATGCTTTAAGTCGAGAATCGGCCGAAAGGAGCCCTCCTTCTTTGGTACCACAAAATAGATGGTGTATCGACCGGACCCGCACTGGTCTTTTGGCACCAGTACCACTGCTCCCAGGGCCAAAAGCCTTGACAGCGTCTCCTCTACTGCTGCTCTTTTGGGCAGAGATGCGCAAGGAGACTGCACGAATGACGGGATGACCAGCCTTGCAAATTCTAGCGCATAGCCCTCCCTTATCACTTCCAAGACCCATCGGTTGGATGTAACCCGGACCCAAGCAGGAAGAAACTGCTGCAGACGACCCCGCACTAGCAGTACTCCCACCCAGGCCCCTGTTGTCTCACTGTTGCTTCCCAGGGACGGAGGAGGAAGAAGCAGCCCCGAAGCCCCTTCCTGCTTCCCGAAACCGCCGGAAACTCTGCCCTCTCGAGAGGAAACGACCTCTCAGAAAGGAAAACAAGCGCGCCGCTCAAAACTTCTGAGCCTCCCGCGGCTGAGACCTCACCGGTGCAGGAGTATGGCTCTGCTTTGGCTTGTCCTCCAGGAGCCTCCCCCCTTGGACTCGCCCAGCTCCTTTACCAACTTATCCAGCTCTTCGCCGAAAAGCAGCTTACCCTTAAATGGGAGCCTGCTAAGACGGGCCTTTGAAGAGCTATCTGCTGCCCAGTTGCGGAGCCAAAGGTAGCGACGAGCCGCCACTACCGAAGCCATGTTCTTCGATAAACTTCTTATCAGATCATACTGGCTATCCACCAGGTAAGCTGCACCAGACTCAGTTCTAGCAGCCTCTCCCAGTGACCCGCATGGAGCGTCGGTAGTAGACTATCTGCTGCGACCACCTCAGGCAAGCCCGGGCTACCCATGCTCCACAGACCGAGGCCTGAAGCGCCAGGGCACTGACATCAAAGGCTTACAGCTTCCTATACTGGGCATCCTTGAGGGCCGTGCTGCCACCGGAATGTTAAGTCTTCTTAGTGACGCTGATATTGCCGCATCCACTCTTGGTGAGTGCAGCAACTCCTTCTCCAATTCCGGCAAGGGGTACAACCGCGACATAGACCTGACCCCTCTTAGCGCGGATTCCAGCTGATCCCATTCCTCCTGAATCATCTGCCGAACTACCTGGTGGACAGGAAACACCCTCTGAGACTTCCTGACCACCTGAATGAGCAGGTCTTCCAAGGGTTCCTCCTGTGCCAGAACCCCCACGGTAATATTGAGAACTTTCAAGGACTCTCCAATTAGAGCCGGCAACTCCTCCTTCTAGAAGACCCGAACAATCTTAGCCTGCTCTTCAGGAATCTCACCTTCCTCCAGTTCCTCCTCATCATCTCCCAACTCCCGATCCGTGACTTCCTCATCCAGAGTCCCCGAAATGGGAGAGTGAGGAATGTCTTCCTGCGAGGGCCTAGATCTCTTAGAAGGGACCGCCTCCTCTTGCCCCTTGGTCTCCGGACCCCGCTTAGGCACGCGCCCCTGCACTGCTATCTGTTCATTTTCTCCTTGCTGACGCAGGCAAAATAAATTCCGGGGAAACCCCCTCAAACCCTTCCCCTCCAACCCTCCTGTCGAGATGGAGGGACCAGCTGCTTCAAACCCGGAGGCCCAGGGGATCCTGAACTGAGGATTGACTCTAGGGGTGCTTCCAACTCTTGGGAGAGCGAAGCAAGAGGACCTTGAGACCCACTGGCCTGCAACCGCTGCTCCACAGAAGCTGCCTCCACTGTGCAGCCCCTGCACACGCCAGCTTCCGACACACACACACACACACCCCTCCAGCAGCTGAGGACTGAATTCTCAAAGTCTTGCGGACAGCCTACCCAGCTCCCCCTGGTGTCAGAGACTCAGTCTTCTATTGTCAGAGCAGCTTATACTTATCTACTATCAAACCTTAACTAACTTAAAAACACAAAACAAAGCAAAACAAAAAAACAAACAAAACTCAAGCCATATCCTGGCTGTCTCCTTCCTCACCTTCTCTCTTTTATCTCATTTCTTTTCATGTCCCAGAAAGGCTCTCACTCCTCCCTCCCTGATCCCGAGAGGGAACCTCAAAATCCAGCCGCTCTGAAACCTAGTCAATGCCAGATTGAACCATGGCCAGCAGCCCAATTGCTACCTTCGGCCTATGGGGACCTAATTACCACCTACTTCCTAATTAATGGCCGAATCACAAGTCATTGTCGACCAAACTCGCAGACTAACTGGGTGGGCCCTGGACTGGCCCAGAGAGAACTCAAGGAAAGACAATTAGCAGGTAAGGTCTAATTTCTCCTTCCTCTTCGTCTCTCCAGGCCAGTCCAGGAACCATAGGGAAGTACCAGAGCAGTTCCTAAACACGGGAGGGCCCTGAGAGTCCTGCCACTAAGGCCGAGGCCCCGACATTCGCATCCCCCCTTGCCTGAACATCTAAATGATAGTGTTTTGCAAAGGTGTGAAGAGATGACCAAGTCGCTGCTTGACAGATATCCACAGGAGGAACCAACGTGAACTCGGCCCAAGAAGCTGCCTGACCTCGAGTAGAATGAGCTCTGAGACCTTCGGGAGGCGATTTCCCCTTTGCTTTATACGCTGCCCCGACAGCTCGCTTCACCCACCGGGCAATTGAAGCCTTAGAAGCCGCCTCTCCCTTATGTGGTCCTCCAAAAATCACAAACAATCCGTCTGACCTCCGGAACGGCTCCATTTTCTTGAGATACCTATGCAGCACTCTTCCCAGATCCAACTTCCGAAGTGAACGATCCATGTACTCCCCTCCCAGACCCCGAAAGGTCGGAAGCGAAACTGTTCGATTCAAATGAAAAGAGGAGACCACTTTCGGCAGAAAAGACGGCACCGGCCGCAACATCACCTTCTCTTCCATAAACTGAATGTAGGGGGCCCTACACAAGAGTGCCTGAAGATCCGAGACCCTCCTTGCTGAATACAAGGCCACCAGGAAGGCGGTCTTTCAAGACAGTTCTCTGAGACTTCTCGTTGCCACCGGCTTAAAAGGAAGCTGTGTCAAGGCATCCAACACCAAATTCAAATCCCAAGCCGAAACTACAGGTCTCAACGGCGGCCTGATATTCCTTGCTGCCCTAAGGAAGCATTGCACATCCAGATGCGCTGACAAAACGCTTCCCAGCACCCTTCCTCTATAGCAGGCCAGGGCAGCCAGGTGAACCTTAAGAGTGCTGAGAGCTAGACCCTTCTCTAGCCCCCCCCTGTAGGAACGCCAAGATGTCTGGTAAAGATGCGGAAAATGGCCTAACGCTACGCTCCTTACACCAATCTTCAAAAATGCGCCAAACTCGAACATGGACTTCAACATGGTGGCTACCACTGATGCTGAATACCCTCAATGTCAGAGCCGCTCCCTTTCGAGAGCCAAGCCGTAAGTAAGAATCAATCCACCTGCGGCATTAGAACCGGTCCCTGGCTCAACAGATTGATTTGACCGGGAAGCCTCCAAGGACGATCCACTAGCAGACACACTAAATCCGCATACCAAGGCCTCCTGGGCCAATCCGGAGCAATGAGAATGACCTCCCCGTCGTGCCCCGCAATCCTCCGAATAAGCTGACTGATTAATGGCCACAGAGGAAACACATACAGCAGTATGCCCATCAGCCAGGGCTGCACTAACCAGTCGAGCCCCCCTCCGACATATGTTCCCTTTACCTGCTGTAGAACCGCGATGCTTTGGTATTGACGAGCGTGGCCATCAGATCCATGACCGGCTGTCCCCACCGAACCGTTATGTCGTGAAAAACAGTCGCGTTTAGTTCCCACTCTCCTGGATCCAGGACATGCCGACTGAGATAGTTGGCCTGCACGTTGTCTTTTCCCGCTACATGCGCCACTGAAAGGGCCAGCAGATGGCTCTCCTCCAACAAGGCCGCACTGCCCGTGCCCCCCTGTCTGTTGATATAGGAGACTGTTACCGCATTTGTCGGAGAAAATGTGCACCGCTTTCCTTTTTACCAGACTGATGAAATCCTGACGCGCCAAACTCACTGCTCTCATCTCCAGGCGATTGATGGACCAAGTGCCCTCCTCCATGGACCAGACCCCCTGTGTTACGTGAGCCATACAATGAGCCCCCCAGCCCGAGAGACTCGCATCTGTGGTGAGCAACACCCACTCCTGCTGCTCCAGTGGCACTCCAGCTCGAAGATGCCCGGGATCTAACCACCACTGCAGACTGTTGCTCATGACCTCTGGACACACAAGTCTCTGGGATAGAGGATGATGCTGTGGAGACCATCTGGACAGCAACGTCCACTGCAGTGGATGCATATGAGCTCTGGCCCACGGAACCAGATTCAAGGCCGCTGCCATGGACCCCAGCAGTTGCAAGTATCTCCACGCCATTGGTGCCTGCAGACGTAAGAATGCCTGAACCTGAGCCCGAATCTTTTGCACTCTGTCCTCGGGTAGGAACACCGATCCCATCTCCGTATCGAACAACGCCCTGAGATATGTCAGATGCCTCACCGGTTGCAACTGACTCTTGGCCCAGCTTATCATCCAACCGAGCTGTTCCAGGAACTGGACTACACGACTGGTCGTTGCGACTGACTCCACCAGAGATCCTGTCCAAATCAACCAATTGTCCAGGTAGGGATGCACCTGAATTCCTTCCTTCTGCAATGCTGCCGTGACCACTACCATCACCTTTGTGAAAGTGCGCGGAGCCGTAGCCAGACCAAACGGCAATGCCTGGAACTGAAAGTGACCCGTGGGAACGGCAAAGTGCAAAAACCTTTGATGGTCCGGTCTGATCGGGATGTGCAGATATACCTCCGTTAAATCTATGGACGAAAGCCACTCCCCCGGCTTTACCGTTCGGATCACGGATCTTAGGGTTTCCATCTGGAAATGCGGCACTCTCAAACAGTGGTTCACGTGTTTGAGATCTAGAATTGGACGAAAAGACCCGTCCTTCTTGGGGACCACAAAATAAATCGAGTATTGACCTAATCCGCACTGGTTTTGGGGGACCGGTACCAGCACTTGGAGCTGGAGCAAGCATTGGAGCGTGGCATCTATGGCTCTCCTCTAAGCTAGAGCCCCGCACGGGGACACCAGAAACACATCCGCCAGCTGTTGAGCAAACTCTAGCGCATAACCCTCATGGATAATCTCCAGCACCCACTGGTCCGTAGTTATGTTGGGTCCAGACGGAGTGAAACCCCTGCAAACGTCCTCCTACCGGGATCTCCGCCTGGACCAACCACTCTTCATTGTGGCTTCTTGGAGGCGTTCTGCTGGGAGCTGAAATACCCCCTGCCGAACCCCCAGGCTCCACAAAAGGACTGTCCTCTGGCTACAAAGCGGCCTCTCTGGTAAGTGGCAAACCAGGGCCCATGGAACCTGCGAAAGTCTCTACCTTGCCCTCTCGTCTGAGCTGCAGGTCTCGTACCCTTTAGGCAGTCTTCCGGAAGCCAACCTCCTTTGGAATGGCCCAAATCCTTCACGATCTTTTCTAGGGCCTCCCCAAAGAGCAGCTTGCCCTTAAAAGGGAGCTTACTGAGGCGAGCCTTAGACAACGCGTCCGCCGCCCAATTCCTCAGTCAGAGGGACTTCCTAGCGGCAATTACTGATGCCATAGACTTCACCGATATCCTTACTAGATCATAGAAGGCGTCTGCCAAATACGCCGCTGCTGACTCCAGTTTCGCTCCTTCCGAGGAAGACCCTTCCTCCCTGTCTGGGGCAGACTCTTCTTGGAGACAACGAATAGCAGCCCTTGACACATATGCCCCACAAATGGAGGCTTGGAGAGACAAAGCACTTGAGTCAAATGCCTGCTTGAGAAGAGCCTCAAGTTTGCGATCCTGAAGATCTTTCAGGGCTGTACCTCCTTCCACTGGAATCGTTGTCTTCTTTGTCACCGCTGAAACCAAGGCATCTACCTAAGGCATCCGCAGCAAATCTTTTTCCTCCTGCGGAACTGGATAAAAGGCGCCCAAAGGGGCGGCTACCCCTCAGAGTAGCCTCCGGACACTCCCATTCCGATTCTATCATCTGTTTAATCACTCTATGAACTGGGAAACACCGCTGTTCCACCTTAAATCCCTAGAGCAAGGGATCTTCTAGTGGCTCATGTACCGTCGGAAGGACAATATTTAGAGCCGCTAGGGACTGGGCAATAAGAGACCCTAGCTCTTCCTTGCGAAACACCCTGAACACATTGGGGTCTTCTCCAGGCACAATCTCGCCTTCCTCTACCTCTCCTGCCCAGGGATCCAAACCTGCCTCAGAGAGAATTTCTCCCTCTTCTGCTATTTGAGGCGTTGAGAGCTGCGGCCTGAAGCTATCAAAGCCCGCCTCTGGACCCGTACTCTTCTGAGAAGAGCCCTCTCCAGGGTCCGCCACACTGACCTCCCCCTTAGGTGAACTTAACAAGCTGGGGGAAGAAGGCTTGCTTAGTGTCTGCTCCAACTTTAAACAATAGGCCTTATGCAAAGAGAGGATAAACTCTGGCGAAAACAAGGACTGTAAGCTTTCCTGTATGGCAGGCAACTGCCCCTGGGCGTTAAATTTATCCAGAGAAGGCTTTTTTGCTTTTGCGCTTTTCTTTACAGTTTTGCCCTGTAACGTGGGAGAAACGGCTGCCTCAGAGAAAATGGCCACCGTTCCCACCTTGGCCGCCGTGCCCCGAGGCCTCTAAGCCACATCTCCCGATGCCGAATTTCCCTCCATTCTGCCCCCAAAGAGCCTCTCTAAACTACTACTTGTCCTAAAACAAATGCAGCAGAGTCCCAGCCCCGACAAACTGCGACGACTGCCACACTGTGCGCACGCTGCTGTGCCTGGCAGCATGTGCCTGAAGAATCCACACTCCGCAAGCTCTGACGGCCTAAAACCGCTGTGGCGCACTAAGCTCCATCCCTTCACCAGAGCCACAAGGATTATTAAAAATAACGTCCTGAGTGGAGCACAGTGAAGTGCCAGATCCCCCTTTATCCCTGCTGCTAGCGGGCAAAGGAGATTGGGTACTGCAGGCAGAGGGCTGGATTCTGGGGCTCCTAGATCCTTCCTCCAATTCCGGCACGATGGACTCCCTTCACCGAGGCAGGCTCTGCCTCTAGTGCCGGCTTACCCCAATTGGTGTCGGCTGAAGTCCGGTGCTTTTTTTTTTTTTAAACAAGTGAAAGATTCCCCTGGACTTACAGCCCTGCTAGGGCAAACCAGTCAAAAAACACTTTTCCTCTTCAAACTAACTAATTGCTGAATTCCTCTTCTTCTCCCAGGGAGCCTGTCAGCCAAACGTCCTATTCAGCTGCTTAGGACTGAAAGACTGAGTCTCTGACACCAGGGGGAGCTGGATAGGCCATCAGCAAGACTTTGAGAATTCAGTCCTCAGCTGCTGAAGGAGATTGACTATCCTATGGTTCCTGGACTGGCCCGGAGAGACGAAGAGGAATTGCTACTTGCTTATACTAAATATCCTCTTTTCCAGCAAAATGAAGGCAGAATCACCAACGTTGAGGCCTACCTCTGCCATTGCTGAAAAAACACAGGCGATGAATCAGGCTGCAAGCCTCCGCCTCCCTGCCCTGCTCTCCTTAGGCAGAAGGCTCCGACGAGGGCTGAAAACAGCCGCCGCGAAGCTGAACCGCCAGTAGCGCAACGCCACCGCTTCAGGCTTCCTGCTCTGAAAAACTCAGCTCCTCCTCCGGCTGTGTCTTCCCGCCCTTGCGCTCACAAGGCAGAAAAGACAGGAATGGCAGGCCCCACTTTAGAAATGGCTCCGGCGGCTCAGAGAACCTGCCAGTAGCACCGCGGTGTTCTTTTTTATTTTTAATCTCGGGCCCAAACCCCTGGCCCCTACAACATGGGGGTGGGGGGCAGAACCTTACTAAAAACTCACCCAAAATAAGAGAAAAAAAATTTAGAATAAATAACTCAGAGGGTTAAATAAACCAAATGAAGCCAATTAAGGCAACCCCCCCCCCCCAAATCCTAACTGTCTCTCCAGGAAGCCTATCCTCTGGCTTGCTGTTCTCTCCAGCTGCTTGGAGACTGAATGTACTGGAGCTGGTGGGAGATGCCAGTGCTATATATATATATATATATATATATATATATATCTCCTAAAAAAAAAAAAAAGAGCGACATACTCAGTCTTCAAAGCTGCAGGAAGGGGAGCACAACCCTGAGGAAAGGGACTGGACTGGAGGGACGCTTAGGAATGGGACCATGGGTGTTTAGGTTTATTCGATTACTTGAGAAACCACACCTTCCTAACACCAGGGCAGTGTACACTAATAAAACATACAGAAAATGGCTAAAGCTGGAAAGGAAAGGAACTACAATTTTAGATAGGAAAAGCAATGCAAGCATACAAAGCGAAGGTAAACAGATGAAGAGGCCAGTAACAGAGGGTGGGGTCAGACGTTGGTATGGGGGGAGGTCAACCTTCCCAACAACCTAAAATGATGCTTTCATAGTTTCCACTCAACAGATTATGTATCAATACACTTTCTTGGCTGCTGTTATTAACCATAGAATCATCAGACTACACTTTAGTCTTCTTTTCAAAAGGCTAAAATTCAAATGGATATATTTATTTCTTTAAAATGTTATATACCATCTTACTGGCCAAAATGTTGTCCACAACAGTGTATAGATTAAACCATATAATTATAATACTGCACTAGACTCTTTCTCACTGCCAGAATGAATATTACATACTCCTTATCTTGTACCATATTCCTGTCAAAGTGCACATTTGCGCGATTCCCTTCTTCCACCTTAAGATGCAGGTGATCTTGGGCCAAAGCTGAATAGAAGCAGAATACAGACAGCAGCAAGCATGGCAAATAGGCTCCAACTATCCTTTGGGCTACCATGATCTTTAAGCACCTGAAAGTAATAAAGAAAGAATCATGAAAAACAGTGAACATAACATACAAGGCAGAGAGTATGTTAACTTTCCTAGATAAAGACAAGCTGTAGCATACTACGATTGCTTTTAGCTTTCCTGCAAACTACAAATTGTCTAAGCAATGCTGGCACATTAAAACATTTGAGAGAGATATCAAATAACAGTATGCTGCTCCTGTACTAAAGGTGTGTTCTTAATCTTTTGGCTAAAATCTCTGGGCTGAGGACAATCCCCTTCTTGGCCTTTTGGTTGAGACTGAGGACTTGTGGAACATAAGGGGGGGGGGCTAGGGGTTAGAGGCATTAATGGTCTGCACCCTACCCCACTGAGCTCAGCAGGCAATAAAGAAAAAGGAAAAGAAAACACTCTACTCAACTAGTTTTTTAGGTTGGAGTCCAAAATAAAAAAGGTAGAATACGCCAAGAAACAAAGAGGGGCTGCTAGAAAATGGAAAATGGTGTCCAATGATCTCTGTGGCCAAAAAGTAATTAAGGGCAATGCCACAGAGTATGTTGTTGTTGTTGTTGTTAAGTACCGTCGAGTCGGAGTCTACTCATGGCGACCCTCTGGATAGCTATCCTAAATTGTGTTCGGTCTTCAGTCAGGCGGCTCATTGTTGACAGACTGGTACCCATAGCTGCTGTTATTGTATCGATCCATCTCATTGCTGGCCTTCCTCTTTTGCGTTGACCTTCTACCTTGCCAAGCATGATGTCTTTCTCTAATGATCCCTCTCTTCGCATGATGTGTCCAAAGTATGAAAGTCGAAATCTTGTCATCTGAGCTTCTAAAGAAAGCTTAGGTTTGATCTCCTCTAGTACCGACTGGTTTGTTCTTCTGGCAGTCCATGGTATACACAGTATTCGCCGCCAGCACCATAATTCAAAGGCATCAATTTTCTTCCTGTCTGTCTTTTTCACTGTCCAGCTTTCACATCCATATGATGTTATTGAAAATACCATGGCTTGAACAAGTCGAATCTTTGTATGGAGAGAGACATCTCTGCTCTTGAGAATCTTATCTAGGTCTTTCACAGCCATTCTGCCAAGAGCAATGCGTCGTCTGATTTCTTGACTGCTTGTTGCTTCTTTATTGATAGTTGATCCAAGTAGGTTAAAGTTGTTCACAATTTCAATTTCTTCTCCTTCAACGATGAACCTGTTGATTATTTTATTTTATTTTATTTATTTAAAACTTTCTTATATACCGCCTCTTCCATAGATCAAAGGCGGTTTACATATAACAAGTGTAACAAGAACAGGTTTTACATAGAACAGATTTTTTAAATTATTTACAATCAACTTTTAAATAAAAAGCGGTTTACATATAACAAGTGTAACATGAACAGGTTTTACATAGAACAGATTTTTAAATTATTTACAAATCAACTTTTAAATCAACAGTTTTTAAATTATTGACAATCAACATGATTGTGAGTAACTATATTATTAATTGTAAACAACTATATACAGGAGTAGTAGAGTAGGTAGCGTAGGTAGACATTTGTTGGATTCAATCAACGTTGAGGTTACGGTGTGATCGTCTGCATTTAAGGTGCAGTTGTCATGATCTTTGTCTTCTTTACATTAAGGTGCAGGCCCATTTTGAGACTATGTTCTTTGATTGTGAGAAGCAAATGTTTCAGATCATCTTCACTTTCAGCCAGTAATGTGGTATCATCAGCATAGCGAAGGTTGTTGATGAGTCTTCCACCAATCTTCACACCTCTGTTATCTTCATACAATCCTGCTTCTCTGATGATTTGTTCTGCATATAAAATTAAACAGGTAGGGGGAAAGTATGCAGCCTTGTCTTACACCTTTGCTTATTTTAAACCATTCTGTTTCTCCTTGTTCCGTTCGAACTGTTGCTTCTTGATCAATGTACAGATTGCGCAAGAGAACGATCAGGTGTTCTGGTATACCCATGCTTCTTAATGTGGCCCAGAGTTTCTCATGGTTTACACAGTCAAAAGCCTTGCTATAGTCGATAAAGCACAAATAGATATCCTTTTGGTATTCTTTAGTCTTTTCAAGGATCCATCTCACATCCGCAATGATGTCTCTCGTTCCTCGCCCTTTCATGAACCCTGCTTGCACTTCAGGTAGTTCTTGTTCCAGGTATGGTTGTAGTCTCTTTTGAATAATCTTCAGTAGAATCTTGCTGGCATATGGGATCAGAGCGAATGTGCGATAATTTCCAGTCAGTTGGATCACCTTTCTTTAGTATTGGTATAAACACAGATCTTTTCCAGTCAGTTGGCCATGATGTTGTCTTCCATATTTCTTGGCAGAGCCTTGTAAGTACGGTAACAGCTGCATCAGATTGCTGCAATACTTCTATGGGAATGCTATCAATGCCTGGTGCTTTGTTCTTTGATAAGGCTTTCAATGCTGCTTCAACTTCTTCTTTCATCACCAATGGTTCCCGATCATAAGGTACAGGTTGAAACGGCTGTTGGTCCACTTGATCTTTATCATATAAAAACTCTGTATATTCCTTCCACCTTTTCTTGATCTTCTCAGCATCATTCAACATAGAACCTTGAGCATCTTGTAACATTCCAATTCGAGGCTGGAACTTTTTCTTTAACTCTCGTAGCTTTAGGAAAGCCGATCTTGTTCTTCCTCTAATAGTTTCTGCTTTTATTTCCTTGCAAGTGTCATTGTAGTACTTTTCCTTGTCCTGTCTTGCTGCACGTTGGAAATCTCTGTTGAGTTCTGCGATTGTCTTTCTTTCTCCTCTGGCTTTAGCTTCTCTGCGTTTCTGGGCAATTTTCAGAGTTTCTTCCGTCATCCATTTTGGCCGTTTTTGCTTTTTCACCTTTTGTAGAGACTTCTCGCTTTCTTCCAACACAACCTTCTTGATGTCATTCCATAACTCTTCCGGAGCTCTGTCATTTGTATCTAAAGCAGCAAATCGATTTTGCAGGCAGTCTTTAAATTCCAGTGGTATATTCTCAAGGTCATATTTTGCTGCATTCATGAGTGGTTTGCTCTTTTTCAACTTTAGCTTGAGTTTGCATACTAGTAGTTGATGATCTGTACCACAGTCAGCTCCAGGTTTTGTCTTTGTTGATGTTACAGAGCTTTTCAGAGTATACAATAATACAAAACAGACTTTGCTAATATCAAAACATCAGGGTGCTGACAGAGTGGTACAGGGGGATTGCAAAGGAAAATCTAGTTCTGAGTAGACATTTTTTCACTCTGTAGTTGGGGTGGGGAGGGCAAAGAGAGATAGATGCTCTGAGCCTTTAGCTAGATTTCATTTTCTCCTTCTTCTGCCTCCAGTCTTTGGTCTCCATCTTTTCATTTTTCAGCTACTTACCAGCTTTCTATTTGCTACTCTTAATTCCCTAGCCCTCCCATTTCCTACCTCTATCTTATTTCCTTCCCCAGCTTCCTATTCCTCCCCATCTTTTATTTTTTTATTATTTGTAAATTTCAAATTTTACACTTGCTAAAGAAAACATGGCAGTAACAAAACAATTAGAAAAAGGGATTTAACCCTTAATCAACATAAAGAAAAAGAAGAAATACACAATTTAGGAAGGGGGAGAAAATAGAAAAAAAGGTGGCTAAGACTTCGAAGAAAAATAGTGAATAAAAAAGAAAAAAAAAACCTAAGCACAACCAAACCCCTCTCTTATCCTTCCTCTGAAGCTGGGACATCAAATGGCTTGGAAGTAGATGATCCAGAAATATAACTCTTCACATCCAAGAAGGCTTTCATCTGTGCTGGGACAAAAAACACGTATCTAACCCTTCCCACTGGCACTCCTTGTGACCTTGGGCAAGTCACTTTACCCTCCATTGCCTCAGAAGAAAAGGCCTGGCAATCTACTTTCTGTGATACATTGCCAAGAAAACTCAGAGGCAGCCGAGTTGCCAGGAGTCAGCACTGACTTAATGGCACTAAAAAAAAACCCTTACATAACCCTAAATGACACATTTGCAAGGGTAACAGACGAAACATTGCGCCAAGGGCAACAACTTATTGTCTCACTGATAGAAACGCTTTTCTCCTTTCTTAAGTAGGAGCATGCCACATCTGGACAAATCCAAACTGGAAGTCCACAAAAAGGCACTTTCAATGTTTTGAAATAAAATCCCAACACACTGCTCATATCTTGCTCAAAAATAAAGTTCACCAACAATGTCCCATGATCTTGTACATCTATAGCAGAATTTTCTCACAATACTGAAATATCCACAATTGAATTTCCTTCCACTTCCCTGTTTCTCCCCTGAGGTAGGAAATATGTTTTATTTACTGGAGGTAATGAAGCCTCAAGAATAAGAAGAATTTCCATTAGATATTTATTAAAAATATCCCTTGGGGAACATCTGAACCAACTTAGGAAAATTCAAAAGTCACACGCTTAACCTGTGTGTATGGTTCTTAAAAAGCTCCATCTTCCATTGTAATAGCCCATTATCCTTAATAAGAGCAGATGCCACTTTTTTTTTTTTAAATTCTCCATAGCCCGATTTTCCAGTATTCCATTTTTCTCATTACACTTTCTCTTAAGAGCATCGTGACTAGAAATCACACCGTAAGTTCTCTGCAATGAAGTGTTAACCTCAGATAGACATTGTGTTATTGAATGAACCAGCCTTTGTAGAACTAACCAGATACAGTAGATTGCAAGGAAATATTCATAGGAGCCACTACCAGGGGATAAGAGCTAAAAGTCCTACCATCAGAAGGCCCCTGGGGCTGTCCATCTTCAACCAGCCCCGGGACATAGTCATCCATCAAACCAAGTTCACTGTCAGGGGCTCCATGGGGGTAGGAGTAGATTCTTTGGTCCACAATGATTCTGTTCTTCTTTGCCCAGCCCCTCATCTGGCCAGTGTACACCAGCGGTGCTGCTCCTTAGCTTCCTTAAATTCTCTTCCGAACATTGTGCAGTTTTAGAGCTTTCTAGCACAGCTGACTCATCTCCAGGCAAATCCGTCACTCAACCTGCATGGGTCGCAGTGCCTCCAAGGCCTCACATGCCACATGTGTTGGGGGGCATGTGTGTGTGGGAGGGATATATGTGTGTGTGTAGGGGGGCCTGCAAACAATATAGATAGTCTGATTTACAAAAGGAGTTAGTGACCTTGAGATACCGGGGCAGCACTCTTCTGACATCCACTAAGCAAATGTCCTGGTCTTTTTCTTGGCACTGTTCCTTAGAAAAGGAGGGCAGACAGACAGACAGACTGACTGACTGGCTATCTGATGGACATGAAAGCATGACACCACCTAGGGCAAAAAGGAGGGGACAGGCTGAATGTACACAGCCTCCTCAGAGAATGACAAGTAAGAATTCCTGCATGACAATGCCTGCAACTTGGAGATATGTCTCGCCAAGCAGATTATAACCATGAACAGTCTTAAGGGATAGACCTCAAGTATGACCCGCTTTAGGGACAAAGCGCTCAGAAATCAAGGCCTGGAGATCCCAGAAGGGTGAGTGAATGCAGGGGAAGATGCAAGTGTTATACCTTGCTGAAGAAAATGACACATATCCAGGAGTGAGGCTATATGCCAGTCTGCCACTGGCTCCCTGAAGGAAGAGGAGGATGCCACCTTGAACTTTCAGGGAATTAAGAGAAAGGCCCTTGTCCAGGCTATCTTGAAGGGAAGCAAGCAAGGAACGTAAGTCTGACATACTAGAACCAACTTACGCTTATGGTACTAATTCTCAAACAGGCACCAGAATGCGCATGTAGGCAAGGTTGGTAGAACCTCTCCTTGCTTTTAAAAGTGTGGAAACCACAGCAGGAGAATAGCCTTTACATGCTAAATGTCATCTCTCAAGAGCCAAGCTGTCAGCAAGAAGAGAAATGGGTCGTCCAGAAGGACTGGCCCATGCTGCAACAGCTCCAGGTTGTAGAAGTCACAGAGGAGGTTCCCACATCAGGTCCCCAAACTATGGCTTCTATGGCTGATCTGATGTCACTAGTATAACCCAGCCCAGATATCGCTCTGTGCAGCAAAGTACATGCTCCACTAGCAGCCACAGAGAAAACACATGCAACAGACATTGCTTTGGCCAAGAATGAACCAGGGCGGCAACACACTTGGAACCTGCTTCCTTGCAGAGACTGAAGAACCTATGCACTTTAGCAGTCGACCAGGTCACCGTCAGATAGCCACCTCAGGACGACCCCAGATATCCAGAATCTGCCAAAACGCAGAATGGTTCAAGTCTCACTCCCCTGGATCAAAGGCATGGTGACGAAAATCTACTTCCACATTGTCAATGCCCACAGTGTGCTGTGCTGCATCTATGAAATTTTCCTCAGGTTCCTGAAGTTTCCCTGATGGAACTGTTTAGGTCTTGAAGATTCCTGCTAAATTAGTCACCCCTTTGGCAAGAACATTATATTTGCCTCAGAAAAGAAAGAACGAACGAACAGTTGGACAAGGGTGACATGCGTTAGTTGACTTTAGATAGCTTGGAGTTGACAGCCTTCTTAGAAAATCCCGATTCTAAACAAGTATCTATAGCCACTTTGTTAATTACTTGTGTCAAGGAACCCGAAAGAGACTGGTTAATGAGAACGTACTTTAGAGCTAGAGATGTTCCGTTTATGGGTTGTCTTATACATATGCTTCCAGATAAAGCAAAAGTTACCCAATGGAGGCGGAAGAAACTTCTCATGCTGAAACCAGAGGTATCTCAGATAGGAGGTCTTTGCTTTTTAAGACTGTCATGTAAATGTTTAATGAAATATCAGGGAACTAGGTATGTTTTCTATGAACTTAAAACATCTTTTTGCATTTCTTTGTTTTAAGCCAGCCTCTGCTTAGACTGCCTTAGAATGCGGCATCTATAACGCCATAGATGGTTTGGTTCATTATGTATTTCGGAATCCATCACCCTTCAGCTATTTCTTTGAAAATGTGGAATTGCAATCCCCCATTGTTTTGAGGACTAGATAGAAGTCCATGTAATGTACTCCTTAGGGAGGTTTTCTTTTTTTGCCTCATTTCTGTTTTTTCGTCTGGGTCTCTTATTTTCTGTAACAAGTTGTTCTTTGCTTGTAATAAAACTTGGTAAATATAAAAAATAATTAAAAATAAAAAAGCAGTCTGGGAGTGGGGCAGTGTTTGGTTCCATAACAGTTTGTCAATAACATATTCCCAAGAATATTTTAAATAAGTTCAACAAATTTTCTGAATTCTCACTACATTTGGGCCTTTGCCCTCACACTTCACTTGTGGCTGTCAAACTATACTCTAACAAAGGAGAAATTAGACCTTACCTACTAATTGTCTTTCCTTGAGTTCTCTCCGGGCCAGTCCAGGCTACGGTCGGGTTGTCAATCTCCTTTAGCAGCTGAGGACTGTAATTCAGAGTTTTGATGACAGGCTAACCGGCTCCCCCTGGCGTGCCAGCCTCAGTCACACTACTGTCCAAGCAGCAACTAACCGAAATAAACAAAGCAACAAAAGCAACAAACACACCAGCGAACTGATCGCCCCAGTCAGCTATAAAGAATATCGGCGCCCCGCCCTGGTCGGATTGGGCCTGAAAGCCAAAACCAGCGCATGGGCCTATTTTTTTTTTTTATATACTGAACATAGTAGGGCTGTGATTTCCTTAGCGTATGAGGAAAAACACCCCGCGCAACCATCTCTCTCACTAGCAGCTCCAGATCCTGCCCATAAAGACCCCCTGAGAACCCGTCGAGACCCCCCCAAGCCAAATACACTTTCCTGAAAGGGAAGGGAAACTCGCAGATCCAAAGGGGAGGGTCCTGGACTGGCCCGGAGAGAACTCAAGGAAAGACAATTAGCAGGTAAGGTCTAATTGCTCCTTCCTCTTCGTCTCTCCGGGCCAGTCCAGGCTACGGTCGGGAAGTACCAAAGCAGTATTCACAGCCGGGAGGGACCTGCGAGACCCCCTAACACCACAGAGGTTCCAACAATCGCATCCCCTCGTGCCTGCAGATCCAAACGATAATGCTTAGTAAAGGTATGCAAGGACGACCAAGTAGCCGCTCGGCAGATATCCACCGGAGGAACCAAAGCCATCTCCGCCCAAGACGCCGCCTGCGCTCTGATAGAGTGCGCGCGAAGACCTCGCGGGGGCAACCTGCCCCCTGCCTCATACGCCGCACTGATCGCGCGTTTCACCCAGCGAGCGATAGAGGCCTTTGACGCAGCCTCACCCTTACGAGGACCACCAAACACCACAAACAACCGGTCCGACCTCTGAAAACTCTCCGTACGGGACAGATATTTACGGAGCACCCTACCGAGATCCAGCTTTCGAAGCCGGCGACCTGTACTATCGGTTCCCTCCCGAGGGAAAGTAGGTAACGACACAGCTTGGTTCACATGAAAAGGGGAAATCACTTTGGGAAGAAAGGCAGGCACTGTCTGAAGCACCACTTTCTCCTTGGAAAACAGAAGGTAAGGCTCCCTACAGGAGAGCGCCTGAAGGTCCGAAATCCTCCTAGCCGAGCACAACGCCACTAAGAAAGCCGTCTTCCAAGACCACTCACGCAAACTCACCGCCGACGCCGGCTCAAAAGGCGACTGTGTCAGAGCCTCCAACACCAAGTTCAAATCCCATGGAGGCACGACAACACTCTCCCACCTACCTTACCTCTATAGCAAGCCAAAGCCGCCAACTGGACCTTGAGGGTACTGAACGCCAAACCCTTATTGAGGCCCCACTGAAGGAACGCCAAAATGACCGGTAAGGGGGTGGAGAAAGGCCGCACATTCTGCTCATGACACCAGTTCTCAAAGATCCGCCAGACGCGAATATAAGCTAGAGAAGTAGAACGTTTCTTAGACCGCAGCAGGGTCTCAATTACAGCCGACGAAAAACCTCGACGCCGGAGACGGTCCTTCTCAACAGCCAAGCCATAAGCAAGAACAGATCCACCTGCGGTATTAAGATCGGCCCTTGGCTCAACAAATTGATGCGGCTCGGAAGGCGCCATGGCGGAGCAACCAACAGCCTGACGAGGTCCGCATACCACGGTCGGCGGGGCCAATCCGGCGCAATGAGAATTACCGTTCCGTTGTGCTTCGCAATTCTCCGTATGACCCGTCCGATCAATGGCCACGGAGGGAACACATACAGAAGCTGTCCCTCCGGCCAAGGTTGCACCAGGTCGTCGAGCCCCTCCGACATGTGCACCCTGTATCTGCTGAAAAACCGAGTCGCTTTGGAGTTGTCCAGAGTCGCCATGAGATCCATGACCGGCTGCCCCCAGCGAAGGGAGATGTCATGGAACACTGCCGCATTCAGTTCCCATTCCCCGGGATCGAGAAGATGCCGACTGAGGTAATCGGCTTGAACATTGTCCTTTCCGGCCACATGCGCCGCCGAAATAGCCAGCAGATGGGTCTCCGCCCACAGCATTAGAGCCTGACTCTCCATCAAGAGGTCCGCGCAACCGGTGCCCCCTTGCTTGTTGATATAAGACACCGTCACCGCATTGTCTGACCGCTCGCATCTCGAGACGATTGATCGATCACTCGGTTCCTCTTGGGACCAAAGCCCCTGCGTCACTTGCGCCAAGCAATGCGCCCCCCAGCCCGACAGGCTGGCATCCGTCGTCACTAACAACCATTGGGGCTCCCGCAGGGGAACTCCCGCGCGAATCCGAGTGGGGTCCAACCACCACTGCAGACTGACTCTCACGGGGTCCGGACGTTCCAGTTTCTGGGCGAGCGAGTGAATCTGCGGGGACCACCTGGTGAGCAACGACTGCTGCAGCAGACGCATGTGAGCCCGGGCCCACGGAACCAGATCTAAGGTCGCAGCCATTGAACCCAGCAACTGTAGGTACTTCCACGCCGTGGGAGCACGGACCCCCAAGAAGGCGCGCACCTGTCTCCAAAGCTTCTGCACTCTGTCCTCTGGCAGAAAAACGGACTCCAGAGCGGTATCGAACAAGGCGCCCAGGTACGTCAAGCGCTGCTGCGGGGTGAGATGACTCTTTGACTGATTGATCACCCAACCGAGACTCTCCAAAAATTGAATTACCCGGGTGGTTGCCGCCACGGACTCCGACCGAGATCCCGCTCGAATCAACCAATCGTCCAGGTAAGGATGGACCCGAATTCCTTCTTTCCTCAAGGCTGCCGCTACCACCACCATCGCTTTGGTGAACGTCCGCGGAGCCGTTGTGAGTCCGAAAGGCAAGGCCCTGAACTGAAAATGACCCATGGGCACGGCAAACCGCAGGAATCTGCAATGATCCGGCTGAATAGGGATATGAAGATAGGCCTCCGTCAAGTCTATAGATGTTAATAACTCTCCGGGACGCACCACCTGGATGACGGAGCGTAGGGTTTCCATACGGAAGTGGGGGACCCTTAAACAGCGGTTGACGTGCTTGAGATCCAGAATGGGACGAAAAGACCCTTCCTTTTTGGGAACTAGGAAATAAATCGAGTATCGACCTAATCCGTATTGGTCTACTGGAACAGGAACTACGGCCTGCAGCCGCAGCAAACGCTACAGAGTGGCTTGAATGGCCACTTGCTTCTCCGGAGACCCGCAGGGAGACCTGAGGAAGGCATCCTTCAGAGGCTGAGCAAACTCTAGGGCATAACCTTTGCTGATAAATCTCTAAGACCCATTGGTCCGTTGTAATGTCGGCCCAGACGGAAAAGAACGTCTGTAGACGGCCCCCCACTGGGACATCCGCCTGAGCCGGCCGCCCTTCATTGGGGCTTTTTGGAAGCGGACTGCGAGGGAGAGAAATAACCTCTGCCAAAACCCCTCGCAAGGGCTGCCCGCGGGCCTGCGCACGCCCATGTTGGTAAGGCACAAAACGAGACCCCCGGAACCTACGCGAATCTCTACCTTGCCCCCTGGCAAGCGCTCCGGGCCGGGAGCCTTTCGGGCGATCTTCCGGGAGACGCCCTCCGTTTGACTCCCCCAAATTCTTGACAATTTTTTCAAGCGCTTCCCCAAAGAGTAGCTTACCCTTGTATGGGAGTTTGCTAAGACGCATTTTAGAAGAGGCGTCCGTAGACCAATTTCGCAGCCAGAGGAATCTACACGCCGCAATCAGCGACGCCATGGACTTTGCAGAAATCCGCACCAAATCATAAAAAGCGTCCGCCAGATATGCCGCTGCTGATTCTAGCCAAGCGCCTTGCACGCTCGTGCCAGCCTCCTTGTCGGCAACCAAGTCCCCCTGCAACCATCTGATGGAGGCACGAGAGACATAAGCTCCACAAACCGACGCCTGCAGCGCTAAGGCACTGGAGTCGAACGCTTGCTTCAACAGGGCTTCCAACTTGTGGTCCTGAAGGTCCTTAAGGGCCGCACCGCCTTCCACTGGAATGGTAGTCTTTTTCGTCACCGCCACTACGAGGGCATCCACCTTAGGCATACGCAGCAGGTCCCTGTCATCCTGAGGAACCGGGTATAAGCGCCCCATCGCTCGGCTCCCTCTAAGTGAGGCCTCAGGATATTCCCACTCGGAATCTATCATCTGTCTGATAACCCTATGGATGGGGAAACAGCGCTGTTCAGGTTTAAACCCCTGTAACAGAGGATCCTCCAATGGTTCCTCAGACACCACGGGCAAGGTAATGTTCAGCGCCGCCAGGGACTGAGCAATCAGCGCCCCAAGCTCCTCCTTACGAAAAACCCTAAACATATTAGGGTCCTCACCCGGGACCAATTCTCCTTCCTCCATCTCACCCAAGGACCAAGCATCCAAGACCCCTTCAGATAGAAGCTCACCCTCTTCCATCTCCTGGGGTCCCTCAAGCGGCCCCTCGGAAAACTCGGGGTCCACCCCCAAAACTCTTTGAGATGAAGAGCCTACTCCCGGATCTGCTGGTGAGGCAGACCCCGTAAGGCTATTGTCCCTCAGTGGTAAAGCAGGGGTGTCCAGGCCTTGCTGCAGCTTCAACAAATAGACCTTGTGCATGGATAAAATGAAATCGGGCGAAAACACCGAAGGCAAACTCTCCTGAACCACAGGAGAAGGCCCCTGCCCCTCTACTAGCTGCGGGGAAAGCCGTTTCGATTTTTGCTTCCTTTTTGCGGGCTTGTCAGCAACCGCGGGAGGAACGGAGATAGGAGCCAAGATGGCCGCCGTTCCCGCCATAAACCCCGCTTCTAACGGTACCTCATAGGAAGCTTGTGAAGGGAGCTTAAAATCCATCGGACCCCCTAACAACCGCTCGACTGAACTACCAGCCCGAAAACAAGTCCGACAGATACCAGGACCCGATAGCCCTCGTCGACCCCCGCACTGTGCACAAACCGTCGGCACGGCGAACATGCGCCGGACGCCAAAACACCTGACAAGAGAAGCTGCCGCGCCACTAACCTCGACGAGCTGGCCTGTCCCGTTAAAGTTCTTACCTGAACCAAACAACCATATAATAAGGCTCTAATCCAGCATCCGCTGCTCGCGGAGGATTCAGAACCGGCAGTGGGAAGAGAAGGCTGCGACCTGGGGCTCCCAGATCCGCTTTTTCCCCTTCCCTCCGGGTATGGCCAAGAAGCTGCAGTGAGGCAGGCTCTACCTCCAGCTGTAAGAACGTTATAGCACGTTATGCCATCAATACCCGGTATAGCTGACCGTGGCAACCCAGCTAGGGCAACGCTGTCAGACAAACGAAATCACACACAAATGCTTAGGCTGAAATTCCTCTTGAGCATGCCGGAGCCAGTTAGCCACATCCTCTCTAGCTGCTGAGGACTGTAAGACTGGGGCTGGCACGTCAGGGGGAGCCGGATAGCCTGTCAGCAAAACTCTGAATTACAGTCCTCAGCTGCTAAAGGAGATTGACAACCCGACCGTAGCCTGGACTGGCCCGGAGAGACGAAGAGGAATAAATGGACAGAAGGTAATTTTATAACAGAGTGCTTAGGTGTTAGCCAGCTAAATTAACCTATTTTGCAAAGACATAGGCACATAGGTGTTTTTATAAAATAGCACAAAACCTGTAGAAATTGCACAGACATTATGCCTGCTTGAGGGTAGGTGTATAGGTCAGCATGTACTTTATGCACCTGAAGTGCATATATTATAAATTAGGTGCATATATTATAAATTAGGTACATAAATTATGACTCCACACACTGCTCCCAAACTCTTCCCCTGAGTACATCTATGCTACAAGTACGTGCCTTCTTGCACTACATACACCTTTAAGTGTGATCTAATTTTATAAGAGATATGTTACATGTGGAATATAAAAATTACCCTCACAAAGTAAGATTTGTAAAATTTTACAACTCCCTCCCTTCCCATATTCCTAAATAGGTATGCTGGGAGTAAAATACTTCTAACTAGCTGTAACCCGCATATGCAATTGAACACACATTCTCTTTGCCTCTTATGTCTCAGCACTGGACATGTGCTTGGGTACGCACTTAGTTATCACATTTTACGCCTCGTTCTGGTACCGCACATCCAAGCACATTAATACTGCAACATCTTGAGTCTGCTCCTACAACATCTCACAGATGCCACCTGGGCCAAGGCATCAAGCCCCTCGGACATGTGCTCCCTGCGTCTGTTGAAGAATTGCATCGACTTGGATTTGGCCAGGGTAGCAATGAGATCTATGACAGGCTTCCCTCCAGCATACCGTGATGTTGTGAAATACTGCTGCGTTGAGTTCCCATTCGCAGGGGTCTAGTGGACATGAGCCACTAACAGAGCCATCAGATGCTCTTTCGCCCACAGAAGGAGCCCCTGACTCTCCATTACAACGCCCGGAACTGGAAATGCCCCCTGGGCACAGCAAACCGCAAGAACTGCTGAAGGTCTGGTCTGATAGGAATATGAAGGTAGGCCTCTGTAAGATCAAGAGTGGACAGAACTCGCCCTGGCTCACTGTCAAAATAACCAAATGCAAAGTCTTCATTCAGAAGTGCAGTACCTGTAGGGTCCGGTTCACGTGTTTGAGATCGAGGATGGGCTGAAAGGATCCATCCTTCTTTGGCAACACAAAATAAATGGGAGTATTGACCTGACATGCACTGGTCTGGGGGTACCAGTACCACCGCCTGCAGCTGCAACAGCCGCTGCAGAGTGGGACAGACTGCTGTCCTCTTCTTCTGTGTGCTGCAGGGCGAGAAGACAAATGCGTCGGACAGGGGCCTTGCAAACTCCAGCACATACCCTACACGGATAATGTCCAGGACCCACTGGTCGGTTGTGATGGTGGTCCAGACAGAGTAAAACTGCTGTAACCGACCCCCGATCACCTCCGTTTGGACCAGATTGCCTTCATTGGGGTTTCTTAGTCGGGCCTGCTCCTGAACCCCCCGAAAGGGCTGCCCTCTCATTCCATAGCTGCTCAATCATACGAGATCATAACATCAACTACCATATATACGCAGACGACATAATGCTCTATGGACCAATCACAACCACCAACCCAACAAACGACCACCTGTCAGACTGCTTCATTAAGGTCTTACTGGCTACAAATGAACAATCAATCAACATCAAAAAAACTGAAGTCCTCATAGTAACCAAGGACCCAAACTTAACCCCACAACCACACCTCACCTTGGGAACCACCTAAATACAGATTCAACCCAACATAAAATATTTGGGAATCACCATAGACCAGGCACTCACATTTAATCCACAGATTAAAAAAAAAAAAGACTACCAGACCAGAACAATATTCCACAAAGCAAAAATGATACAATGGCTCAAACCACTCATTGATCCACAGGACTTCAGAACAGTCATGCAGGCTATGACGCTCCCCCACCTGGACTACTGCAATATAATCTATCACGGACTACCCACCACCCACACCAACCCACTACGGACTGCCTTGAACACCACTGCAAGAACCATCCAGAAAGCAAAAACACACGATCACATCACTCCAGTCCTGAGAGAACTGCACATACTACCACTCGAAGCAAGGATCAAATACAAATCTGCCCTGCTTATCCACAAAGCCCTCTATCAAACGCAGACTTCCCACCTCCGCTCCCTACTACCCCAGCCCACCCACAACAGAACAACCCGACAGACCACCAACACCATCCTTACTATTCCCCATGAACGAACAAAATACAATCAACAAACCTGCAACAGGGCTTTCGAACTGTACGCACCTTCCCTCTGGAACTCCCTACCGAGCCAAATCAGAAACAATGGTGACCTAGCCACATTCCGGAAACAACTAAAAACCATCCTGTTTCATGAATACCTGGGACCAGAAACAGACATCCATCATTGACAACCCCCAGTCCTTCTGACATATCCCTAAAACTACCTACTAAGAGACTCATGTCAATTGACAAAGTCATTACTATCTGTTCGGATCATCAATATTGGCCCCCTCAGTGACGGCACCCCCTCCCTGTAAACTGATTACTGTCCTCCCCCCCCTTTTTTTTTAAACCGCTTTGACCCGGTGAAAAGCAGTATATAAATGCAGTTAAATAAATAGCAACTCCTCTGGTAGGAAGTGGACCAAGATGCCCGGAACCTTTGGAAATCCCCCTTTGCAGACCTCCCGGTTTCGACCCTTTTGGGTGATCTTCTGGCAGGCACCCCCCCCCCCCCCCCACCTTTGGAGTTGCCCAAATCCTTTACAATCTTGTCCAGCACCTCCCCAAAGAGCAGCTTGCCCTTGTAGGGGAGCTTACTAAGTCGGGATTTGGATGAAGCGTTTGCTGCCCAGTTCCTCAGCCAGAGAAATCTGCATGCTGTAATCACCGAAGCCATAGTCTTTGAGGCTACCCAAATCAAATCATAAAAAGCGTCTGCCATATAAGCAGCGGCCGACTCTAGCTTAGCCCCTCTGAAGTCGTCTGACCTCCGGGTTCTGATGAAGTCCAGCTCTGGACACAGAGGTCTGTAGCGCCAGGGCACTAGAATCAAATGCCTGCTTAAGGAATGACTCCATTTTCCTATCTTGCAGATCCATAAGCGCCGCCCCACCTTCCAATCGGATGGTGGTTTTCTTGGTAACTGCCAAGACCAATGCATCCACCTTCGGCATCCTTAGGAGCTCCTGCTCCTCTTGGGGGATCGGATAGAGCCGCCCCATAGGGCGATTACCCCTTTAAAAAGATAGCCTCCGGATACTCCCATTCCGACTCAATCTTCTTCTTGTTCACTCTGTGAACAGGGAAGCACGCCTGTGCCCCTTTAAACTTTTGAAGTAGGGGGTCCTCAAGCAGCTCCTCTGCCACTGATTGTGCAAAATTTAATGCTGACAGGGAATAATGGGCAATGAGTGCTTCTAGTTCCTCCCTGTGAAACACCCGGAACACACTCGGGTCCTCCCCTTGAACAATTTCTCCTTCCTCCAACTCTTGGGTCCACGGATCACCCCAGAGCTCAGAAAGGTTTTCCCCAAACTCCTCTGCATCTCTCATACATGGGGACACCTGACCTTACCACATGCCACCATCATCCACTCCTTTCTCCATCTGGGAAGGCCCTTCCCCAGGATCTCCCTCCAGCAGGCACTCTCCTGCCGGAACCACTGAAAGCTTACTTGGAGGGTCCCCAGAGACCACCTGTTTCCTTTTAAGGCAGTATGCCTTATGCAGAGAGAGTATGAAGTCTGGGGTAAAAACAGGCTCAAGCACCTCCTGCATGTCAGAGATCCCTGTCCGAGGAGCTGAACCTGTCCCCACCAGTTTCTTTGGCTTTGCTTTGCCTTTTCCCCCATTTCTCCTGCTTAACGGAGTAAATGGCCGCTGCCTATGAAATGGCCGCTGTTTCCGCCAAAACCGCTGGCCTGAGCAACTCACCCCCGAATCCATCATTTCCATGTGTGCCGCCGAATATCCCTGCTGCAGCCGACTGCCCTGACACACACAAATCCGGCAGAACCCCACTGAAAAGAAATTTGAAACAACTTCAAATTGCCCAGAATGTAACTGCCAGAATCATATGTAAAGCCCAATTAACCGACCATATAACATCCTTACTATACAATCTACACTGGTTACCAATTTCAAGTAGAATCAGATACAAAACATTAATGATGACATTCAAGATAACTAACAATATCGCTCCATCAAACCTTTCAACATTAATTACCCATGCAACAAGCACAAGAACAAAAAGGGAACACTTATAGAATACACATAATCCCACCGACCTTTTGCAAAACAAAACAAGTCACGAGTAACAGAGCCTTCTCTTTTGTCGCGCCCATTTTGTGGAATGCCCTTCCCGACTCATTATGCACCACCAAAGCTTTACAAAGCTTTAGAAAGGAATTAAAAACACCGCTGTTCACTCAACACTATGGAGGAAACAATGGAAATAATGACACACAACAAACACCTCCAAATCCCTCCCTGGGCCACGACACACACCTACATTTCAAAGAAAAATGGAATTCTGCAATTTATTTATTTAGTTTTTTAATACTGCGCTCTTTAGAATCAGTGCGATTTACATGTATACTAACAGGTACTTTTTATTCCCAATCGACTGTTCAGTTAGTCCACTAAAAAGGAGCTCTCCCCAGCTGCTGGAGGGGGCTGACAACTCATTGATTACTGGACTGGACTGGACTGGAGGGACGACAGGGAAACTGCAACATCTTGAGTCTGCTCCTACAACATCTCACAGATATCTGCAGACAGAGAACAGCACTCAAGAGCATTATAGATATACACACACACACTATATATATATATATATATACACACACATATATACAAACACACAGTAATTGATTCACAAAACAACACTGGATGCTTTAACAAAGCTGTATCATCTTTTGTTTTAAATTTCAAAGACTTTATTAAGCCAACAGAACACATCATTACAGAGTACAGCCAACACAAAAATTTGAAACTATGCTATAGCTACCCACTGCAGTGTGTCATCTTTAAACATTTTAGAATTTACACTCCTTTTCCAAAAATCCCGCCCCCAGACATTAATGACAACAATCCTCCACAAATCCCAGAATTACACATCCACCAATCCCACTACCATCCCCCCCACCCCTATAAACTCCACCCCACCATTCCCTCCCTCACATCCAGCAATCCCAAACCATCATAACACAAATGATATCTTTACAGATGTTCCATCGGGGTTTATATAAACTCACAAAGGATTCCCATATCTGCTCAACCTTTTCCACACGTTTTGATCCCACTGCAGCAATTTTTTCCAGCCAAGTTGAAAGGGATGGGGCAACACTTGTTTCTAGGTCAAAGTCAGTTTGGCTGCATTCATAGTGTTTCATCAACTCCTGCTGTGCTATCCTCAAAGCTTCCTACAGGCATGTTAAACAAATAGATTCAGAGATCCCATGGTATCTCCTTTCCCACAAGCGTTTGCACCTGATACTGCACTCACTTCCAGTAGCCCTGATGTTTAGGGCATGTTCACCACGTCTCCAGTAATCACTAGTGGAGCCCAGAAATGCTCTAGCAATTCTATCCAGCATTATGTACCACCCATGCAAGATTTTATAAGTATTTTCTGCTACTTTTCACTGCCACTGAATTTTCTTTTAAGTCTACATTCTACCTCATCCCACTGTTGCTCAGTGTAATTAAGTCCCAACTCCCGTGTCCAATATGCCCTGTGCTTCCCCACCTGAAAGGCCTGTTTTTGTAAGCATCTATAAAGCAGCAAAATCAACTCCTTAGTATAAATCCTATTCTCACAGATAAAATTTAAGTCGGTGTTTTTGAATGCCACCTGATGCTTAATCTCTCCCCCTCCCACCCAGTGTGAGTGGTATCGGCAGACAGTTGGGCATTTCGAGTTTGTTGGGACCCCTTGAAAAAGCGCTATGCGAAACACTTAGTCGACAGGATTGTTGGCATCAGGGTGTTCAGTTTGAAGCTTTGAGATTTGAATGTGTTATGGAGTCTGCTTCAGCTACGTTTTTGGATGAAATGCTTTAGAGAAGAGCACTGTTGTACATTTTTAAAGTTTGACTTTTTAAAATATATCTAAAAAGTTAAAACTTTAAAAATATAAAATGTTGATAATTAATGAAAATTATTGAAGAGGAGTTTTTTTGGCTGTTGATGTGATGGAGATGGCATAGGTATGTTTTGCTATACCTGCCTGATCCGTGTATTCTGAAGCCTTTTTACTCCTCTTATCAATACTTGTGACAGGGTTGTTTATTGATATGGGATGTTGATACCTAGCCTATGTATATTTATAGTAGAGTGAATTGTTTTTGAACTTAGTTCATTTTCACTCTGAAACTGACATTTTTTTTGACTAAGGATGCGAAGCTAAAGTATGACCCTGAACTCGACTCGATAACAAGATAATGCTGCTATCTGTACTCTTACAGAATTTAATGAGAGGCCTTTATCCACTCCTACCTGTAGGCAGAGCCGGCCCATTCACTAGGTGAGCTAGGCGGCAGCAGCAGCATGGGTGGGTGACAACAGCAGCGGCATATATGGACAGCCGCGCCATCCCCCCCTCAGCTGACGCCGAATCCGTTTGGGGTGGGGAGGCGGGCAGCATTTCCAAAAGCAGCAGCAAAAAGTAACCACTTTTGGAAATACTACCGGTGCTGCTGCCCATCTCCCCACCCCAAAAGGAATTAGCGGCAGCTGGGGAGGTGGCATCAAGAGGTGGCAGGGGGTGGCAAGGCCGGCTCTGCCTGTAGAAATACCAATACATCCAGAATGGAAACTTGCAAGGGCTTTATACTATGCTCCCTTGCTCAATAATGTGTCACACTCTGATATATGCCAAGGAGGTTGAACGTTTACAGGCTCTTAATAGGGTAGCAATAACTGTTGTCGAATAGCTATGCTTTACTAAGCAAGCCCTTTCAAGAACCAAGCTGTAAGTAAGAAGTTATCTACTTGATTCATGCTCACTGGACCTTGTGAGAGAAGACATTTCCTGATTGGGAGTCTCCAGGGCACTGTTACTGTTAGGTGGATGAGATCTGCATACCATGGTCTGCAAGGCCAATCTGGTACTACCAAAAACCCACTGGACCCCCGTGTTTCTCTATTCGTTGTAACACTCGACCGATTAGTGGCCATGGAGGAAATATATAAAGTAAAGTAAAGTAGAGCATTCTGTGGCCATGGCTGCGAGAATGCATCTATTCACTCAAACATTCTCTCCCTTCTTTGACTGAAGAACCATGGACATTTGGTGTTTCTTGCAGAGGCCATCAAGTCCATCTCTGGTTGTCCCCACCTTCAAGATATGCTATGATAGACTGTCTGATTCAGTGACTATTCTCTAGGATCTAAATGATGATGATTGAAAAAGTCCGCTTCTACATTCTCTACTCCTGCTACATGCGTCACTATGGCTTGAAGATGTTCTGCCCAAAGCAGTAGTGGATCTCTATGGACAAAATTAAACTTCTTGTTCCCTCCTTGTTGACTGATGTATGCTGCCATAGTTGTATTGTCCGACAAGACTCTTACGGCTTTTCCTTCGAGATGGGGTTAAAAGGCCTGCAGGGCCAGAAAAACTGCTCTCATCTCTAAATGATTGATTGATAAAAATGTTTGTTTGTTGTTCTATTTCCCTTGAGCTATTTGTCCCTGACAATGAGCTCCCCATCCTGTGAGACTGGCATCTATCATCACCATTATCCATATTGGTGGGTCTAATGGAATGCCTGCCAATAACTTTTCTGGGCGAAGCCACCACTTGAGGCTTATCTGGGACTCCGCTAGAAAAGCAAGCCTTTGAGACAGCGGACAACTCTGCGGCCTCCACCATGACAACAATGCCCTTTGAAGTGGGCGCATATGTGCTTGCACCTATGATATTAGGTCCAAGGTTGCTGCTAATGAAACCTAGTATCTGCCGATACGACCACGCGATGGAAACTTTGCTGCACAGAAATATTCGAATTTGAATCTGCAACTTGATCATCTGCTCGTGCGGCAGAAAGACCATTCCCTGTCTGGTGTCGAACTTCACTCCCGGATGAATCAGTGATTGTGAAGGAATGAGATGAGTCTTGGCTTGGTTGATGACCCAACTGAGGTTTTGCAAGAGTTCTATGACTCTGGCTGTTACCAACTTTCTCTCCAAAGTTTTTGCCCTGACCAGCCAGTTCCAGTTGTCTAGATAAGGGTGCACCTGATGCAAGGCAGCTGCTATAACTACCATAACTTTCATGAAAGTTTGAGAAGCTGTTGCCAGGCCAAAACAGCAGAGCTTGAAACTGATAATGGCCCATTAGCACTACAAAACGAAGATAAGGTGAAATTAGACTTACCTACTAATTATTGTTCCTTGAGGAACTCCAGTCTAGTCCCGAACCTCTGGGTTGTGCTCCTCTTCCAGCAGCTTGGAGACTGAGAAACGTCATTCTTTTGATGACACTGGCAGATATAACCCCAGGATCCGTCTCCTTACTCCAGTAATCTATTGACAAAGCAGACTCACCGGAGCAACAATTAAGTAACTACTATTATACCAATAACTGTAAACTAACTGTATCAAAAACCATTTTGGGAGACTCCCTTTTCTTCCTGATCCCCCTTACATCAACCTAACTATGGTTAGAACTTCTCAGGCCCGCTCCCTCCCTTTTCGGAGCAAAGTGATGCCTTTATAACTCCTCTGATCAATTACTCCCCTTAGAAACCAGAACCCATACAGCGTAATTTTCTGCTTACCTGTGATAACTTGCTTACTTCAGGCTCTAGTCCAGAACGGAACACCCGGGCGGGTTACGGGACTAGACTGGAGTTCCTCAAGGAACAACAATTAGCAGGTAAACCTAATTTCACCTTCCTTATCGTCCCTCCAGTCTACTCCCGAACCTCTGGGGATGTAACAGAGCAGTGAAATAAATCAAACGGGAGGGACCTGCTATTCCAGCCTGAAGTACTGCTGTGCCAAAACAGGTATCCCTTTCCGCCTGGATGTCTAGAGGGTAGTGTCTTACAAAAGAACTTAAGGACGACCAGGTCGCTGCCTTACAAATTTCAACCGCTGGTACCAACTTATACTCAGCCCAGGAAGCCGCTTGAGCCCTAGTCGAATGAGCCTTCAGACCCTCTGGCACCAGCTTGCCCTTTAAGAGATACGCTGAAGCTATCGTTTCATTAATCCACCTGGCAATAGAAGCCTTCGATACCGCTTCACCCTTCTTTGTACCCCCAAAAAGGATAAACAGCCTATCCGACTTCCGAAATTCCACCATTCTCCAGATATATTTCTTCAGTGCCCGACGAACATCCAATAAATGTGATCGCTCAGCCGACCCAGCCTCAGGACCTCCCCCGAAAACTGGCAAAGAAACTACTTGATTCATATGAAAAGGTGAAACCACTTTTGGTAAAACAGATGGAACCAGCCTCAACACTACCTTAGAATCGTAAAAGGACAGAAATGGCTTTCTGCGGGACAAAGCCTGCAATTCTGAAATTCTCCTGGCCAAACATATCACTACCAGAAAAAACACCTTGAGAGTAAGATCCTTCAAAGATGCTCTAGACAACGGCTCAAAGGGTTCTCGCCTCAATGCTCCCAGCACTAAGGCAAGATCCCACGTCGGAATCACCTGACGACAAGGTGGCATCAACAGCAAAACTGCTCTTAAAAAACGTTTCACATCTGGGTGCGCCCCCATGGCCTCTCCTTTTATCTTACCTCTATAACAGGACAGCGCTGCCAACTGCACCCTTAAGGACGAGGCCACTAAACCTTTCTGAAAACCATCCTGCAAAAAATGCCAAAATTTCCAAAAACGAAGCATTCCTGCCCAAAACGGAGCCGTTTTAGCTTGTCCTCATAAAACGGCATTTCCCGCGCTCAGACCACGCGGTCGGGCCTTCTCACACCCACGGGATCAGCGGCAATGCGCCCGCTCTCCTGCGGCTTACCTCCACGTGGATTCAATCTTCTCCCCTCTGCCCTGGACTCACCCGGTCCTCCGGTAATGGCTGTTCTGAATGTCCCAAGTCAAACCTCAGTTTTTCACTGTTGCCGCTGCTATCCCCCCGGATCCTCCGATGACGGCTCAGAACGCTCACAAGAATTGACTTCTGGCGCGCTGCAGAGCCTAAGGCACCGGTTCCTCACCCATCTAAGAGGGATTGGGAACCGGAGCCTTTACCCCTTTGCGACTGTCTCCGCAGTGCTGCACAACTGAGCTCCGAAAAGGCAATTCGGTAGGGGAGGGGGGAGGGCCTTACCGCTCTAAGAAATTTAAAGAAATATACCTCCAAAGAAAAATAATAAATGTGATTTACATTAACTTTAAAGCAATTCAAATCCTAATCTCTCTAACTTCCTCAATTTCCTTAATTGCTCCTCTAGTGAGCCCCAAAGCTCCGGGCTCACCACCCTCCAGCTGCTTGGAGACTGAGAGAACTGGAGTAAGGAGGCGGATCCTGGGGTTATATCTGCCAGTGTCATCAAAAGAATGACGTTTCTAGGTCTCCAAGCTGCTGGAAGAGAAGCACAACCCAGAGGCTCGGGACTAGACTGGAGGGACGATAAGGAACATTGATGTTTTGCACATATGGGAATGTGGAGATATGTCTCCGTAAGGTCTAAGGCTGTTAGAAATTCTCCTGTTTGTACTGCTGCTATCACCGAATGTAAGGTCTCCATAAGAAAATGAGAAATCCTTAAAGCACGATTTACATACTTTAGATCCAAAACTGGACAGAAGGTGTCTTCCTTCTTGGGAACCACAAAGTAGATGGAGTATCGCCCTGAGCCTACCTGATGTAATGGAACGGGAATTATTGCTTGGATTTGAAATACATAAAGTGTCCTTGACTGCTGCTCTTTTCGCTGGAACCTTGCAGGGAAAAAGAACAAAGGCCTCCCTGAGAGGTTCTGAGAACTCCAAAGCATAATCTTCACGAATTATCGAGAACCCATTGATCTGAAGGAATGTGGACCGAAGAAGAATAGAAATGCCATAGGCAACCGCCTATTGGAACTTCCTCTACATGGGTCTGCGGTATCTCATTGTGCTTTCTTTTGACCTATTCCTGAACTGGTAAAGGCTCCCCGGCCACCTCCTCTTCCTCCACGAAAGGGCTGACCTCTTGGTGAATTTCTTGATCTCTGATACGGTGCAAATCTAGTGGCTCTATAGCGACGAAAATCTCCAAAGGACTGCCTTTAAACTTATACTCTGGAAGTCTAACTGATTTGGACTCCCTTAAGTCTTTAACCAACTTCTCTAAAGCTTCTCCAAATAAGAGTTTTCCCTGAAAAGGAAGCCAACTAAGCCTGGCCTTTGTGGAGATATCTGCTAACCAGTTGCTCAGCCATAATAAACGACAAACTGCTACCGTTGAAGCCATACTATTAGTTAAGGCTCTAATCAGATCATAATTTGCATCATGTTAGATATGCTGTTCCTGTTTCCATCCTGACTACCTCAGGCATCTGGGCCATATCTGATGGCAAAGATTCCATAAAGGCTTGCACCCAATGAAGGCATGCCCTAGCAACATATGCTCCACAGACTGATGCCTGCAACACTAAAGCATTCACCTCAAACACCTGCCGCAGCAGAGTCTCGAGTCTCTTATCCTGCAGATCACTTAAAGTAGCTCCACCTTTCACTGGAATAGTGGTCTTTTTTAGTCACGGCAGAGACTAGGAAAACCACTAAGAAGATGTAAGAGTTCTTTCTCTGCTGAATGTACGGGATAGAGGCGAGCCATAGTCTGTCCCCCACACAGACCAGCCTTTGGTGATTCCCATTCAGCCTCTATCATTTGCATAATTGCCCTATGGATAGGAAAGGCTGTTTCCGTGTTATGAATTCCTGCAATAAGGGATCCTCTAGCATCGGATCTGGAACCTGCAATTCAATGGGAATATGAAGCGCTTCTAGGGAGTGGGCAGTAAGACCCCCGAGCTCTTCCCTTCAAAAGACCTTCAATATGTGGATCCTCCCCTACTAGACTCTCTCTGTCCTCCAGACTCAATCCAAAATTAGTTTCATTTCCCCTTGAATATCTGAGGCTCCTTCTAAAGTTAAGACCTGCGGAGCCAACTGGCCAGAGGACAAAAGAGAGTCTTGCTGAATATTATAAGACACGGCAGCAAGGCTGCCTTAAACCTTTCTTCATCAAATAAGCTTTGTGCATTAATAGCAGTCCAGGGAAAAAGGATCTACGTCTCCCTCAGCTACAGCCTGTGTTGTTTTTTTTTCTGTTAATCCTATTGGAGGAACATCCAACAGAACTCGAGTATCTTTAGAACACATATCCTGTGCCACCGATCCACTAGAAATATCCATTACAGTGTCTAATTCTTCACTCTCTGCCAATCGAGAGATCTAAGCCCAGTGCCTTTCTAACGTTTTGAGCAAGCTGTTTCCTGCCTATAAATCAGCCTGTTCACACGTCTAGCAAAGCCCTAATGCTGACAAATGGCCTCAATGAAGCCTGTATGCAGCACTCACAGATTTTGATGGCATTCTATTTTAAAAATCAACTGCTCTTACCAGCACGGAGATTGCTGATGCTACTGACCTCAAAGAACATGCTCAATTCAAAAGCAGAAGTGCCTTGAACTCGAAACAAAAGCAAAAGTAAAAATAAACCAGATAATAAAGAACTGCCCCCGCAGCTGCCTCCTTGCAAACAGTGAGGAGAGTAGCAGAGTAATGGACAGGCCTGAGCAGCAATGGTCACTGAAGGCAGCAGTACAAGGCTCTTCCACTGCCAGATGCTGAAACCCCAAACACTGGGTAATCTGGTAGATCCCAGCCCTGACTCAATGCGATTGGGCTAGACAACTTTCAGTGTGCTTCATTTCCAACACAGCTCTGGGGCAGACCCCCTTAAGTGACAATGACAGCAGGATACCGCTGCAGTTAACTCCCCGTCTCTAATGAATTGTTCTATCTTTCCCTGTCTTTTTTTTTCCTTTTTATTTTTTTAAAATGCTGGAATTCTCATCCCCCTTTCTGCTTGGAGACTGAAGATACTGGCTTGGTAATAGGGTCATCCAATAAAGGGAATGAGATATCACCAAAACCTTGGAATTCTCATTCTCCAAATCTGCTGGAAGGGGGATAGAAACCCATTAGTCTGGACTGTACTGGAGGGACTTTAAGGAATAATGGTTTGAAGCTCACTGTTGCTCTTTGTGACCTTGGGCAAGTCACTCAACCCTTCAGGGACAGGAAGATAACTATAGTGCATGAACATGACTCACCTTGACCTACTACTGAAAAAGGCATGAAAAGTCCCTTTCTGATAACCTGAAATCATCCAACAACCCTATAATAAGTTCATTCTTAATAGAGGCCAACTATTCTTTTGGAGAAATTCAAGGGTAGCAATTTTCAAAGGGCCAACAAGCCTCTGAAATATCAAATGGAAATTACACTAACCTGGTAATTGTAGTTCCTGGAGGGTCCAGTTTAGTCCTCCAACATCGGGTAGTGCCCCTCCTCCTGCAGCCTGGAGACTGGACCAATCAAGTCTTCTGTAGTATATATGCAGACGGAGCTCCCAGAAGCCCCCAGTGTACTAGTAACAAAGCATACTTAACGAAGCAACACATTAGATTAATATACAAAATGACATAATGAAAATGACATAATTAAACAACAATTTGTTTCCCCCCCACAAAAATATCCAACTTTCTCCCCAAACGAGGAAGTCAGAACACTGTATTGCGCTGGAACCAACGCCCCAGAAATCAAAATACAGCTCCGTATCAGAAATCTCAGGAGCTGACTGAACACCTGAGAAAGAGCCATAGCCAAAAACGCGGCTGCAAAAAAGGTTCGAATGGCAAGAGGAACCGTCTTATGATCCACCGTTCGGAAAGCGCGCCGCATTTTTATAACAGATAGTCGGGAGGGAAGGAGGACTAAACTGGACCCTCCAGGAACTACAATTACCAGGTTAGTGTAATTTCCATTTCATGTTCGGTAATCCAGTTTAGTCCTCCAACATCGGGATGTAACAGAGCAGTTAAGACCGGGCGGGCCCTTGCCATCCGGCGCGCAGAACCGCTGAACAAAAGAGGAATCCCGAGCCGCTGACACATCTAAACGATAGTGTGTACTGAAAGCATGCCGAGACGACCAGGTGACCGCCTTACAGATATCTGCTGGCGGAACTAGGCTATACTCCGCCCAAGCGGTCGCCTGAGCCCTAGTGGAATGATCCAGTAGCCCCTCCGGAACAGACCGCTGCTGCAACAGATACGCAGACGCGAACGCTTCCTTGAGCCATCTTGCAAAGGAGGCCTTAGCCGCCGCTTCCCCTTTACGTGCACCACCGAAGAGCACGAATAGCCGGTCAGTCTTCCGAAAAGATTCGGTAGCCTTCAAATAACGACGAAGTGCACGACCCACATCGAGACGGTGAAGACTTCTGTCCGCCGACCCGACAGAGTGGGAAGAAAGAACTGGAAGAAACACTGCCTGATTCACCTGAATAGGGGAAACCACCTTCGGCAAAAAGGAAGGGACCGGGGAAAAAGACAAAAAAGACAAAAAAGGTTCTCGGCAGGACAACGCATGTAGATCTGAAATACGCCGTGCCGAACAGATGGCTACAAGAAAAACCGTCTTCAGCGTAAAATCTTTCAGAAACGCCCTACTCAGGGGTTCAAAAGGTTCACGAACCAGGGCCCGCATCACTAGATTCAAGTCCCCCGGAGGAACGAAAATCCTGCGGGAGGGCTGCAAATGAAAAACAGTCGTAAGAAAACGACGTACGTCCGGATAAGAACCGCGGAGACGGCCTAAAACGTTGCCTCGATAACGAGATAGCCGCCAACTGGACTTTCAGGGAACTAGCCGCAAGGCCCTTATCAAAAGCAACCCGAAGAAACTTAAAACGACGGAAACGGAAACCGTCGCCGCCCGGACTCCACACCGGGAGCACCAGTCTTCAAAGATCCCCCAAATCCGAACGTAAGTAAGAGAAGTGGACGTTTTCCCCGCCCGCAGTAGGGAAGAAATCACCGCGGGGGGAGTAACCCTTCTTTTTCAGCCGAGCCCTCTCCATGGCCAAACCGTAAGCGAGAATCGACCCACTTGGGGCATCCGCAAGGGTCCCTGAAAAAGAAGATTCGGCAGCGTGGATAGGAGCCAAGGAATTTAGTCGCTCAGCCGGACCAGATCGGCATACCAGGGCCACCCAGGCTAGTCCGGGGCCACCAGTAACACTCGACCCCGATGGCCCTCGATGCGCTGAACGACCCGGCCAATCAGAACCCACGGAGGAAAGACATAAAGAAGGCCGGACGTTGGCCACGGCTGAATGAGAGCGTCGAGCCCCTCGGACATGCGCTCCCTTTGCCTGCTGAAGAAGCGTCCTGTCTCGGTCGATTGAAATGTCGCCATGAGATCCATGAAGGGCGCCCCCCCCCCGACGAACTATTTGCGCGTAAACTTGCGGGTTTAGCTCCCACTCTCTGGGGTCCACCCGCACTCTGCAGAGAAAATCGGCCTGAACATTGTCTGCGCCTGCAATAGGCGCTGCCGAGATGGCCGGAAGACGAGACTGCACCCAATTGACCAAGGCCATCGCTTCTGATTCCAGGGCCATGCTGCCGGTGCCCCCTTGGCGATTGATGTAAGCTACGGTGGTCGCAACGTCCGAGAGGACTCGCACCGGCCGGTCGAGAACTAGGGCTTTGAGGCCAAGAGGGCTAGCCGCACCGCCCGCAATTCGAGGCGGTTGATCGACCAAGAAGTCTCCAGGGGAGACCATTCCCCTTGAGCGAAGCGGGTCTCGCAGTGAGCCCCCCAGCCGGTTAAGCTGGCATCCGTTGTGAACGGAACCCAAAGTGGAGGCTCCAGGGAATCCCCCGCGCCAGGTTCTCGGAGGAGAGCCACCACCGGAGTGATCGGCGAACCGCCCTTGGGCAAGTCAATCTCCTGTTCAACGAGTCGAATTGGTTGGACCAACGGCGCAGCAGAGCACTCTGCCGCGGGCGCATGTGGAAGCGCGCCCAGGGCACCACCTCCAAGGTTGCTGCCATCGTACCGAGGAGCTGTAGCTATCACCATGCAGACGGAGCGGGCATCCCCCTGAAGAGTCGGACAAGAGACCGAATGCGGCGCTCCGGTAGGCACACCAAGCCCCGTGCTGTGTCGAGGCTCACTCCCCGATACTCGAGATCCTGAGTCGGGCACAGACAACTCTTGCATTCTTTCACCACCCAGCCGAGGGACCGCAGCAGAGCCACCACCCTGCTCGTGACGTGCACACACTCCCGACTGGACTTTGCCCGAATCCACCAGTTGTCGAGATACGGATGGACCAGGATGCCCTCTTTGCACAAGGCCGCCGCGACCACTACCATCACGTTTGTGAAGGTGCGGGGGGCCGTGGCGAGACCAAACGGCATGGCCGGAAATTGGAAGTGGCCCCACGGAAGAGCGAAGTGGAGAAACCGTTGATGAGACGGCCGGATGGGAATGTGTAATGTGGTCTGCAGCGGCTGTGGAAGATCCTGCAGCAGGGGCTCTGAGGAGGGGGGAGATAAGGTGCTGAGGGACCCAGCTAGCAACGCAGTGGGTATGGGGAAAGCCTCCGGGATGCAGCGTGCAGGTGTAACACAAGCAAGCTATTAATGTACCCTTCGGCTGATTACATTTCACATATAATACAGCCAGAGAAAAAAGCATTGTAGAGACTTAAACCACCTTTCCTCTTCTTGTGTGGGGTTTCATTTATTTATTTATTTATTTATTTTTTTGCATTTAAAACAAAAAGCAAGGAAGGCTCAGGGAAACCCAAGACTGTTTAAGAAAAGGATTTTGAAACTCCACGTGCCTCCACAGCATGATTAAGTGTGTGGAAACTGCTGTTTAGAGCTGTTTCCTCTAAAAAGAAACACTGAAGAGAAAAACAAAACAGCCGCTGGCACCGAAAAACTGTCAGGTATTCGCAGAACTGAGAAGGGAACTGTCAGTCATTCACTGTGCTGGCATAGAGAAACTTTCAAGGTCAGGGTAAGGCAATTACAGTGACTGAAAGTAGGGAAATTAGAGTGGGATCCCTCCGCAGCCATTCAGACCTCCATGGTAGGGGCTGAAAGGTGTTTCTGGGGAGGGATGTAGAAGCTCAATCCAGCCATAGGAAAATTACAGTGAGCATGCTTAATTAGGCCGAGCCCAAAACAGTCAGGATCCAAAACCCTGACTTAAAACCTCAACCAAATGGTATATTGAATAAGACAGGTACAATAATCAGTAGGACGTACAAAGTAACCCGGCTGCAGTTTGTGGACTAAAAAGTCAAAGTAGGCACTTCCAAACTCAGGGGCAGCCGGTCCGGATACAGCTGAAAGCATCCCAGAGCAGCTGAGGCAAGGAAGAAAAAACAAAAACAGAGTACTCACAGTTTTCTTACAGAAAATGATACCTGAACTTCCTGGAGGTATCCAAACTCTCGTGGTAAAGACTCAGTGCAGCGTAAAGCCAATGGAGAGCTCCCCCGAAGCCAAGCTCCGGAGTTCCCAAGTTCCTCAGGGGAAGCAAGATGCTGGGGGAAGAGCAGAGCTGATGCCTGAGGTCCCTGTGTTTCTTCTGACAGCCTATGCAGCGTAAACCTGAATAAGGCACAGGGAGAACTAAAAAGAAATAACTGCGTCCCGCAGGAACAGGCATTTAACAATATTCCCCATAATAGGTAATGCCTCAGCCAGCCTTCTTTGTTGGGCACAGTGGGGAATGGAACCCATGAGCCCTGCACCCTTCGTCAGTGACTCAGCATTGTACTGTGACTCTGAATTGCATACTGTTCTCTATCCATGCCTTCTGTACTTTTTATCCATTATGTTCATACATAGGCAGAGAAAAAAGTAACCTCTGCACAACTGACATCTAGCAAGTGTTGTGGAAAAAAACTGAAACAACAATATAGCTTTTAGAAGCCAGCAGAGAAGTAATCTGGCTTCCCGCCAAAAACCGAGGCTCATTAGCTATTCAAAATGGCCACCAGCAAAAATAAAACACCAAAAGAGTGAATTAAAACCCCCAAAAGCTAAGGAATTAACTTAAAAAGTCACAGAAGAAGGTGGGAGGGTTGCAGGCATGAGAGAAATGCCTAAAATCGCTGAAAAATCAAGAAAAATCAATCGAGTTACCACAGAGCTGCAAACAGCAGTGGGAGAAGACATTCCAGGTCTAAAGAAACTGCAGCACAGCTCTTGCAGATGCCAGAGTCAGTCATTGTACCTCTGCGGGACCCACAAATCACACATTGAGGTTTGGCAGCCATGCTAAGGCAACCTGCTTCCAGGGGGAAAGAAGGAAACAGGAACAGGGAAGCCCACAGCAAAGGGACTAACCGTATTCAAATCAGTACAGCTTTAAATTTAAAACGTTTTTGTTTTTTTTTTGTTTTGTTTTACAGAAAACAAAATACTCCCCAGAATCCTAGGGGTGCCCTGAGCAAAATCGCCAGCAAAAGAAACCCCAAAAATGCCAGGGGAACCCGTGCACAAGTGTTAAAAAGTGCCCTTAAAAAGCACACTTTAGAAATCCAAAATGGCCGCCGCACTTTTTCACCCACAATAAAAAAAGGCGCGAAAATACAAAGGTAACCAAATAATATGGAAAAGAAAGAAAACGACCCTCTAATACAGGGCAAGCGAAAAAAAATCAGGAAAAAGTGCAATTCGGAAGCCAGGGGAGCCGACAGAGCCTCTGACAATGCAAAAAACAACAGAGCTGAAAAGATAAAGCAAGGAAAATTCCTACCAGCTCAGGGAACAGCAAGGAACTCAGCCAACTCCTCCAAGTGACAGGCAATGCTGTAGCAGGTATGGCTCTTCCCCGAACAGTCTTGGGGAGAGCTCAACCCAGGTTTCAGATATTCCCATGCAGGAAGGCAGGAGCCCAATGCAGGTCTGGCTTCCCCCAGGATGTCCCCTGTGGCAATGCTCCTTTGTTTTTTTAAAGATACAGCTACCTAGCAAAGAAATGGTAAATAAAGGACCCAAAATAAAACCCCAAAAGAACTAACTAACTAGTGTTGCTCCTTCAAGTGTCACTTAGTGTGCCCAGAAAGGGCACAGAAGTCTGCAAGCTGCCAGGAGACTGGACACACTGGGGGCTTCTGGGAGCTCCGTCTGCATATATACTACAGAAGACTTGATTGGTCCAGTCTCCAGGCTGCAGGAGGAGGGGCACTACCCGATGTTGGAGGACTAAACTGGATTACCGAACAGGAACAGAAGTATTATGGAAGAAACTTCGGAGCTCAAAATGGGTCTGTATCTTCAAACAGAAGCCCAGAGATGGTCCAATGGCTAGTGCCAGTGATGTGCATAGTTATACATAGGAGCCTGGTTTGATCCCCAAGTTAGCTGGAATGCAGTGGCAGAAGCAGTTAATAGTTATCCTTCAAGAGTGATACGTACTATTTGAATTGCAACTGCTAACCAGGTAAGTGCTGCTGAACATTTTCTGTTACTGCTTCAACACTATCTAGATACTATGAGTTATCCATATAGCAGCCATTTCCAGTGCTATTATGTGAACAGCTTTAAGGATAGCTTAGGACAGCAAAAAGAGCTGAATCCTGTTTCAATGATAGTACCAGCACTGGTTGCAGTATCCCAATATTCAGCTCTAGCCACTATCCAGATACTGGCACGGAATAGTCAGATTTAACTTAGCCATGACCGCTGGCACTAAAAACAACACACACTGACAGTCCTGGCTAAATACTGCCCTGACAGCGTACTGGTAAAAGGTCCTTGACTGTCACTAATATGGCTGGTCTAAGGAAGGTTATGAAAAAAACTGAGAAAAATTCCTCACATTCCTATTCGTGCACACGAAAGATCACAGTGCCCTAATCCAACAGACTGGTTGTAAATGAGCTTAGAGTCCAGAGTAGGATAAAACTGTAGGGACCAAGAAAAACGACAGCCTACTACCCCCACAGCTGTCACAGGTCATAAGGGGATTTCAAAGAGATTTGAATGGGCCCATGTATTTCAGTTACAAATTCGAGATATAAGACAGGACATCAGGGAAGAAAAGAGGCAGGTCAGATATCCTCAAAGCATGTTGTAGAGGGTAAGAACCAGGGATATACTACAGAAGGGGAAGGTCAATCAAAGGCACAACAGGAGAAGTATTCCTGCTGTCAGCTTTTATTACTCATTGGGGTATGTTTACTAATTGGCGGTAGCGGCTTCCGTGCAATATCGGAGCCATGTCCCCATTGAAGTCTATGGGGCCACGGCTCCGATATCGCACGGAAGCCACTACTGCCGATTAGTAAACATACCCCTTTGTATAGTGCTACCAGGCGTGCACAGCACTTTTTCCCCTACTACTTGGAACTTACAATCCAAAATCACAAATACAGACCAAAATCACAAATCAAGGTTTTCATAGAACAATGAGAGCATGTCAATCTGGTGGGAAATGTTGGAGAGGCTGTTTTACCTAAGTATAAGGAATTGATGAATCAGTCAAAAATTAAATCTTTGCCCCAGAAATACCTACTGTTACACCTCTCCTCGAGAAACCCTCACTAGACCCTATCCATCCTAATTATTGAATCATCTCCCTCCTCCCCTTTTTTTCTAAACTACTTGAATGTGTGGTCCACAGCTGTTGTCTTGACTTTCTCTCCTATCAAGCCCTTCAGGATCCATTGCAATCTGGCTTTTGTCCTCTACATTCTACTGAAACAACTCTTGCCAAAGTTTCCAGTGGTTTGTTCCTGGCCAGTCCAAGAGCTTATTACTCGATCCTCATCCTTCTTGACTTTTCTGCTGCTTTTGATACTGTTGATCACCACCTTCTCCTCGCTTGGTTTTAAAGAGCTCTGGTCTGTCCTGGTTCTCTTCTTATCTCTCCTACTGCACTTTTAGTGTATGTTCTGATGGATCCTCCTCTACTGCTATCCTGCTCTCAGTTGGTGTATCCCAAGGGCTTTCTTGGGACCTCATTTTTTCTCTCTACATCCAGTCCCTTAATGCACTCATCTCCTCCCATGGTTTTCAGTACCATCTTTACGCTGACAACCCTCAGATCTACCTCTCTATACCTGAAATCTCTCCAGGAATCAAGGCCTGTATCTCTGCCTGCATTGCTGCCTAAATGTCCCTCCACCATTTGAAACCGAACATGGCCAAAAACAGAGCTTCCCTTTCCCCTAAACCCACCTTCCCCCTTCTCCTTTCCCTGTTTCTGCGGATAACATTCTACTCCTCACCGTTTCCTTGGCTTGCAACTTTAGGGTAATCTTTGACACCTCCCTCTCTTTCTCCACATACATTCAACAGATAGTTAAAACCTGTCGTTTCTTTCTCTAACATCAGCAAAATTTGCCCCTTCCTTTCTGAACATACTACTAAGGCCCTTATCCACTCTGTAGTCACCTCCCACCTAGACTATTGCAACCTCTTCCTTGCTAGTCTTCCTCTGAATCATCTCACTGCCCTTCGATCTGTTCAAAATTCAACTACGCAGCTAATCTTCTGCCAGTTTTGCTATGCTGATGTGTATTGCCTCGCCAGGATATTAAATTCAAGAGCAAACAGCCACATGTGCATGGCATTTAATGAGACAATTAGCTAGACAATATAACAATATAACAATAAGTTAGTGATATTACAAGGACAAAACAACAGATGATATGACAATAGAACAATGGATCACCAAACTCTGATATCATCGCAGCCCCTTTATCATCAGCCGGGAGAGCTACAGCGAAGGCTGGAGAAAAGTCTTAGATTCCTCACGCGCTGGCCAGGCGGACATCAGCTCTCTGCCTGCCTGGATTTTTCTAGCTCTTTTTGTAGGCTGTATCAAATATGTCACATCTGGACCGCATGACTCCTCACATGAGTTTTCCCTACAATTATTCTCCATGCCATACACCTTTGATAACCAGTAATTTCTGACTAGTCCTTCTCCAGCCTTTGTTTGTTCTCTGAGTTAATAAACAATTCTGGTCAGTCACTACCTACACCTTTGGTCTCCGGGCTAGTAAACAATTCAAGTACAGCTGGCTCAGCATGATTCCTCACATACGGGATGGTTCAAAAGTTCAATATTCCTTGCTGATTCAAAGAAATCTTTAAATTTGTAATACATCATGTAACCCTTTTTCTCAAGTCACTTGATTGGCTACCTAGACGTTTCCATATCCAGTTCAAACTTCTCCTTCTGACCTATAAGTGCTTTCATTCTGCTGTTCCTCACTACTTTTACTCTATCTCTCCCTACACCCCTCCTTGGGAATAATCGCTCTTTTAGCAGATCGCTACTATCTGTGGGAGGAGTGGCCTAGTGGTTGGGGCAAGGTACCACAGGCTGGAAGGTCGGTGGTTCAAATCCCACTAGAGGACAGCAACCTTGGGCCGGAAGGACTAGGGTTTCTAGTCCCACAGGTGCTCCTTGTGGTCTTGGGCAAGCCACTTAACCCTCCATTGCCCATGTTCCCTGTAAGTATTAGTGTATGTGTCTCATATCCCCTCGTGTTAAAATGTATCCCCAATTGTGTTGTGACCACTTTGATTGAAGGATAAGGTGGTATACAAAACTGTCTAAATCTATGCTTTTCTCTTCCACTGTCAACTCCAGACTCCAACCTTTCTACCTTGCTGCTCCATATGCCTGGAACAAACTACCTGACTTGGTACATTAGGCTCTGTCTGAGGCTCTTTTCAAATCCAAGCTAAAATATCACCTCTTCCAGGCTGCTTTGGATCCTGATCTGCTTAGTCTCCTACTCTCCAATTATGCCTCTTTACCATATTCTAGTCATCTGTTGTCTTGACTGGATTGTAAGCTCTGATGAGCAAGGACTGTCTCTTACATGTCTCCGTACAACACTTCCTATTTCTTGGATGATGATGATGATGATGATGATGATGATGATGATGACGACGACGACGACATAGGCAAACAGGACATTCGTCTGCCTCCTCCCCCCAGATAACAAGCTTTTTGCCCTATTGTCTTACAAACCAATAAACACCCTACTCACGTTGTGGGTTAAAAGTGGCTGTAGCTTTATTATTGTATCAACATACCTCAATGTAATCAACAGACTTAAAACAGGGGCGAGGTTCTGGTCTAGTCACCCAAGCCAGCGTATGATGCGTCATTCTTCCTTGGCACCAAACCAGCTGGACATGGGAGCTGAGACCTGCCTTGCCAAGCTGAGATGGGCCCACCCCCGTACCAGCGGGCATGCCGTGTTGTCTTAGGGGACCACCTAAGCCAGGTCAGCTGTCGTGTGGGAAGACTTGCTGGGGCACCCTGCCTTGGTGGCAGCTAGGGTATCCTGCCCCTTGTCTGTGCTCTGCGTGTGCTTGTGGCCTGGCTTGGGTAACCATCACTGGTGCGTGGAAGCTTCTCTTTCATGAGCCCCCCACTATGGCAACCTTCGTGGGGTAAACAAGCTCCAAGCTGGCCTGCAGAACAGCCTCCAGTATCTCATGCAAGTCATTAAGGAAGAGGTCAAGACCAATCAATGATAGGTGGAGGGGATCACTGATAAAGTACCCAGGCAATGGGAGGTGTGCCCATTTGTGCCGAATCAGTACCATCTTTATGCTGACAACCCTTGGATCTACCTCTCTATACCTGAAATCTCTCCAGGAATCCAGGCCTGTATCTCAAGCACGCAGAATGCTCAGGCTGACCTGCCAATTGATCTTCTTGCATTCTCTGCCCCAGAGGCGGTATCCGCCCATTGAGGAAAGGAATGAGGTCAGACCAGATGAAGAGCATGCGGGGGAGGCTGCAGGCCATCTAGGAGAGGTCTGCTCAGACATGGTCAATGAGCTGTTACCCCCCCCCCCCCCGGGAAAGAATTCAAGGAGGGTGATATTTCTAGCAAGGCCCCCAGTTACCCAACAGTCAGGCCAGAGGGTAGTAGTCCAGGTACCCTGGAAGAATATGCCGAATCCAGAGGCCCCCGCCGCATTCATGACGAGGTCCAATTCCAAGTTGTTGTACCACCTAATACCACATGTTCACACCATTGAACGCATTGAGAAAATGTGATCAGACATCCAGGTCCTGCTCGAGTCCCTGAGAGAGGCTAAGACGGTGGTATCTCTTGCACAAGCCAGCTATCGAATGTGCGAGGTGTCTCAGGAAGGGCCATCCCATAGGGATCACTCTAGAGATGAAATTCAGAGAACAGATAAGCGACTGGGCTATCCAGAGGGCAATCTTCTGTAAGCCTCTCAAAAGCAGCAATTTTTTCTTGGAGGTCTTCCAGTGCTATGTGGAGGGTCGCTGGGGGGGTCCAACCCGGTATCTGCATTCAAGCGGATGTAGGTTGTATGGGCGGTTCATCCAGGCCGGTGGCACTCAAGCTTTGCCTGGGAGTCAAGGGCGGTAGGGAGGTGGCCAGGGCTATCCTTCTTGCAGCAGCAACTCCACTCCCAATCACTAGGGTCTCAGGGATGCCGGCATATCTTGCCGGGAGCTTAAGAACATAAGATATGCCATACTGGGCCAGACCAAGGTCCATCAAGCCCAAAATCCTGTTTCCAAAAGTGTCCAATCTAGGTCATAAAGTACCTAGTAGTTTCCCCAAAAGACACAGGTTCCACAATGCTTGTATTGGGTTAAGAAGTTATATCTTGGGTCCTTTTAATAATGGTTTATGGACCTTTCCTCCAGGAACTTGTCCAAACCTTTTTTAAAACCGGCTACATTAACAGCTTTTACTACATCCTCCGGTAACAAACTCCAGAGTTTGATTACAGGTTGAGGGAAAAAATATTTTCTCTTATTAGTCTTAAATAGGTTACCCTGTAGCTTCATTGCATGTCCCCTAGTCTTTGTATATTCTGATGATGTAAACAATCGATCTACATTTACCCATTCCACTCCATTCATTAATTTATAGACCTCTATCATATCTCCCTTCAGCCGTCTCTTTTCGAGGATGAAGAGTCTTATAACCTTTTTAGCCTCTCTTCATAGGGGTATCCTTCCATCCCCTTTACCAATTTGGTGTCTCTTCTCTGTACCTTTTCTAATAATGCTATATCCTTTTGAAGATACGGCAACCAGAATTGCACACAACGTTCAAGGTGCAGTTCAACCATGGAATGATACAGAGGCTTTTCCATTCCTTTCCTTATGATACCTAGCATTCTGTTTGCTCTCTTGGATGCCGCTGCACACTGAGCAGAGGGTTTTAACATGTCATCCACGATGACACCTAAATCTTTTTCCTGGGTGGTGGTGCTTAATGTGGAACCTTGCATCATGTAACCATAGTTTGGGTTTTTCTTTCCTAGGTGCATAAGTTTGCACTTGTTCATATTAAATTTCATTTGCCATTTGGATGCCCAATCTTCCAGTTTATCAAGATCCTCTTGCAATTTTCCACAATCCTCATGGGTTTTAACAACTTTAAATAATTTTGTCTCATCTGCAAATTTGATAACCTGGAAATGGGAACAACAACGAGTGAGATTATTCCCATTTCCAAGCAGCAGACCCAGTACAGATCCCTGGAGTACTCCACTATTCACCTTTCTTCACTGGGAAAATTGGCCATTTAGCCCTACCCTCTGCTTTCTATCTTTTAACCAGTTCCTGATCCACAATAGTACACTGCCTCCTATCCCATGACTTTTTAGTTTTGCCAAAAGTCTCTGATGAGGGACCTTGTCAAAGGCTTTCTGAAAGTCCAGATACACTATATCAACTGACTCACCTTTGTCTACCTGTTTATTCACACCTTCAAAAAAACATAACAGATTAGTAAGACAAGATTTTCCTTGTCTAAAGCCATGTTGGCTGTCTCCCATTAAGCCATGACTATCTACATGTTCAGTAATTTTGTTCTTTATGATGTTTTCTACCATTTTTCCCGGTACTGATGTCAGGCTCACCGGTCTATAGTTTCCCGGATCACCCCTGGAACCCTTTTTAAAAATTGGCGTTACACTGGCCACCAATGTTCCCTCTAATTTTCTGTAGGCTGTGTGCGCATAAAATATCAGCTGTGCAGCTTTTGAAGGAAGGTTCAATTTTGTGTGCGCGCCACATAATGACACTCAGAGTTATATACTTTAAAATTTGACTACACGTCAGAATACAGTATGTACACCACATTGATTTTAATCAAATTAAATGAAAATAGACGATTACTAAATGAAGCGGAAAATTTCTAGTAATTACAATCACAAATGTGGTATTATTTCAGTTAATTTTTATTGAAAGCCATAGTTATTTCATGTAAATAATTTATGTATGGAAGAAGAGTTCATTCTCAAAATTTTTCTCTTTGATCTTTCAAATTTACCCATCTGAATAAATTTTATCAAGGTCTACTGATCCGCCATCTTGAAGATGACTTTTAACAAGCATCAGCATTTCCAAATGCTCTAAATGTAAGCGATTCCTTATTTTGGTTTTTAAACTGTTCATCAAGCTGAAACCACGCTCACAATCTGCACTAGAAGCCAAAAATGTTCCACCAATATCCATCAATTTCGCTAAATCTGCAAAGTGAGCATTCTAAAACGCCAAAGTCACCATATCCGGAAAACTGTTTATCAGTTTGCTTTGATTTTTTCTGAGACGAAAAACTTGAAGTCATTGAACTGCTGAATAACAATATGTTCCTCCATAAGAAATTGTTTATACTTTAAGCAGAGTGATCGACGTTTTCCTGTTCCTGCACCATATTCATGTTATAATATAAGAAAAAGTCGGCATTAAGAATACATATAAAGGTCAAATAAATGATTAAAATATCTTAAGAGAACATATAAACCCTCAAGTAGTTAATACTAAGATAAACATAATCAATAAATAAATGAGAAAACAAGCGAAGACAAGGGTGTGATTAATGACAAAATGGAAGCGCACCTCTGTGTTCCAATATGCAATTGAAACCAATCCGTGTCACTAAAGAAAATAGATAAACTATGTAAAACCATGATCAAAAATGTTAAAACTGCAGCAGTAGAAGGAGTCAGCAGAACCAAGGAACCAATTGCATATATATAAAAAGAACTATTAGGTGTATTTAAAAAATAAATATAATATAACTTGAGATTATCAACTATAAGTTGAAAAAGATTAAGAGAATTGAAACTCAAACTACCAAAAAAACCCTGCTTCCTCCCCCCCACCCCCTGATGAAAACTAACTTACCCTAATCAAACTAAGTAAACTAAGCAAATGAAGGTTCTCAGCAGAAATCCTGAAAAGACCGCGAAGGAGAGTCCCCCCTCGAGCCCCCTTCCTGCTCAGTACCGAAGTCTCCAGGAAACAGCCATGAATCTCCCACACAGCTGCTATGCCTTCCTCAACCATGCAGCCCGCAGCCGTGCACTCAAAAACACCTACAGAGGCCTTCTGCCTAACATGGTGCCTACCAGCTCCCGAAATTAGCGATCCAGACCGACAACCCTACCTGCATTGTCTCTGCCATTGCCTCCGTTCTGCAAAAGGGGCTCTGATGCTGCCTGTCTGCCCTGTGCTCAGCTGTGCTCCCTAGCTTCAGCGACAAGGAGAGGGCCTGGAATCGCTTCCTCCGGCTCAATGTAGACCACGCGGACGACCAGGGCAGGGAATGTGAAGCCACGTGGCTGGCTGGCGGTGCCTCAGACAGCCTCCTCTGCCCCCGCCTCCTAGTCCTAGGCTCCTTCCTGTTCTCCTATTGGTCGAGGTCGGACTCATGACGTGTCACGTGTGAGAGGAGAAGAGGACTCACAAGTGATGTTGTCATGTGACATGAAAAATGGCATGTAGATCGCTGGCGCGGCTGCGGCGCCGCATAGTCTTAAAAACATCCAAGATTTGAAATGAAATGAATGAAGTGAAAAAAGCCAAAGCAGATCCTTGTGCGCTCTGTTTTAATTTGTGTGCGCTCGCTCGGAGAGGTGTGTGCGCGCGCACACGCGCACAGCTTAGAGGGAACAGTGCTGGCCACCCTCCAATCTTCAGGTATTACAGATGATTTTAATGATAGTTCACAGATTACTAATAGTAGGTTTGAAATCTCATATTTCAGTTCTTTCAACACCCTTGACTGTATACCATCCGGTCTAGGTGATTTGCTACTCTTCAGTTTATCAAATAGTTGTAATACATCTTCCTGGTGTATTGATATTTCTTTCAATTCTTCCGCAGTGTCACCTTTAATACCACTTCAGTCATGGGTTACATCCCTACATCATCTTCAGTAAACACCGAAGCAAAGAATTCTTTCAGTCTCTCCGCTAAGGTCTTGTCCCCTCTTAGTGCCCCTTTAACCCCTCTATCACCTAATGGTCCAACTGACTCTCTCACAGGATTTTGGCTACGAATGTACTTGAAAAAGTCTTTATTACACATTTTTGCTTCCACAGCAAGCTTCTTCTGAAATTCTCTCTTTACCTGCCTTATCAATGCCTTGCTTTTAACTTGCCAATGCTTGTGCTGTTTCTAGTTTTCGTCATTTGGCTCTTTTTTCCATTTCCTGAAAGATGCTTTTTTGGCAACAGCCTCTCTGACCTCACCTTTAAACCATGCTAGCCGTTTTTTGGACTTCTTCCACTTTTCTTAAAGCGTGGAATACAGATAGTCTGGTCTTCCAAGATAATATTTTTAAACAACACTCCAAGCTTGATGTAAGTCTTTAACCTTTGCAACTGCTCCTTTTAGTTTTTCCTTAACTATTTTCCTCATTTTATCATAGTCTCCATTTCAAAAGTTAAAAGGTAGTACTGTGGATTCCTTACCATCCCTCCTCCATTAATTAAATCAAATGTGATCACACTATGATCACTATTGCCAAGTGACCCCAACACCCTTATCTCTTGCACCAGATCTGGTGTTCCACTAAGGACTAGAACCAAAATGTCTTGCCCTCTGGTTGGTTCATGAACCAGCCGCTCCAAGAAGCAGTCATTTATTTCATCTAGAAACTTTATCTCCCTAGCATGTCCTGCTGTGACAGTGACCCAGTCAACACCAGGGTAATTGAAATCACTTTATTATCACTGTGCTGTAACTTTTGTTAGCTTCCCTGATTTCTTTGAGCATTTCATCATCCATTTGTTCATTCTGGCCAGGCGGTCGATAGTACAACCCCACTGCCATCGCCTTCCCCTTTTTACGTGGAATTTCAATCCATAGAGATTCTACAGAAAATTTTGGTTCCTGCAAAATTTTAATCCTTTGTGAGTCAATGCCCTAACAGAGCGCAACCCCTCCATCAATTTGATCAGCTTTATCATTACAATATAGTTTGTACCCAGGTATCACAGTGTCCCACTGGTTGTTCTCCTTCCACCATGTCTCTGAGATACCAATCATATCTAACCTCTCATTTAGTGCTATATATTCCAACTCTCCCTTCTTATTTTTTAGACTTCTAGCATTTGCATACAAGCATTTTAGAGACTGTATTTTATTCATATTAATTTGGCTATCCGTAGGCAGGGGTAATTTGGAATCTTTAAGCGCTGCCTGCTCTGTACTCAAGGGCATTTGGGCTACCTTTGTCTTTATTGGAACCTCTGTGCTGATATGTCCCAACTTAATTCTTCTGGTAGTATCCTTCAAGGATACATTGTTCCAAACCATGCACTCTTGGGCGACTGTAGGCTCTCCCCTATTATCTAGTTTAAAAGCCTTTACGAGCAGTTAGGTGCTCCACCTGCAGGCCCCAGATCCTCACAAGGTCATGAGGAGTCTCTCCTCACAATGTCTGGTGGGGGGGGGGGGTTGTCGGGCTCAACAGAGAGCTTCTTACTCTGTGGTCATCTTCCAAGCATGATATTACCCTTCCCCATGATTCTCAGCCCTGGAATCAATACGTTCCCCTCTCTTGGGGGTGGGGGCTGGGCCCTCAGGTCCAGTCACGTCAACCCCTCGTATCATCCATGCAGCCCACCCCCATGCCTGATGACTGCTACCGCCAGTGGCCGCTGTGGCTGTACACTATACCTTTTTTTTTTTTGGAGGGGGTGTCCTTCCCCTTTAAGGGGCCAAGTCCCTCAGTCGGCAAGCAGCTCCCTTTCAAGCGGCTGGATTCCTCTGCTGGGTCTTCTGTAGGCTGAAGAAACGTGACCGGCACTCGCAGGAAAAATATATTGGTCAGGCTTCTCCACTTTCTCTCTGTGCTGTGGGGTGGTAGCTGCTGCTGCCTCCTGGCCTCTGTGAGCTGGAGGGGGTTGAAGAGGAGCTTGGGCTCCACTTCCTGCTGGGCATGGGGATCTGCTGCAAGACTATGATCTGGCCAGAAACGAGGGAGCAAAACAATGATAAAATCGGCCATGGCAGGTACTGAAGGCTGCAGGAGAGGAAGCCGATGCGGCGCGAACTTATCAGGAGAGGAAGCCAGAAACAAAAGGGTGAAATGATGCAGCACCATGGAGAAGAAGAAAACCAATACAGCAGCTGATCTGACCCAAGATGATCCCGCCTGGGTGAAGGCGAGCCTCAACCAATTGTCGTGATGCTCAAGCCACAGCGGAAAACTTTCCTCCATGGCCCCCAACAGGCAGGGGGGGGGGGCAGACTGACCCACCACCATGTTAAGCAGTGGGCCCATCACACATGCACTCTGGCCCTCGCATTTATTATTATTAGTATTAAGCTCATGCGTTAGTAGCAGTTAGGGCCGTACCGAGCCAGAATTGTGCCCTGTGCGATTTGCACACACCCCCCCCCCCCGTCCAGTCGCTGCCTGCTCTTACCCTGCTGCTGCTGCCCTATGTTTTCTCCAGGGGCAGCGCTGGCAGTAGGGCAAGAGCAGGTAGTGGCTGGACAGAGCAATGTTCCCTCTAATTTTCTGAAGGCTGTGCACGCATAAAATATCAGCTGTGCAGCTTTTGAAGGAAGGTTAAATTTTTGTGCGCCACATAACGACACTCGGAGTTATATACTTTAAAATTTGACTACATGTCAGAGTACAGTATGTACACCACATTGATTGCACTAGAAAATATTGTAGAACTTGTGAAAACCGTAAATACACAACAACTTTTAAATTTTAAGACGTCTGTGTTGTTTTCTATCAGAATCAGAACCAAAATTTTTGTGCGCTCTGTTGTAAAGTATGTGCGCTCGCTCGGTGAGGTGTGCGCGCGCGCACACGCACACAGCTTAGAGGGAACAGTGGGACAGAGGTATGGGTGGGGGGCACGTGCGCCCGATGTGCAAGTTGCTGGCAGTAGTAAAGCAGATCTAATTTTATGCAGATCTGATCCCTCACTGCTCTGACTTTGCATCAGAGGAGGGAGGAACCAGACCCACAGAAAGACCCGTGTAGTTTGGGTTTTTTAAAATTTAGTCAGGTCTGCTCTGCTCTGATGCTGACACCGCCGCTGAGAGAACAAAAAGTGGTGGCAGCAGGGCAACAGCAGACAGCCAAAATGCAGCTGCAAAGGCTTAGGGGCACACCACTCACACAGGACTAGGTACAGGAACCCGCAATAGTACTAGTAGTAGCAGCAGATCACTTTAATCTGTATCCTTTTCTTCCACTGTCGACTCCAATCTTTGCACCTTGCTGCTCCATATGCCTGGAGCTACCTGAATCAGTACATTAAACTCTAACTCGGGCCCTTTTCAAATCCAAGCTAAAATCTCACCTCTTCCAGGCTGCTTTTGGGTCCTGATCGGCTTAGTCTCCTGCTCTCAAACTATGTTTCTTTATCTCCCCCCCCCCCAATATCTTAGTTCTCAGCTGTCTTGACTAGATTGTAAACTCTCTGTACAACCCTGCGTATGCCTTGTTTGACGAAGATGAGTAGTAGTAGTATTAAGCTCACGCCTTAATAGTAGTAGTAGTCTTTAACAGAAAAGCAGAACACAGGATGGATGAAGAGAAGGTCAAATCTCGTTGACAAAATAAGCCAGAAACGTAGAGCAAATCAACGGCCAAATCAACACAATTCAGCAAAAAAAACAAAACTGTACATACATAAAAGGGAATGGGAATATGGGATTTTTTTAAATAACTTACCTAAGACGAATTTAATAATATTCAAATTTTCAAAGAAGCTAAGCCGTCAAGAGCACTATCACTCTCACGCTCCTGCTGATACGATATCCAAATATCAATAAGCGTCAACCCAACCTCCTGCCAGGTCAACAATTCGATCGCCGATAGCCTCTTTCAAACATTGGCAAGTCATTTCGCTTACTAAAAGAAATAGACCAAACCAATCCCCAGCATCGAAAGCCGGCTATCGGCTATCGGCTATCGGCTCTCGTCCCGCAAGCTGAGGAGACTCGTGCGCATGCGCCGTCGCGTCACTCACGGAAGCTGGACCTGTGTTTATCTGTATCGGCTTGGGCTGCACACTCAGTAGTTACTTAGCATTAACAGATGCATATAATGTTTAATACGGTTACAGCAGTAGGGAAATGAATGATAATCAGTGCTGAAACAAAAAGGAAATGTAGCAGGTCGTCTTTACCTCCCGCACTAATTAAGGCTACCAGATTTTTGAAGAGCAAATCTTACACATTCCTATGACAAGAGGACAGGATTGCTCCGGGACTGAAGAAACACATGCTTTATTTTTCTTAGCACAATATTTTATTTAAACCATTTGAGGGATATGTTCTGCACTTGCACGGAAGAGCAATGGACCCCAGAAAGAGCCAAATTAGCTCATCAAATTTAGTTTTTTCAGAATATAAACATTCTGTGAGAATTAAACATAATATTTTGGCTTTTGGGCACAGATTTGATTGTCTATATTGTTTAATTGCTGTAGCAAAGTGCAATCAATGAATAAGTTCAGGAGTCAATTGACAGGGTCCAAGCCAGTTTATTGTGCACAGGCCCAGTCAGTCAAAGCTTCAAAAGGAACTGAGCAAACGTTTCTACAGAGACATAACCATTTATACCTCTTTTTCAGTTTGATACATGAGAACTTTCTATTGGTTCCAACTCGATACATGCAAACTTCTTATTGGTCTTACATTCCCTGCACCTGTCCAATTAGAAATCCCTCCGGAGCCTGGCAACCGGCCCCCTCCCTTAGGATTGCTCTAACAATGGTGCAGTTCTTGATTTCGTTACTTCTCTACTGCAAGGTTATCCCTAGCTCCAGGAATGCATATATTGAAATATTTCTGTTCTTTCACACACAAGAGAATAATGGAAGACTTATGAATTCATAAAAACTTTTTATTAAGCAGTTTAAAACAGTTTTCTAATTTTTCACAGATTTTTGGTTCTTTTCTAGCTATAATGGGAGTTAGGATCCAGGCCTAACACAGGCCTTTCATAGTAGCAGGCCATGCTAGGCCATAGCCTACCACATTCCCCCCTTTGATTATTCTCACCCGCAAGTGAGGAAGGGTGAGAATTAAATCACTCATTAGTCAATTAGCACATTATACTGGTGTAATAGCATCATCGTCATGGGGTATAGGGTAATATTGCCACATAGCTAATACCTTCGCAGCTGCCTTCCGTTCTATAGTGTTATCAATTGTTGAAGTTACCATGCGTAAGCAAAGGGGTAGGAGACAAGGGAGCAATAAGCACATGGCTAGTATGAACAGTACAATCAACATAAGGGCTTTTAGACCACCAATCCAGGAAAATAATGTTACCAAACCACCCATCCATCTTTAAACTGTGCCAGGTCTGGACAGGCACAAATGTTTGCTCTCTCATTTGGGTGGCTAGATCTTCAACTACATGCCCATTATTATCAATCTGTAAACAACAATTACTTAAATTCAACTTCTCACATACCCCACCTTCAGTTGCTAACAAATAATCTAAAGCCAAACGATTTTGATAAATGGCTGTGCGCATTTGCGAAAGACACAAGGTGAGCACCAAACTCGCAAGGAGACCAAACAAACCAAACGGCGAGCAGGATCAGGTCACTAGCACTTTATTAATGAAACACCCCAACGCGTTTCGGCTTATGCCTTCATCAGGGGGTAGAAAGGATTATAAAACTTCTAGTCATACATAAAAAAGCGCATAAGCAGTATGTGACCAATAGTGCAAAAGAATAGCTTCAAACCGGCAAAATACCGAAAACAGCTCAAGCTGTTTTTGGTATTTTGCCGGTTTGAAGCTATTCTTTTGCACTATTGGTCACATACTGCTTATGCGCTTTTTTATGTATGACTAGAAGTTTTATAATCCTTTCTACCCCCTGATGAAGGCATAAGCCGAAACGCGTTGGGGTGTTTCATTAATAAAGTGCTAGTGACCTGATCCTGCTCGCCGTTTGGTTTGTTTGTGCGCATTTGCGTACTTTGCTTAGCCAACAGAGTTAGTGCTTTACTAGTTTCATTGGTTATTATTTCAACAACAGCTTGCAAATGTATTATTCGATTAATCATGTAAACAGGAGTACGATATCCCCAAGTCCCATCCTGCTCCCAAGTAGCAGGTCCATAATATGAGATAATTCGCTCTGGTGGCCATTCTTCAGATGACGCGTCCCATTGGCCTATCTTCAAGGCTTCCTTCAGCTGTCGACTTCTGTACACAGGATACCCCAGTTGTTCTCCCTGGGATGTAGGCAAAAGGAAAAAGGAAGGTCTTATGGTTCCCAATACACATGCGCCTCCCCAGTGGTGAGGGAGCCTAGCATATGCTCGGGTTCCGCAAATCCAGTACAGTCCAGGTGGTGCTTGCCAGGAATTATATGCTGCTAAGTTAGTCCAAATACTGGCACGTTTGGGGAACTGAACTAGAGGATTGGAAGGTTCAGTAGCGTTGACTCATGACCATCAAGACGTCTTCTTAGTGGTACTGTTGTAGAACCTCTGATTGAGACAGACCAGCTGCCCCACTTCCATATTAAACAATGGTCCATAGCGAGAAAAACATAAGTTACCTACAATGGAGTGGGCCAATACCCATTCACTTGTGGTATTGTGTATATTAGTCTGATTATATGGAATAGAATAGTTCCGTTCTTGTGCTTCCCAAGGCCATTGGTCTCCCATTTTTGTTCCTCCACAAAACATGGAGACTAGAAGCAACTGCTCCTGCTAATTCAATAAATACGTTCTGGGAGGCAGGAGGGATTTCAAACTCTGATTTCACGGCTTCATAGAAGGAGTGATGTATATGATAGGGTGAGGATACATGGGTCTTAGTGTTTAATTGCAGATATAAGATAGTCCCAGGATCTATACCTCCTCCTGCTATACGCAACCCAAACTTGTATCCTTGCTTCCAGTGGCTGGGGTTGACTATTTATCTATTTATTTGCAGTCTCTTTTATACCGCGCTATTCGACATCAGTGCGGTTTACAATGAACATAATAGTTGCACATCTCAATTTCGTGATTTGTGCTTACAGTGAAACAAGTATAATAACTTGGGTATACATTAAACAGGAAAATTAAACGTGGGTATGCATTAAGCAGGTATAACAGGTAAAATAGGGTATAAATAACCCGTCCCTTAACAAGGAGACACGATGAATAAATACAGTCTACTTTATGCAACAATATAATGAGTTATGCGGCACTGCATAAGTTTCTCATGGTGGTTGGAGGGGAAGGTGTGATTGCGAGTGATCAGTCTGGGAATGTGACGTGCATGAGTTTGAGGTGCTGCATTGAGATGTGAGAGTGGGTGGGTGTGGGGGGAAGACTGCAGCATCGTAGTGATGAAGAAAGAGGTGACGTTTCAGTGCCTTCCTAAATTGGGAGAGTTCACTGATGGTTCTGATAGTTGCTGGTAGTGCGTTCCAGCAGGATGGAGCAAAGAAGGAGAAGGCTCTGGATCTAGTGAATTGAGAACACTTCGTGCTTGCCTTAGGTAATATGAGAGTATTTGCGGCATTCGATCTCCTTGCTCGATTGGGAGGTGTGATTGAAATTAGGTCAGTAATGGCCATAGCAGGGTATTTCTTGATGGCTTTATGGGTCATAATTAGGATCTTGAATGAGATCCTGGCTTGTATGGGTAGCCAGTGCAATTGTTTTAGTATTGGGGTAATATGAGAACTTCTTGAGGTTCCATGAAGGATTCTTGCAGCTGAATTCATTGCAAGTTGTAAGGGGTTAGTCGTGCACTTAGGTAGACCATACAAGATCGCATTGGCATAGTCAAAGTGAGGCATTATTAGGGCCTGAAAGACAGTTCGGAAGTCATCAGGCTCTAACAGTTGACGCAGATTGCGGAGGGTCCGGATTTTATGGTAGACCGACTTTGTTATGTTTTTGATATGAGCCTTCATATTAAGTTGCTGATCAAGCGTTACACCTAGGTATCTTACTGTAGTCTTGCATATGATCTCTGCGTCGTGAACCTTGATAGACAGGGGTGGAGTAAAAGCCGGATTCCTGGTGACGAAGAGGGCTTCTGTCTTTTTGAAATTTAACTTAAGCATTTGTGCATTTAGCCAGTCTGTGACAGCATCAAAGCACCTGATAAGTGGGGATAGTTCAAGATGTTCTGTCGAAATTGGCATGTACATCAAAATGTCGTCAGCATAGACCAGGCAGTTGATATTAAATGATTGAATGAGATCACAAATGGGTTGCATATAGACATTGAATAGCAAGGCGGATAGAGATGAGCCCTGTGGAACACCTTTAGTTTGGGGGAAGGAATCGGAGTTGGAGGGACCAGAACGGACATGTTGCCAGCGATCAGTGAGGTATGAAGCGCACCATGACAAAGCTGAAGCGTGAACTCCCTTCTCTCTGAGGCGTAGCAGGAGAACTTCGTGGTCTACGGTGTCAAATGCGGTGGCAATGTCCATGAAGATTAGTGCAAAGCCTTGTCTGATGTTATCGAGACCTAAGGTTATGGTGTTGAATAAGGTTGTGAGTAATGTTTCAACACCATGTGCTTCGCGAAATCCATGCTGGCAGGGATGCAGGGGTGCATTAGTATCTATGTGATCTTGTAATTGGCATTGGGTAATCTTTTCAATGATTTTCGATAGGAGAGGTATGCTGGAGATAGGCCTCTGAGGAGTTGCAGGGGATTACAGGCACCTTTCTGGCATTTCTTGGGCTCTTGTAATCTGATCTTTGTTAAGCTGCCTTTGCGGTGATCACCATCTCGTCCCATAGGTGCATTCTTCCAGGTAGCAAAATATACACAGTCCCATTTTGGGCAAAAGTAATCATGTTTCGATGTGGTGGTGTAAATGGTGGCTGCGGAACTTTTTCCTGTACACCGTCCCCATCTGTAGGCTCCTTCTGGATACATGTATTTATCATCATGGTAGTATGCTCGCTCCCATGACCCACATCTGTGGTAAACATTTCTGTTGATTGCATCACAAGCATCAAAGTTCAAGATAATAGGTTTTGTGGGGTTGGTGAGGGGTTTTGTCGCATTCAGGATGGCTCCATCTTCATCATTCCATCGTATCTCAAATGTATAATATGAAGGGTTTTGTCGAGGGTTATAACAAGTCTTACTTTTCCCCTTTGTGCAAATATTCAGTTCGGTGCCATTATAAATACACCTAGATACCAAGTCAGTTCGCAGAGGGTTAAGATTATATATGACGACGAAACCCCTCAATAATAATATTATGTGATTCTATATGAAATGGCACGTTCTACAACACCTTATTAAAAATGATTTTATATTTTGAATATTTTTTATCTAACCTTTTCTTATAGTTAAATTTTTTTTCTCCTGGTTTCCCACTTTTTTTTAATGTTTTCTTCTATGTGAACAAAAGGGTATATGAGTCTCAGACTTCTTGTAGCAGCGGTTTAGATGTTCAAAAATCTGTAACCTAACTGCCAAATCGCATCGACTCATTTCTGTATATACCCTTCAATATTCTTATGATGTTGCATACGATAAAGTATAAACTTTCATGAACTGTAATGAGGTAATTATGCCAACTTATCTTCAAAAAGAGCAGGCGACCCCAACGCAATCTCCCGGTCCGTTAATGCGTTTCACGGAGACGTTTCCTCAGGGGGTATGACTACAAACTTCAAAGTCTTGGAATTGGCAATTGATACTTTTTAGATGCGTATACATGAATCGATATCTTCAAATCATCTAAAAGGAATCACAACATATCGAAATGGCAAATTAAGTTGTATAAATTAGAAGTAGAAAGCCATTAATGTTACCTTTTCAGGCGATTCCAAACATACCTCTTCAGTGTCGGTATTCATTCATAGTTTAAAAATGGCTGACAGCTCATCTGGACACTACGCATGCGGGTTCTCCCTTCTAACGACTATATAAGGAATACGTTCAATGACGTATACCTTGACGTCAATCAATTAGATAAACTCCCCACCAGGATTAGACGTCATACCGGTGACGTTCTTGTCGATATCCTACAGTTGTTCCCAACATGATTCTTATATTAGTACAAACAGACATTCCATTCAATCGTACTATTTAATCCCATTGGGGACACAGTGTTAAGTGTAAATATCCAACGTTGTTCATGCAAATGTAAGGTTTGAGCTTGTGTCTTCCCCCGCTGTCCAGACGTGACTAGTTCTATACAGAAGCATCTTAAATCTTCAAAGTCATGATTGAACTGTTGACAATGTGCTACTAGAGGGGCCTCCACTACTCCACAGTGTAATCTACTGCGATGTTCGATGATCCTGGTTCGGAACATTCGGGTAGTCTTACCAATGTATCTCAGCCCACAAGGGCATATAATTGTACATATTACTGAGCTAGATGTACAGGAAGTGGCGTTTCTCAACCTATATAGAATCCCCCCGTGTTCAAATGTGGTGCAATCTTCTGTAACTCCACATATGGAGCAAGTGCCACATTTTCGGTGACCAGGCTGTTCCACTGTGCCGTCCTGTATAATAGGTCGCAATTGTGCCGGACTCAAATATTCTTTTAAGTTGCGTTGTCGCGTCCAGACACAGCGAATGGTATGTTGTTGAAATCCCGGTACTGTGGCTAAGACATTACTGTGTCTTCTCAGAATTCGTTTAATATCACCACTAAAGGGCGAAAACGCAGTAACAAAATTAATGTTCTTATCATCTTCCTCTTTAGCTCGTTTTGGTTGTATCAACAGTGCTCTGTTCATATATAGGGCCCTCTTATATGCAGTCCTGACCACATGTCTCGGGTGTCCCCTACATTCAAAATCCCTTTGTAATTGTTTAGAGCAGCGTCGGAAATCTGCTTGTTCAGAACAATTCCTGCGGAATCGAATAAATTGAGAGAGTGGTAAGCTGTCCCTCAGCTGTTTAGGGTGGCTGCTGGTGTAATGTAGAAAAGTATTCCTGTCAGTTGTTTTTCTAAATACAGTGAAGGTAAAGAAAAGTGCCACAGGCTGGTTAACATCAGTATTTAGAAAAACAACTGACAGGAATACTTTTCTACATTACACAAGCAGCCACCCTAAACAGCTGAGAAACAGCTGAGGGACAGCTTACCACTCTCTCAATTTATTCGATTCCGCAGGAATTGTTCTGAACAAGCAGATTTCCGACGCTGCTCTAAACAATTACAAAGGGATTTTGAATGTAGGGGATACCCGAGACATGTGGTCAGGACTGCATATAAGAGGGCCCTATATATGAACAGAGCACTGTTGATACAACCAAAACGAGCTAAAGAGGAAGATGATAAGAACATTAATTTTGTTACTGCGTTTTCGCCCTTTAGTGGTGATATTAAACGAATTCTGAGAAGACACAGTAATGTCTTAGCCACAGTACCGGGATTTCAACAACATACCATTCGCTGTGTCTGGACGCGACAACGCAACTTAAAAGAATATTTGAGTCCGGCACAATTGCGACCTATTATACAGGACGGCACAGTGGAACAGCCTGGTCACCGAAAATGTGGCACTTGCTCCATATGTGGAGTTACAGAAGATTGCACCACATTTGAACACGGGGGGATTCTATATAGGTTGAGAAACGCCACTTCCTGTACATCTAGCTCAGTAATATATACAATTATATGCCCTTGTGGGCTGAGATACATTGGTAAGACTACCCGAATGTTCCGAACCAGGATCATCGAACATCGCAGTAGATTACACTGTGGAGTAGTGGAGGCCCCTCTAGTAGCACATTGTCAACAGTTCAATCATGACTTTGAAGATTTAAGATGCTTCTGTATAGAACTAGTCACGTCTGGACAGCGGGGGAAGACACAAGCTCAAACCTTACATTTGCATGAACAACGTTGGATATTTACACTTAACACTGTGTCCCCAATGGGATTAAATAGTACGATTGAATGGAATGTCTGTTTGTACTAATATAAGAATCATGTTGGGAACAACTGTAGGATATCGACAAGAACGTCACCTGTATGACGTCTAATCCCGGTGGGGAGTTTATCTAATTGATTGACGTCAAGGTATACGTCATTGAACGTATTCCTTATATAGTCGTTAGAAGGGAGAACCCGCATGCGTAGTGTCCAGATGAGCTGTCAGCCATTTTTAAACTATGAATGAATACCGACACTGAAGAGGTATGTTTGGAATCGCCTGAAAAGGTAACATTAATGGCTTTCTACTTCTAATTTATACAACTTAATTTGCCATTTCGATATGTTGTGATTCCTTTTAGATGATTTGAAGATATCGATTCATGTATACGCATCTAAAAAGTATCAATTGCCAATTCCAAGACTTTGAAGTTTGTAGTCATACCCCCTGAGGAAACGTCTCCGTGAAACGCATTAACGGACCGGGAGATTGCGTTGGGGTCGCCTGCTCTTTTTGAAGATAAGTTGGCATAATTACCTCATTACAGTTCATGAAAGTTTATACTTTATCGTATGCAACATCATAAGAATATTGAAGGGTATATACAGAAATGAGTCGTTGATGCGATTTGGCAGTTAGGTTACAGATTTTTGAACATCTAAACCGCTGCTACAAGAAGTCTGAGACTCATATACCCTTTTGTTCACATAGAAGAAAACATTAAAAAAAAGTGGGAAACCAGGAGAAAAAAAAATTTAACTATAAGAAAAGGTTAGATAAAAAATATTCAAAATATAAAATCATTTTTAATAAGGTGTTGTAGAACGTGCCATTTCATATAGAATCACATAATATTATTATTGAGGGGTTTCGTCGTCATATATAATTATAAATACACCGGCTGACTGTACCAGTGCAAGTATAGTAGGAGTGATAGAGCAAAGTCTGAGTAATCTTTTGTCCTGTTCGGGTGGTGGTTATGCAGGCTGCACAAGGGGGTAGGGCAAAAGTCTTTTCCAAGATTCCCAGGATCACCACTCCCACAAGGCAATAGTGGAAGAGCATTGTGATTACAGTCTTTGGGAGTTATCTGGAAAATTGGGTATGATGAACTTGTTGAGTTTTCTTCTGTTTCCGCTGTGATGGTCACTCTCGCGTGACGTAGGTAGATTCTGAAGATTCTCTATAAAGCTGGCTGTCTCCTCAAGGTGAGTCGCAATGGAGTCTCGGGATCATTCACTGACGTCCATTGGCCAGGATCAGGAGCAGCTGCCGGCTTCACTCGACTGTGGTGGATCCAGGGTTCGAATTCTGCAACTTTCACTGCCGTGGGGGTTGACAAGATGGCGACGTAGGGTCCCTTCCAATGCGGCGCCAGCGGGGTCTTTCTCCACTCTTTCACCCACACGGACGTTCCTGGCTTGAAGGGATGCAGAGGCTCGGTCAAGTGGATGGGTACTCGATCTTGCACCCACGTTTGGAGATTCTGCAAGACAGAACCTAAAGCTAATAGTTCTTGTCTAGTTATTTCAAATCCTATCTGTCTGTCTCCCTTTATTCCCTGCACTATGGGTGGAGGTCGCCCATACAAAATCTCAAAAGGGGAGACTCCTAAGGATCTGGTGGGAGCTGAGCTTATCCTAAGAAGGGCTATAGGAAGAACTTGGAGCCACTTCAGGTGTGTTTCTTGGCAGAGCTTGGATAACTGAGTTTTCAAGGTTCTATTCATACGCTCTACTTTCCCTGAGCTCTGGGGTCTGTAAGCAGTGTGCAACTTCCATTTTATTTGCAGAGCTTGAGCTAACTGTTGGGTCACTTGGGATACAAATGATGGACCATTATCTGACCCTATAGTTGATGGTATTCCAAATCGGGGAATGATCTCATGAAGCAATACCCTAGTGACTTCTCGGGCTTTCTCAGTTCGGGTGGGATAGGCTTCTACCCACCCTGAAAATGTGCAGACTAACACTAACATATACTGATATCCATTTACACGGGGCATTTCAGCAAAGTCTATCTGTATATCACTCATGGGGGTCACCTCTACTGACTGAACTCTTGGGGGTGGAACAGGACCTTGCTTGGCGTTATTTTTGGCACATATCAGACATTGCTGTGCCACCGAGGTGGTCAGGGATCCTAGCAGTGAAATACAGAAATGGGGTCTCAGGGCCTTCTCCATGGCTGTTTTCCCATAATGTGTGGCTTGGTGGAAAGCTTGGACAAAAGCTGGCCCTAATGCTTCAGGGATGACTGTAGGACCTGGAGGTGGACTACCTTCTGGGGGTGGCAACACTATCCAACCTTGTTCTGACAAGACTCCTCCCTCCTTTTCACAATAATAGTCTAACTCTCTTGTAGTGCATCGGGGTGCCCAGGAACTGAGGGGCACAGGGAATAGGGCTGCTTGCATTACAGTATCTTGAGTCCTAACTTGTCCTGTGGTAGCTGCCTTCTGGGCTGTGGCATCTGCAAATCTATTCCCTCGGGTAACTTCTCCTGCTCCTGCCTGATGACCTCGGCAGTGCATGACTGCCTCTTGTTTGGGGGCCCACACAGCATCTAATAACATCAATATCTCGGGCCCATACCTAATGGCCTTTCCCCCCTGAAGTGATCAACCCTCGCTCTTTATACAAGGCTCCATGTGCATGCAAAGTAGTGAAGGCATATTTGGAATCTGTGTACACATTTATGCGGAGTCCTTCTCCTAATGTCAAGGCTCTGGTGAGGGCTATCAACTCAGCTTTCTGTGCAGAAGTTCCTGGGGTCAGGGCTGAGGACTCAACTACCAGATCAAGGGTCACCACTGCATATCCAGCACAGCGATGTCCATTGATGACCAAACTGCTTCCATCCACAAAGAAAGTCCGTTCAGGGTCTTCTAGAGGGACATCGGTCAAATCAGGGCGACTTGAAAATACAGTGTCCATGGTTTCTAAGCAATTATGATCAGGTGGCCCAGGACCAATTGGAAACAATGTAGCAGGGTTCAGAGCTTGACTGAGTTTCAACTGTATCCAAGGGTTTTCGCACAGCATGCTCTGATATTTCACATTCGTGCATTGGTTAGCCAGAAGTTTCCTTTGTGTTCCATGAGAGTCAGAACAGAGTGTGGCACGGTGACTTGAAGAGTTTGTCCCAGTGTGAGTTTATCTGCTTCACCCACTAGGAGGGCTGTTGCTGCAACAGCTCTCAAACAAGGAGGCCATCCTTTTGCAACTACATCCAATTGTTTTGACAGATAGGCTACTGGTCGTTGCCAGGATCCAAGAGATTGAGTCAATACTCCCAATGCGTTTCCTTGTGACTCATGGACAAAAAGATGGAAAGGCTTCTGAACATCTGGAAGACCTAAAGCTGGGGGATGACATCAGGGCCTTTTTCAAAGTCCGGAATGCTACATCTTGTTCGGGTCCCCAGTCTAGTGGAGATTTTTCCATTCCTTTGGTGACTTGGTATAATGGTTTTACAATCAGCGCGAAGTTGGGGATCCATATGCGACAATATCCCGCGGCCCCCAGGAAGACTCTTACTTGCCTCCTAGTGGTTGGAATGGGGATATTACATACAGCTTCTTTGCGTTCTGGTCCTAGACGTCGGATCCCACTGGACAACTGGAATCCTAAATACTTGACTTCTGTTTGGCATAGTTGTGCTTTGGCTCTTGAGACTTTGTATCCAGCATCTTTGAGAAGGTACAAAGGTTCACTAGTAGCTTGTAGGCATTCACTTTCTGAGTTGGCTATGAGCAAGTCATCTACATACTGAAGAAGAACCCTCTTTCCTGGGTCCACTGGATAACCTGAGAGATCTTGATTCAGGGCAGCACTGAAGAGAGTAGGTGAATTCTTGAATCCTTGGGGTAATCTGGTCCAGGTGAGCTGGCCCCACCTTCCTGTTGTGGGGTCTTGCCATTCAAAAGCGAATAAAAGTTGACTGGTGGGGGCTAGGCGCACACAGGAAAACGCATCTTTCAGGTCCAGGACGGTGAAGTGAGTAGCCTCAGCGGGGATCAGTCCCAAGAGAGTATAAGGGTTTGGTACTACTGGGTGTATAGTTTCAACTGCATCATTTACTCGCCTTAGATCTTGTACTGGGCGGTAGTCCCCTGTCCCAGGCTTCTTTACTGGGAGAAGGGGGGTGTTCCAAGGTGACTGGCATTCCTTGAGAAGTCCGTACTTCAGCAGTTTCATCAAATGACAGTGGATTCCTTCTATGGCTGGTCGAAGGAGAGGATACTGCTTCACATGCACTGGTTCCACCACTGGCTTGAGGGTGACAATGACAGGGGCTATGTTCTTCGCTAGGCCAGGTGGATTATCTTCTGCCCATACTTCAGGTGTGGCTATGAGGTTGGTAGGTATACAGGGACTAGTTGACTTTACTGGAGGTGCACTATAGAACCGCCACTCTTCTTCTCGGGGAACAGTAAGCACCATCAATCCAGCAGGCTTTGGGTTCACAGTCATTTTCATTTCTCCCCCTTCAGCAAAGGATATTTGTGCCTGGAGCTTGGCAAGCATGTCTTGGCCCAGTAGTGGAATAGGGCACTCAGGCATATACAAGAACTGGTGCGTTATCTTCTGTCCCCCTAGTTTACACATGCGGTTCTGCAAGAATGACTTTGTGGCTTTATTTCCAGTGGCTCCCACAATAGTGACAGATCGTGAGGACAAAGGAGCTACTGGCTTGGCTACTACTGAATGTTCTGCTCCTGTATCTACCATAAATTCCATGTATTGGTCCCCTATCTTTAAACTGACCATAGGCTCCTGGGGACCCAGGGTGAACTTGGAGCCCGGTCTGGCCTAGTCTTCATCTATGTCATCCAGGTCATAGCCCGTTGCTACTGCCACTCCCTCAATGGCTTCCTCCCTCTCTTGCTGGAACTGTGTTCGGTTCATTCCTCCCCTCCTTCAAAATTGTCCTCCTGGCCTCCAGGGACTCCTTCCTCTCCTTGCAGGGGTGGAGTCCAGATGCGGGCACTCATTTCTCCAATGTCCTTCCTTGCAGTAGGCGCACTGATTTGCACCCAATTGAGGCCTTTCACTTCCGCGGCCTCTTCCACGTCCTCTGGTCCTTTAATTAGGAAAACCTCTTCCACGTCGTTAGGTTATAGCAGCAGCAAGAAGATCTGCCTTCTTCTTCATCTTCGTTCACTTTCTCTGTCTCGTTCATTTTCACGATTCACAATACTTTCTGAGCGACTTCCATTAACTGAGCTGTATTCATGCCCGCAAATCCATCCAATTTCTGCAATTTTCGCTTTATGTCTCTCTGGGACTGACTAACAAAGGCCGCATTTACCATGCGTAAATTTTCCTGAGCGGCGGGATCATATGGGGTATACAATCTATAAGCTTCAGACAACCGCTCATAAAAGGCCGCTGGGCTCTCATCTGGACCCTGGAGAACTTCCGATACTTTCCCGATATTCATGGCCCTCTGGCCTCCCTTCTTCAGGCCCTGCAATAAGGTCTGGCGAAATCTGGTTAGGGCCGCCGCCCCCCTTTCATCATTCGGGTCCCACCCGGGATCTTCATTGGGATATTCTGCAACAGCTGCTTGTGGGGGATTTATTCCTCCCCCTTCTACAAGGTTCTCTTCTAACCAACGGAGGGCTGCTTGCCCGATTCGCCCTCGCTCCTCAGTAGTACAGAGGGTAGACAGGAGCTGTCAACAATCGGCCCAGGTAGGCTGATCGATTTGCATAATGACTCGGGACTATCTTGCAGAGTTTTGCAGAAACTCCAAACATGGGTGCAAGACCGACTATCCATCAACCTGACCGAGCCTCTGCATTCCTTCAAGCCAGGAACATCCGTGTGGGTGAAAGAGTGGAGAAAGACCCCACTGGCGCCGCATTGGAAGGGACCATATGTTGTCATCCTATCAATCCCCACCGCAGTGAAAGTTGCAGAATTCGAACCCTGGATCCACCACAGTCGAGTGAAGCCGGCAGCTGCTCCTGATCCTGGCCAATGGACATCAGTGAATGATCCTGAGACTCCATTGCGACTCACCTTGAGGAGACAGCCAGCTTTATAGAAGAAACTTCAGCATCCACTTACGTCACGCGAAAGTGACCATCACTACAGAAACAGAAGGAAATTCAGCACAGTTCATCCAGTTAGCTTCCAGAGACTGTAGTCACAATGTTCTTCCACCATTGCCTTGTGGGAGTGGTGATCCTGGGAATCCTGGAAAAGACTCTTGCTCTACCCCCTTGTATAGCTTGCATAACCACCACCCGAACAGGACAAAAGGTTACTCAGGCTATCATTCCTACTATACTTGCACTGGAAACAGTCAGCCGGTGTGTTTATAAGGGCACTGAACTGAACGTTTGCACAAAGGGAAGAAGTAAGACTTGTTATACCCCTCGACAAAACCCATCATACTATACATTTGTGATACACTGGAATGATGAAGATGGAGCCATCCTGAATGCGACAAAACCCCTTACCGACCCCACCAAACCGATCACCTTGAACTTTGAGTCTTGTGATGCCATCAACAGAAATGCTTACCACAGATGTGGGTCATGGGAGCGAGCCTACTACCATGATGATAAATACATGTGTCCAGAAGGAGCCAATGGATGGGGAAAGTGTACGGGAAAGAGTACTGCAGCCACTATTTACACCACCGCATCTAAACATGATTACTTTTCCCCAAAATGGGAATGTGTATATTTTGCTACCTGGAAGAATGCACCGACGGGACAAGACGGTGATCATCGCAAAGGCAGCCTAACGAAGATTCAGCTTACCAGAACCCAAGAAATGCCAGAAAGGTGCCTGTAATCCTCTACAATTCTTCATAGCCAACCCCAGCCACTGGAAGCAAGGGATACAAGTTTGGGTTGCGTATTGCAGGAGGAGGTGTAGATCCTGGGACTATTTTATATCTGCGATTAAACACCAACACCCATGTATCCTCACCCTATCGTATACATCACTCTTTCTATGAAGCCATGAAATCAGAGTTTGAAATCCCTCCTGCCTCCCAGAACGTATTTATTGAATTAGCGGGAGCAGTTGCTTCTAGTCTCCATGTTTCAGACTGTTTGTTTTGTGGAGGAACAAAAATGGGAGACCAATGGCCTTGGGAAGCACAAGAACTGAACTATTCTGTTCCATATAATCAGATTAAGATATGCAATACCACAAGTGAATGGGTATTAGCCCACTCCATCGTGGGTAATTTATGTTTTTCTCGTTATGGACCAATGTTAATATGAAAGTGGGGCAGCTGGTCTGTCTCAATCAGAGGTTTTACAACAGTACCACTAAGAAAACATCTTGGTGGTCAGGAGCCAACGTTACTGAGCCTTTCCAATCCTCTAGTCCAGTTCCCCAGACTTGCCAGCATCTGGACTAACCTAGTAGCATATAATTCTTGGCAAGCACCACCTGGACTGTACTGGATTTGCAGAACCGAGCATATGCCAGACTTCCTCATCACTGGGGAGGCGCATGTGTATTGGGAACCATACGACCTTCCTTTTTCCTTCTGCCTACATCCCAGGGAGAACAGCTGGGATATCCTGTGTACAGAAGTCGACAGCTGAAGGAGGCCTTGAAAATAGGCCAATGGGACAAATGGGATGGTGAAGAATGGCCACCAGAAAGAATCATCTCATACTATGGACCTGCTACTTGGGAGCAGGATGGGACTTGGGGATATCGTACCCCTGTTATATGATTAATCGAATAATACGTTTGCAAGCTGTTGTTGAAATCATAACCAATGAAACTAGTAAAGCACTAACCCTACTAGCAAAGCAAAGTATGCAAATGCGTACAGCCATTTACCAGAATCGTTTAGCTTTAGATTATTTGTTAGCAGCTGAAGGTGGGGGATGTGGGAAGTTGAATCTCAGTAATTGCTGTTTACAGATTAATAATAATGGGCATGTAGTTGAGGATTTAGCCATCCAGATGAGAGAGCAGACTTCGTGCCTGTCCAGACCTGGCACAGTCTAACGATGGAGGGGTGGTTTGGTTCATTGTTTTTCTGGATTGGTGGTCTGAAATCCCTTAGGTATATCGTACTATTCATATTAGCCATGTGCTTATTGCTCCCTTGTCTCCTACCCCTTTGCTTACGCATGATAACGTCATCGCTTGATAACACAATAGAGCGGAAGGCAGCTGCGAAAGTATTAGCTATGTGGAGATATTATCCTATACCCCAAGATGATGATGCTACTTACACCAGTATAATGTGTTAATTGACTAATGAGTGATTTAATTTTCACCCTTCCTCACTTGCAGGTGAGAATAATCAAAGGGGGGAATGAGGTAGGCTATGGCCTACGCATGGCCTGCTAATATGAAAGGCCTGTAAGTTAGGCCTGGATTCTAACTCCCATTATAGCTAGAAAAGAACCAAAAATCAGTGAAAAATAAGAAAACTGTTTTTAAATGCTTAATAAGAAGTTTTCATGAATTCATAAGTCTTCTATTATTCTCGTGTGTGAAAGAAACAGAAATGTAACAGTATATGCATTCCAGAAGCCGAAGTTAACCCATGCAGTAGAAAAGTAACGAGATTTTAGAACTATACCATTGTTCAAGCAATCCTAAAGGAGGGGGCCGGTTGCTAGGCTCCGGCGGGATTTCTAATTGGACAGGTGCAGGGAATGTATAAACCAATGAGAAGTTTGCACGTATCGAGCTAGAACCAATAGAAAATTCTCATGTATCAAACTGAAAAAGAGGTATAAAAAGTTATGTCTCTGTATAAACGTTTGCTCATTTCCTTTTGAAGCTTTGACTGACTGGGCCTTGTGCACAATAAACTGACTTGGACCCTGTCAATCGACTCCGGACTTATTCATTGATTGCACTTGCTACAGCAATACCATACTGAAAAAATTAACACCAAAGATGTATATAAATTCAAAATATTTGGTGCTGGATTCCAGCAGGAGTAATTTGCAAAGCAAGGCCATACTACATTCTCATCTACCTCCTTCAATCCTTCAGCCATCCCTCTCTCTCTATCCAGCATGATCACCCTTCTTTTCTCCTGGCAGCTGCTACACACTGGCCCACCACTCTTCAAGGCACATCACTCACATATCGCCTGCAGCAGATGTGCAGGTTAGCGCTGATGAGCAGTCATTCTTTCTATGGCTATATCAGGTCCATTGGCACTCCTCTGTGACACACTCAGACCCAATTCCATGGCAGCCACTGACATCACAATGGATTACATGTATACCCCTCAGTGATACAGTCCAGCTGCATCCCACATTATGCTCATACTCATTGTTAAATTTGTATGGGGCATGGATGTGACATGTCCATAACCTATTCCCTTGGCTCCCAATCCAGCACCTCAGTTCTGACTTTTCAGATAGGCTCCCTTATCCCACAATTGCAGTGACCGTCATTTCCGTATGCTAACCCACACTCTAGACCCACGTTAAAGCGCACTGTCCTGTTAAGGTG